>JACAXG010000109.1:0-421265 GCA_018881555.1 Amblyornis subalaris
TTTTTTTTTTTGTTAAATCTCTTGCCTTCAGCAATTTCAATAGCTTTTTGGTACATTTTCCTTCCGTGTATTTGCCCATTCAGTTCTCAACCATCCGTAAATTTTTTAGCATCCACATCATGTGGTGACGTGCTCCACAGATTAAATACAGATGATACTGTCAGAGTAACACTTTTCTCTTCCCCAGTTTTTCACAACTCCTCTCCATTCAAGTGGCTACCCACCACAGAATGTTCCTTCTGTGGCCAGAACAGCTGTCTCTTCTCTGTAGCTCAAGTTCAGCCTGCTTCCCCACTATATGGATACCTTTTCCTAACTGCCTTCTTTTCTTGGACTCGTCCTGGAATTGGTACTTCTAATTGTCACTAAATGAAAAGGAAGGTGAAAGATTTGTGTCCCTCACATACACCTTTAATGTGCAATTACTGATCTTCATTATCCTGCCCAGCCACAGAAATTATTTGTTTGCACCCTTTACTGCTCCACCTTTATGATAATCAGTACTCCCAACACCATGCTTTGAGGTTTTAGAGCCTGCATGAGCATACTGTTCTTCAATGCCCTTTATAGCATAGGATTTGTTTATCCTACAGCTGTTATTTTCCAGAGTCAACCCAGCATACTATGTGTATGTACTACACACAACAAATACTGAGCTCAAAAAGGAAATATTTCACATATAATGGATCCAGAGGGTGTTTTTACAACACCAACAGGCATAAAGCTGTGCAGGATGGTATTTTTCAAATAACATACATGCCATCAAGATTGACTTACAATTACTTTTGAAACCCTGGCCATTATCTTTTAACCTGACATTTGACTCTTTTAGATTGTGTGTACAAAAAAAATACCAAGTGTTAAAGCATACAAAAATAACACACAGAAGTGTGAAAAAGTTTTTAAAAATACTTCTTATCACATTCAAAAGAGTACACTACCAAACAGTGAAAGGTTTTAATGCCCAGTAAGCTACAAAGTTGTCAAGTAAGAGTTTTGGAAATGTTCTCTGTAATACAGAAAGATTATTTGATGTAAAATTATTGTTTAGGAATATCTTTGTGTGTGTGTGTGTAAGTGTACACACTGTGAGCTTATTGAATGTTCAGCAATACTCTACTAATCAATTTCAGTTAACTAGGAAAGAGTATTGTGAAGTATTTATATGACTGGACTAGTTAGATGGACTCCTGAGATCTTCTGTCAAAAAATAGTAGTAGTCTGCCAGAATATTTCAGCTGAGCTTATACCTTTGAGAACCTGTGATTATACTGTATCCTATTGTACAATCGACACTTATATTCATTTTCATTGAAGCACTGGTTCAAGTGTGCTCAGAATTTTTAAGAATGTTTAAGAATTATCAGGTGTTTTGTTGTACTTTTACTTTACATGTGACTCAGGTTTCACCTGAACTGTAGGGTATCTAAAGTAATTTTATTCGCACACACCATGAATCCAAAATCCATTAATGTTTCCCTTCAGACTACAAAAACTATTTTTTTATTTGTACAGTAATAAGTGCCTTCATCTGCCATTGAATTTTATTTTCTTTAAAGTAAAGGCTTTGTTAACCTCCAGCGAGCTCCAGGTTACAGCTTTATTAAATCTTAAAACAGAAGTATAACAGCTCTTTGACAGTTAGATGAAAGGTCAGATAACAATTCATAACAGGATATTTATTTTTCCACAGTTCATATTAAGAACTACAGATCAGAACACTCCTGATAGTGTCAAAAGTCACGTGAGAGTTTATAGAAAGCATATTCTTCCAAAGTTTTAAATCTGCCAGAGACTTTGGGTTGCCATACTCGTTGTCATTTTTTCCTGTACAACAGGTCCTCCTTAGGTACCACAAAAGGGTGTGACCCTTTTGCGATCATGACAAAAGGATTTCCATAGTAGCATCCTGTAGATAGGGCTTAATTTAAACCACTTTGCAAATAATTTATGGAATTTAAAAGTTAGAGCAAGATAATGTAGAACTCGGTTTAAAAATAAACCCTCTCCCTTTATATTTAGCATTTTAATTATGGAAGAACCAAAACAAATATGAAAACCATCAGGATATTCAAATGTAAACAGTTTACATCCCTCTTGAGAGAAAATAAGTTTGGATGTTTATATACACATAACCTTATATCAAACAGGCTGGAGAACAAATCCACAGGCAAATTTCTTTTTATTATTAATTGTTTGCATCATACATTTTTATTTTAAATTGACTACTGTAAAAAACGAACACATTTTTTAAGAGTTATTATCATCTTCGACAAATACATAAAAATGTTAAGAGTATGTGACAAAAACTACTTAAAAGTGTCTTTCAGATTGCTTGTTCATCCAATAAAGCTAGCATAGATACTTGTCTCCTCTGTTGCTTCTATGTAGTGTGACTAGACCCAGAAAGATGGCTTATATGAGTTGTATGTTCCTGAACACAATTAAGGAAATGAGAAAGAGCTCCATTTCTGAAAATGTCATAGAAAAATGATTTGAAGATGACCAAGTATATATTTTTTTAAATTTCTATTGATCTATACATCTGCTTTCATCTACCTTTAGTATTAAAATATCATCTCTACTGAGCAGAGTAGGATAGCAATTTTGACTTTCATTTCGTAAAAGAATTGCTTTTCCTTTTTTGACTCGTGCCATCTTAGTATATGAGAAGAAAGACGTGTTAAAATTTGAATTAGTCAAACTTAACATATCTCAATTCCTATTGTATTTTTATTACAGTTATTCCAATTAGGTTTTGTTGAAGTAGACAGAAATCTGTTACCCTCTTGCACATCCTTGCTGCTATAAACCTGAGCCTTGAAGATAATATGGAAAGTAAATACAGTCGTTAGGAATTTCTCTTTAGGAAAGCGTTTTTTGATGTTGCCCCACAGTATAAACGGATGTCAATGAGGTGAGCGGAAAGGAAGATCTATAATTAGAAACAATTCTGTGCATCACAAAACCACACATTTTATTATTAGAGATGTTAAAGCATGTATCGGGGGGGGTTTTGGGTTTGATTTGGTTTTGTTCTGTAAGATGTAATAAGTTCAAAACTCTTAAGATCCTACACAAGGCTGTGCAGAATTTGTTGTACTTAACTAAATGTCACAGTAAAATGGTCATGACTGTGTTATGGTCACAATGGAGGCTGATGTGGCAGACAGGGTATGCACCACGCAGCCTGAGTAACAAATCATTGGACCAGGTCCGATGGACCAGGCTTTTTCAGAAAAAGCAGTCAAATTTATATTACAATTGAGACCTTTAGGACTGTGTATTAACATCGACTTTTATTTGGTGGTGGTTCCACTACTTCTACATTGTCTCTGGCAATATCATTTCTATTCTGCTTTTATTGGATTTCTTGATATTTATTCCTTGATATTACCTAGCAGTACAGTAAAATACATCTGTCAGACATAAATATCCCCATCAGTGTTGTATCTTTTGGGTAAGGTCTTGAAAATTTTTCTCCTCATTTGCCACAGGACAGACAAGCACCTTATCCACATTTTTTATTTAAAAAGGTCCTTGCTTCTGCATTGCTGAAACATTTGATTCATCATTTCATCCTGTCTAGGATTCCAACCATATATTTAATATCCTGACTTATAAGAAAGAAGAGGAAATACTCTGCCACTCTGCCATATTTATCACTAAGTATTCTATCTTATCTTCCCATTTCTTTTTTATTATAATTCCTAGATATACTAGGTCTAATTTAGGCTAGATTTACATGAGTATATTCTGTTCCTTTATACAGACTTGTATTTCTTTCAAGATGGAAGGTTTGTACAAATAAAAGCAGGGTTCCAAGCAGAGAATGTAATTTTTTATTGCTCTCTATACTCAGATAAATCATCCAAATAATAGAAAGGAAATAAGAATGACACATTTCATTATTCATACAGACTGTTGGTGCTTTTAAGTAGCTAAAGTTTGTTTAAGTGGTTTGATATCTCTCTAATCACTTCTAACTAAACTTGCCAAATATTACTGCTTGGCCTGAACTATAAAATTAAATCAGTCTAATTTAGTTGGACCACTTGAGACAAACATGCTGACACATTAGCTTTCTTTTCTTTCCAGGTAATGACTTTCTGTTGATTATTTTCATGAACCCTAACATACAAGATTAACTTTTTTCTCCTTTTTTCCCTTCATTAAAAATGACTGCACAACAACAACATTTTTCAAACATCTGCTATTCAAACTATGCACTTGGACAAATATAAGTGTCAGAACTAGCTTACTCAATAAACCTTTAAGAATTCAAAATAATATTTATATAATATTCTCTTGAAAATTTCATTTTCTACAAGCACTAATGTCATGCTAGAATACACAGGAAAAGGGAACAGAGAACATATAACGGAAATTAAATTAATTCAATTTTCATGAAAGCAAATATTTGAAAAATATTCTGATATACTTGTTCCAGCCTATTTACACAGTGAATGATTAAGAGTAAGATGTCTAGTAAACGTTGTTCACTCAGCTTAAACACATTATTATTTCACAGAAGCTAAATGTCCACAAACTGCATATATATATACACACACGCATATACATGTATACATATTTTCATCTAACCTAACCATATTTTTATCTAACCATCTAATATGAATTTAAGTTGTTGTTGCACTCTTCTGTACACTCTATAGCCACACTCTGTCTCCTTTTTGAATGTTAAGACCCTTATAAGGGGCTGCACCAGTCATGGTTTAATGCACAGTTAGAATCACTCCAGTGAATGGCAGAAGATGTAGCCAGCCACACTTATTTTGAAACATGCGGCAATCTACCTGTGACATGCTGATCTGCTGACGTGGCATAAAGGTACAAGTTATGTTTGTGTCCCTTATGCTGGCTCTAAATCAGTCCTGACAATAAAACAAATCTAAAGCGTTTAGACAAATGAGCGAGAAGTGACCTTGTACAGGCAAATACCTCGTTATGTTCTCAATGCATGTCTACAAAGTAAACATTTTTTATAGGCAGTTTTCCCTGTGAAGTCAAGACCTGGATATGGCAGTACAATTTTCCAAAGCCACTGCAAGGTCAGGTTGAAATTGCTTAAACAGTTGTATAAACAGATTATATTTTCCTACAGTTAATTAAATCACATTTTTACGAGATTATATAGGGTGCAACAYATTTATTTCCTTTTTCTATTGGGAACTTTACTAGTACTCTGCCATTAAATCTGAATGACCAAACAAATGTAAAAACGAGAAATTAATTTTATCCTATTATTTCTTCATCGGACATCATTCATAAAAACAAACCCCAAAATGTACAGACATATATCTCAAGAATAGAATAAATAATTTAAAATCTACATTCAGCCACACAGAATCAATAATGTAACCTGCACATTAAAGCAAGGCAACTAATATTTGCTGAGAAGTACTATTAAATAGGGTTGTTTTAAACAATACCTTCCTACTTTTTACCAAAAGATATGTTCTCATGAGATGCCTACTACTATAAAATACCTAACCAAATATGTTTAACAGCGGCTTGACTGTTCATGCAAACTGTTGCCTATGTATCACAAACTTGAATTCAAATTAGTTGCCTTTCCACTGTGACACAACAGATTTTATATTAATTACTATACAGTCAAGTAAACCTACACCATACTTGCACTGACGCTGATTTTTTTTTCTGCCCCACAAGGGCTAGGAAAGGAAGTATACAATACAGGGGGTACATATACAAGATGAGATTAACAAAGGGATTTAGAGGAATGGTACTAGAAATACTTAAAAGGAGTTTTTCATTGTACTCAGGACAGCAAATATGAGAAATGCTCAAAAGGGAGTAATAATAAATCAGTTCATTCCTACCTACTGCACTGCAAAYGAAAGAGGACACGAGTTTTACAAAATACCCTCCAGCTCTATAAAGTTGTGCTTTTACATGAATGCTAAAAAATGGGATGAAAAAGTCCAAGCAAAATTAACTCGTAGCAAGATTAATTTGCTGACACTCCATGAGTAAGTTTTTGAATTATTCATGGAGCTGACAGCTTCCTTCAAGAAGCTGAAATTTCTGATTTGCAGTGCAACATAAGGAGATGAGAACATAGTCAGTTATATAACTAAGATTTTGTGCATACATGTATACATGCATATGCACACATGTATGGTTTCTAATACTCATTTTAGCTAGCTGAAGATTTTCTAAACATTTTTTCAAATCATTTATAAGTCAAATTTTCAAAAGAATTATAAATCTGTACAGACAATATTCCTGAGGAATACACAGCTATTTCATAGGAATTTTCAACCAAATTTGTTACAAGGATGATATGTAATGTTTGAGACTAAGAAATAGTGAGACAGAGGTCACATATGTATTAAAAAGAAATATCAGAAATCAGAAGGACTAATAAATTCTTAGTTTTACCCGTTTTACTTCACGTAAAATACTTACCTGGGACATGACCTATATTGGAGACAATGTACCTTGGTCTCCCATATCTTGACTAAGTCTCTTAATCATTTAGATCAGCAGAACCAATTGAACTGATAACCAAGTACAGTTTTGACCATCAAATAGAGATGTATGGGTGGCCAAAGAATGTTAGAAACCTAGCTGTTGATATCACTATCATGCTTGTTGAGGAACAGATAATGACTACTGCAGTATAGTTTCACAAATAAGTATTTTTTCTTCAGTAGTTTGGTCTACTCCTAGATAAAAGCATTGAACACAGCTGCTTTAGTTCTGTATCACTAAAGCTTTAAGTATCAAATTATGACTTTAATGGACAAATTGTACTTTTAAAGAAATTATAGGTGTTGTCTCCATACAGCACATTAAAATCAGAAGTATGTGAACCTCTCAACGCAGAAAGTTAMATGTTTGAAAAATTTCCACGTTCTTGTACATCAACCAAAATCCAGGACAATATATTTGTGTTTACTGGTCTGCTATAAGTAATTTTAATATGATGTTATAATTCAAATTTAGATTTTTGCAGATCTGAAAGTTTCCAACTCTAAAAGTCAAACTTGTAAAGGAATATAGGGATAGTCTGTAATGATGCAAACAAAGAGGAATTAATGGTTGCATATATCTGCCTTATTATATTTGCTGTCACATAACAAAGAAATTATGTTTAGYTGGGTTGTGTATCTGGCAGACATTCCACCTGCAAGCTACCTGCTGTCCAATGTGAATCCAGAGCTAGGCAGCCAGAAACAAAAGTATGTTCACTTGTGGGCATAAAGCACACGMGTTCTAGCCAGGAAATTCAAACTGCTCTTTACATTCTGCCTATGTCTGAAGCTAAATCGGTGCTCAAATTCCCTGGAGAAATAACTGTCTCTACCCAGATGATAMGTTGTCTGGTTCCTGCTCTTGAAATTCCCATGGTAGTACTGACATGAGGAGTTTAACATGTATCAATACAGACAACACTGTGTCATGGCAGCAGCCAAAACCGACTGCAACACTGCAAGTAACTACAGCAAGAGAAGAAATCTGAAGTGGGTGACTGCATTCTTATAAGGGTCACAAAATAAGTCTTTTCATACATGGATCCTACATGGAAACCAGAATATGAAGACACACAAAAACAGATGTACAATCAAAACCCGTAAAATAACTTGGTGCTATACTTCCTAGGATATGTGGCTGTCACAGGCCACAAAAAGAGATCTAAGAACTAAAGGCGTTCACATGTGCATTTTTTTCTAACATTACAATTTTTTCAGCTGTAATAAACTCCAGACTTCAATGTAATGTAATAAGCAATGGAATAACATAATAGTAAGTGTCAATATCAATGCCAATTGTACACATATTAGAAAATGTATAAATGCATTGTTATTAAATGTCTCCCCACCGAGAGCTGGACTTAGGCTTCTATGCTGATTGCCCTGTGTTATTTCACAATGTCACATGACAATAATAAGAGGAATATTTTGAACTTCCTTTTTAAAACTAATTTGAAATMCCTGCAGAAAACTTTCAGTCACGTATTTCTACACTGGTATTTGGTTAGTAACAAAAATATATGTTAAATCTCTTTTACTCTGTAAAAGAGTAATTAATCAGATCAACAATGTCAATATACTTTATTCATTAACAGTTATATGAAGAATAAATTATATAAAATTATAGTTCTGTTGAGGTTAGAATAACTTAAAAATGATACAAAATAAAAATTATATCAGAGAATAATGCTCAAGTGATTAAATCTTTAAAAAAAAATCAGCTAATTACCTATGCTGTGGTCTATGTAAATACATGATGACAAAAATGCAGGCACAGTAAAAAACATTTCTTTCCTCATGAGTCTTTAAAATTCATATGTATTACTTATGTGAAATAACCAGGTTATAACCAGGTATAAACACAAGAACCATTCATATTTTACCCTATAGCTATGGTACCAAGTAATGAATTGAGTTCCCCATCCTTTCTCAATCCCTAGTACGGTAATTGTACAGACAGAAAAAAGTAACTAACAGCTTTAAGCTTCATTAAACGCCTATAACATAGACTAAGTGAGAGGTAATTACATCCTGATGGAAAGTGAAAGACAGACGTTTCCATGGGGGAGCCTGTGAACCATGCCAAGGATAGTACGAGGAAAGGAAATTATAAATGTTCCATGAAACTCAAGTCCCCTAAGACTATAAAAGTTACAGATTTTAGTTCCTGGCTTGATTTTTCCAAGACGTTTTTCATGTCTCCTTTGAAAATCAGACCTTAAAGATCACCCAGTCCAACCATCAACCCAGTACCACCGTAACCGCTTCTAAACCATATCTCTGAGTGCCACATACAGATGCCCCTTGAACACTTACAGAGATGGTGACTTCACATCCTGCCTGGGCAACTTATTTCAATGCCTACCTACTTTTTCAGTGGAAAAGAAAATAAATTCTKCTATCTAATCTGAACCTCCCCTGGAACAACTCAAGGCCATTTCCTCTCATCCTTTCATTTGAGACATGGCAGAAGAAAACAACCTCCATCTCACTACAACCTCCTTTCAGGTAGTTGTAGAGAGCARTGAGGTCCCCCCTAAGCCTCCTTCCTGTTCTCCAGGCTAAACAACTCCAGCTTCCTGAGATATTCTTCAAAAGACATGTTTTCTAGACCTTTGGCCGGTTCTGTTGCCTATCTCTGGACATGCTCCAACACCTCAATGTCCTTTCAGAAGTGAAGGGCCCAAAAGTGAACACAGTATTTGAGGTGTGACCTCATCCCAGTACAGAGGGATAATCATGTCCCAAGTCCTGCTGGCCACACTATTCTTGATACAGGCCAAGATGCCACTGGCCTTCTTGGCCACATGTTTCTAAAGAGATGATTGAACAGTGAGGTAGCAGAGCTCAACTAGACATTAAAGGACAGTAAGATTAAATTTCCAGTGCAGAAATATCTTTCAAAAAATGATTACTACAGCTCTGATTCCTCCATCTAATATTCCTCCTGCTACACAGATATTAATTACCTTTGGTTTTGCTCRTCTGATACATATTATATATTAGGGCAATTATTTGTAACTTGTATTTACCTTTCAAGTTTCTTACATTGCATACTGGAAGAAGAGATTGCTTCCCTGAACATTTCTCTATGTTTCCTAGTCATACTACATAAGCTGATAAAAGGAGACTTGCACAGCTTGTCTGTACTATGTTTTTGCACAACTGCAAATAAACCATATTTTCTTTGTAATTATATCTTTGATAAGTTATACAACATCTGTCCTTAAGAACAATTCACTTCAGTTGCCTATCTTACTAGGAGATGAACAGCCTTACTGGAGATCCTATTTCTCTTCTCTGAGTATGAAAAGAGCTTGGGATAACTAGCTCAATTCAGAATGTGACTTTCGTGTGCAAGSTCAGCATATTCAGAAAACTTTTCCAACTAGGAACCTGATCGCGGAAAGGCTTTTATTATGACAAATTGCCAGTGCCTGTAGTTTTACAGTTAAAAATAGAAAGTCAACAGCTAATACAAATTAGCAGTGTTGCAATTGTCAGACAGCAATGACAAACCATGACTTGGCTCTTCATGACCCCCTGAAGTGGTGCAATTACTGTTGTCTTTATAGAAAGCTCAACACYGGCTTATTCTACAACAGGAAATAATTTAAAATAATGTCAAAATGTCAAAGCAGTCCAATTTCAGCAATTATTTTTATCATGGCTATATTCCACTTTGGGGCAAATACTCTTTAGGTTTCTAGCTGCACTTCCGATTTCCTATCACTGTCCAGTTATACAAATAAAATTTCTTAGTTTTTATCTATCTGTACACATATATATGCACATGGAAGAAATACATATATATTTCAAAGCCATTGCATTTTTAAATACATGAACTTTAGGTTCATAAACTAAATTATTTTACTCTGAAACATCTGCCCCTAAGAATGCGACTCTTTCAGACTTGATACAAATTTCCCAGTCATGTTCAAATGTGCGTGTGTGGACATAAGCATGAAGATGTTACTCAACTTTTAACRTGACAATCCTCTAGCAATCAATTTTTGAATGCATACATATATTCCAATGTGAATACTAACGACTCCAAGTAGAAGACCACCATTCCATGAATATGCAGAAGGAAACTCTTATTCTTCAGCATATAATTAAAAAAATATATTTGAATATGATAAATAAAACAGTGTTTATAAAAGCTGCAACAATCTGTTTGTTTCCTGCACTAGATTCCTGCACTGATTTAGTAATTCACGATAAACTTTTAACTTTCTAACAAAGTTTGACATGCAGGAAAGTAAAATATTTCAGATTTTCTCTTTTGGTTTGTTTTAAAAAAAATTGCATGATCAAATTCTAAAATATTTAAACTGCATAGTGCTATAATAGTTTATAATGTGGAAGATCAAACAATTCCTAGATATGGAAACAGTACTTTCAAATATTGTATTGGAATGTAATCTTCTGCACAGATTAAAATTCTGTGCTTTTTAAAACATCTATATTTTAAAACTGTTAAAAACAGTTATGCCTAAATATGTTTCTAGTACAAATGAACAACTATTCTAATACGCAAAACCATATATGGGTGTCCTATTTTGAAAGTACATCACACTAAAAAAAAAAAAAGTAAAAACAGAACCAAAAAAACATTGCCCTCTCCAAAAAMAGACAACCTCCTCCAAGTTTCTCACAAACTTTTCTGTACATGAATATTAAAGTCATACAGTTGTCAAAATATGAATTCAACGTATTTACCCACTAGTAGCAAACTCAGAAGAATCAATGTAGTTGCATAAATACGTCTCACCAGACAACAGTCTCAGATAACCCAATGCATTACAGAGCATCAACAGATATAGAACAATTTTAGACATGTTTTATGCTGGTTTCGTTGGCTATTATTTCCAATAATCTAGTAGAGAACAAAAATGTGCTATGACCCTAGGAATTAGAAATTTATAACTAACTACAAAAAAATATGGATTATGAAGGTTAAAATCCAGAGCTAAAGACTGCACTGGTCCTAGCAGAAGCACTGCTATTTTAAACTGTGGAGAGTTCTATCTTTTCTTTTGATATACAAAAAGACACTACTCTGCTGCCAACTGGTACACAGTTCTACTGCAGTTTCCATTGAACGCAGATGTTCTTTCAAGTGTAAATCTGAAATACTTTGCTGATATTAAAGATTCCAGACAGAGACTGTCTCATTAAAGCACGTGTCTTTTAGACGCACCTATCCCCCTATCAACAACAAAACAGCTACTCTAATTTCTAGGTGAAGCACAGTCCAAATTTTCGGTAAACTCCAAAAAACACTAAGAACAACAGAAACTATAAAAGGCATCATAAATTGACCTGACTAAACCTTTTTCCCTCCTAAGAGAGATACCATATAGAACAGATATAGTAAACTCCTCTTGCTCATTATTCAGTGGTGACAAGAAAACAAAAGATGTTTGGGGCAGTCACCTTACACTTTTGATTGGGCAAACAACAACAACAAAAAATCTAAGATCTAGATATAATTTCAGAAGATATGATTAACCAAAAATATCAGGATAGGGCACCCATCCACCACATATATATATATATAGAGAGAGAGTATATAATACTCTCTCTCTCTCTATATATAGTATAATATATATAAAATATATATATAAAATATATGTATTAGAATATATATAAAAAGTAGAAATACTCGAAGTAACATTCAAAGAAAAAAACTAGAAGTTAGTACTTGAAGAAACAGGGTATATAAAGTTACTGTAATACTTACCACTGTGAAATTCATAACTTTCAAAATCCATATTGTCATTGCTAAATTAACAATCATGGTAACCAACAGCAGAAGGACAAAGAAGTATAAGCACCTCTTTCGCCATCCATAAATCCCTACTGGGTAAAACTGAGGATGTTCAGTCCTTGGAAGGCTGTTCTGTTGTGTTGCTAATATATACTGCTCTCGTGTCATCTGGAAAAGAAAGATGTAAGTACAAGTAAGTAAATGAGAGGTCCGTTTTCCATATATTATATTACATGAAGATTATCCAAGAATGTATAGAAAATCAGTTTCTATGGGCACAGAASAGATACATTCATCTAGCATTAACTACATCAATGTTATTTTTACTAGGCATCTAGTAAGAATTTAGTGGGTTTTGTGAATTTAAAGTAAACCTTTGGTTTCTGTTTCAAATTGGATTTGCATTTCAAATTTCTCAGCAAGAAACTGTTAAAAATATAAATGCAGTCCACAAACATATCTTACACTCTATTCCTGAATATTGTTTTACTGTCCTTTATGATTTCATTCAGGAAAATTTGGTTCTGGAGAAAAAGAGTCATGTGCCTTTTTTTGAGGTAATTTTCTTCATATAGCTTGTAGCCAGAACCAGTAYACTCTTTCATACAAATAGAAGAAAAATTTAAAATACGTCTTTCATAATGAAGTTTTCACTCTTTCATTATACTCAGCAAATTAAATTCATAATTGATTTAATTATACATACATCCTTATTTTACAAAAACAAAAACTCATTTTGCCATTTAAGAGATGGATACAATTAAAATCTGTTGAATTCCTGAACTAGTTTAAGATCTTCTCACACACAAGCAAGCTGTAACAGTTAACAAACTGCTTAAAGAACTTACCATTAATACTTCTTTAGAACAAAAATGTTTATGCCATTTAATAAGAAACTATTTAACATGTTTTTCCTCYTTAGCTTTCTTTTACAGATATTTCTATTCATATTCAGCTGTCACATTGCCTTTAGACTGGAAGTTATTAACTTTTCTCTGCAACTTAAAAATGAAATTAAAGCAGTCTCATTCTGTTTATGTAAGAGTTCTTTCTGCAATGTGCCCATTAGAAATGATGTTTTAATAGGCTTTGTGCTCAGGAGGTCTGAGGAAGAAGAAAACACAAAACAAAACAAAAGAATCCAAAACAAACAAACACAAACTCAACTAACTTATAAACCAGATAAAACAATCAATTTTGCACTTAGAAGTTGCCTTTCTTTTCACTAAAAGAAAGTAAAAAAATGCACAAAAATGAGTCAGTTGATTCAATGAGAAATAAAAACCAGATTACATCCATTTGAAGGATCAAAGAAATGCTGATTTCATAAGATTTTTAAAATGTGAAGCTCAAAAATGTTTATGTAAACATCTGCGTTCCTAGATATTTATCCAAATCAACTCTCTTTAGGCTTTACCATTCTTCTTAGTGAATGAGATATTAATGGAATAAATTAACTCACAACAAATAATTAGAGCCACAAGTCATAGAACACACATCCATATTACGACAATACATATATCACTGAAATAAGTCAAAACAGAAATAAAGAATTTATTAAGCAGGTTTTAAATAAGTTAGCAAACATACATTTTGTCATTTTTATTTTTTTCAGTCCCAATTACTTCTCTTTGCCCTCAATTTCAATTAAATGCAATGTTTAGYGGTTTATTTATGTAGTAAACCTTTACAAATAAAATTTCCCTAAATGACATTTCTCAATCTTCCCAAAACAAAGTGTGACCAGGTTTCAAGACCTTAGATCAAATCGTCTTATCATATCCTGGCAGTTTTCATCCTAGTTGTGTATAAGTTCCTTATGAATCCAGAAACTGAATACAGGAATAAGTTAATCAATTTTCTCCTTATAAAGAGTTTCTASACATTTATTTAGCCAGCCATTGTAACAAAAATGCAATGTATGATTACCTTTTGAGATTTAAAGTAACTGGTATCTTTTACATTATCTCCATTATCTTGTGACTTAACTTTATATATTAGCTGTGAAAAACTTATTTTCATTAAAAATAGTTGAAAAGTCAACTTCCAGATCATGAGAATGTCAGAAGTAGCACTGGTCCTAAAACTGTAAACATGGTCCCATGGAACAGACCCTTTGAAACATAATCATTAAATACAATGACATTTTATTCCATCACCACAGCCAGGCATCAGTCAGTTCCTCATTGTATACTGTTCAACTCTGTGAGGCTTGGTGAATCAAGTTGTTACCCTGCAGGTCATGGAGGTCCATGGGGGATAAGATATCCACACCACAGTCCATGGAAGATCCCAGGCTGGAATAGCCAGAGGTGCCACAGTTTTTGACCCCATGGAGAGCCCATGCTGAAGCAGGATCCTGTCTGCACCTGTGAACCCATGGAAGGGGTCCGCACTGGAGGAGTAGGTTTGCCTCCTGTTAAAAGTGCCAACTGGAACATAACATTACTCCTAGACATTTTCATTACTGACTGATTCTCTGTGCATTATTTCTTTAATTCATAGAAAGAATGAAAACATAAAGGAACTTTAAAATATAAAACCACAGTATGACAGCATCTAGACCCAATAATCATTTGGGTTGGTAAGGAACATATCAGGAATCGGATGAGCCATAGAGCTTCAGATATTGAAGAAGAACTATAGCTAACAGGCAAAATTCTTCATACCAGCATTTAGAGGAAAAAAAAAAAATCAAAAAGCAATCTGGTCATAACTAGCCATAGCTCAAAACATCACATAGATGATTTACCAGAACCAGCTAGCTCTCCCCACTCATCCTGACTGTAACATGGTCTCTGGCCAGCAGCTAATGCTGTGGAGAGCTCTCTTTGTATAACACTACAGCGGGTCATTCATTTTGATTCCCCTCTACACGGTATGTGGCATTAAGCTTACAGCTGAAAACAATTTTACTGTTTTCTTTACAGACTTAGGCTGAAAGTTTACCATACATAGTGAAAAATGCATCACACAGAGCAGGAAGCGCTGTAAGAACCATAACACTTCTGATGTAGCAAATACACAAATGCTTAGCACATTACATCCCAACCTTGGCTCTAAAATCAAGACTTGGGATGAAATCAAGAAGTTGATTATAACAACAGATATGAAGATGGCAAGCAAGTGGGTTGTATCTTTTGAAAAGGCCTTATGAATAAACGGATGAAATTTCTTGGAAAGCTTTTAAAATCCCAAGCAGCTATACATAAAGCTCTTGCTGCCATTTCCAGTATGTGTTGAAGCAGATTACTTGTTCCTTCTCTTCTGCAAGGGTTTGGTAATCTAGAATACTTCCAAAATTAACAGAAAAAGATTGTATTTTCTTGATTTAGTTGGGATCATATCAACTACAAATAGACTGACAAGGTAGTAGAGCTGCATTCTTAGAGAATTAAATATTGGATGGRCAGAGCGTCTTCCTCTGAAATCATCTTTATATGGGCTACACTTGACACTTGCTAAGTCTTCTCCTTATGGTATTAGCTATTCAAGCCTTTCAMAGGCAGCCAATAGTGTCAGCAACTGACCCTACTACAAACAGTCATTGGGCCACAAATTGTTGGTCAGATGTGATAAAAGCCTCATCACTATATTGAACATTACAATGCAAATTGTACATTACAGTGCAAATCAGTGTAACTCCTTTTTGTCCTGATGGGCATGTTGGACTTTTTTTTTTCCYCTTTAGTATAATTGGGATCAATCACTACTAAGATTGCTTCAGTAGCTCAAAAGCATTTGGAGAGTGTGGTTCTTCTGTAACCTTTACTAGGGTATGTCATGGAATCACAGAATGAGGTTCAAAGAGATGATCTGGTCCAACCYCAAGGATGGAGACTACACAAACTCTGCCTCACAGTAAAATATAAAAATTTATTTATCATAGACTACTTTTGTCATGAAGATGTCAAATCTGAAGGATTTTGAGATTCTAATGCTTTTTTGTTTCAGCTGTGGATTTTCGTTCTTGTAACTTTCATAAATGAAGGTAGAATTGTACGCAAAGCTCAAAAATTGTGTTTTCTAACGAACACATTTGGAAATCCCTTTGCACCCTTGAAAATCTAAAGGAAAGAACATGCAAATAACAACACTATCAAGCTGTACATAAAGTCAGTTGATTACATAATTTATGTGATTTGAACTTTAATAATTCAGAAGAATTTGGTTTTTTTCTTGGCCACAAAGTACAGTTTTGTCATCAGTGTCAACAAGGCTTAAGTCAGTATGTTTTAACTGACAGTTTGCTGGGCTTTATGTTGTCAATTAGAATTTCATTTTTTCCCTAAGTCAATACAATTAGATTACTACAGAGACTTCATTACAGCCACAGGCATGGCAGCAGCTGAGGTACACAGTTTTCTCCCTGTGATGCCAGTGCTCACTAAACAGTTATTGGAATGATTGTCTATAAAAGGACAATAAATGTTTGCATCTTGAATATTGTTCTCCAATAAAATTGTCACTTCACAAAAATGGGTATCAGTGACCTGATACTATTACATTATTACTTAGTGTGAGCATTTATGGCTGTTCTGTTTAACATATTTAATTGTAATGTTCACTGCACAATGAAGTTCACAGCATGTTAAAAGAATAAATAATCATGTAATGAATAGAATCATATTTTTCCTGCTGTTCTGTGACTTGAAATGTTTTTAATTAATAATAAAGTRCTATACTGAATTCTTAAGGAAGCTGGATTCAAATCCAGCTCAGGCTTGATGTTTCTCAAAAATTATGCCTTTTAAAGTTACATTTTCAAAAAACAACCACAACAATTTCAGTACATTTTCAGTGTATTTTTAAAAGAAGCTTTGGGTTCAAAAGCTTACTCATTATTTCACTTTATTTTGCTTTATAATCATCKAAACTTGCAGAACAACTTTTGAGGTGTTTTGTCTAGCTACACTATTAAGGATAACCTTCATCAAATTAGGTGGGATCACAGAAGTCTAGTAACAGCAACACAAGATTTGGTATAGCTGAGGTGTCTTAGAGAAAAGCAGATGCCTAAGGAGATAAACAGATGATGAGTAGACTGTTGAAAGATACAGCAGCCTTTTGCCCTAGCACCTGTAATAGCTCTCTGGACTTTATCTCAAATGTTCCTACTACTAGATAAAGAGATAAAATTTGTCTTACAGAAAAATTCTATAAGACTTAAAATAGCAACAAACTCAGGAAAGCTACAGTAAACCATTGGATYTCAGTTTAAAAAAACCACTGATTTTCTATTAATCCTGGTGGGCCCTCATTCCTGATGCTCTACATATCTCAATAAGGTATAACATATCCACAAGCACTAGGATCAGCACTTTACATCTGCTCAGCTCCTTCTCTTAAGGCCAGTGAGAAGATACGATGAAGAATGTCTTTGTTAAGGATATTCCATCAGGAAGAGACCTGGCAACTACATCAATGGAAGGATGGCAGGACCAATATTTCAGCAGCTTCACAAAAATTGGCACTAATTTTCCTCTGTGAATGATAGATTTTGTTAAATCAGTTCTAGTAGATGGTGGCAAAAGTGTAATCTTCGAGTCAGGAAAGAAGTCTTAAAGTAGCAGATTCACCAAACTCAGCTGGACTGGAAGAAGCAGGTGGAATGAACACTTAAACTATGAGAGGAAATACCTTCTTTAAGTAGTTCATTCCTGCCTGTAGTTTGAAGTTTAAAATTCATGTGGTGGGATAATCATGTAGTCCACACTAAAAGAAGAGGAAAGATATGAAATATGAACGAAAACCTGAATTTCTACAAAGATGGGAAATAATCTTTTAAATACTGTTCCTTTTCCTCTTATTTACAAATATGTGTAGCACAACTCTGCTGTATGGCTAGAAAACCAATACTTTTAGACCTAAAGCCACAAGCTCTTCTGGCCTAACACACATAACTCTGTCAATTCAAATTAAAAATAACATGGACTAGATATCAAAGACTCAGTGCGGCTTTTTCTGTACTAAGTGCTATGATATGAAGGAGTATTACATAAAAAGAGAATGATTACACTTTGGGTTTGACTTGTATTTGTTGAGCTCTTCAGTAATGTGTATAGGCAAAGCTACACTGATTCTTTATTTCACCAGTTTAATCTTAAATTGAATTTAATGTCCTCATATCCAATATTAATAAATTCTCTGTCCCTTCAGAATATTTCTTAATCAGTAGTAATCACAATCATACCGGTAAGTAGTCATGATATCAAACTGCAAACTAAAGTCTTGGTGTTACAGGAACACAAGCATGGATCAAAACTTACTACTACTCACAGCTTTAAAAATATAAACTATATTTCACTTGTCTGCCTGATAAGAGTATAGGCAGAAAAGAAATCAATTTTTCTTAATGGAAGAAGATAGAGCATACTGTCAGAAGTAGGTTTAAAAATATGTGTGTATATACATATATACACACAGTAATCTCTAACTTTGTAGAACCTACCAATATGGGGTCCTGCTCCAGTCTAAAAGAATAACATTTTTAAATTATAACAAGAGAGGTGTTTTATCAGGGGATGAATATTAACATTCTCATCACCACTATTTTACTGAGATAACACTCATGAACAACTCAATGCTTAAAAAACTCTCAGAATACAGATTTCAGTTATTAATCTGTAATTTTACCATGTATTTCAGATGACCCATAAAGCTATGGAGAACACCTAAGTAGTTTGTGCAGACAACAGGAATAATCTAAACTGAAATTACACCTCCAGTACCTAAGTTTACATGTTTTTAATTTAATAGATAGGACTAAGGCTCTAATTTGTTTCCCTTTTTGTCTTCAGCATTTCCTCCTTTAAATTAGCTTCCTCATCTTCCCTGTTACTAATGGATGCAACTGTTCCCTCTGATCAGCAGTCCTATAATTTATAAATGTAGATTCACAGTGATGGCTCATACCTGTGCCTGTCTCTTTATAAACAATCTTCACAGCATCTTAATTCTGTAACAAAAACACCCACATGTCCAAAGACATCTCACAAAAAAGAATCCAATACCAAGAGATGCTGAACATGAACATGCAATTTGTAAAACCTTCAAGTGAAAGCAACCTTCAGAATCATCTTCATCAATGCTCTAAAAATGTCATTAAAAATACACCAGTGGAGCAATAACTCTTTTTTTTATGACATGAAATTTGAAATTATTGCTCACTGCAATTTTAAAACTATATTTAATAACTAAACAATTCAGTTCTATGTTTTAAACTGCAAAAGAACTTTGACTTGCTTTTCAGATATTAGTTGATATTTTGGAAAGAAACATAACAGCTTTGGCTGCGAGCTCCTAAATCACTTAAGATCCCAAGATGAAAAAGATTTTAACAATATTTTCAAAACCTACTTGAAATGTGGTTAACAATATTAAAGACAYAGTATTAATTACAAAAAGGGCATCTAAACTCCCGAATCACCTTGGCAATATTTTTCATCAAAAATGAAATCACACACATTATTTTATTATTAGAATCATCTCCATATTTTCACTTTCTCCATTCTACTTCTGTTTGCATTTGCTTCTTCCAGAAAACGCATGCAGAAGTACATTCATTGACAGTCAACTTGTTCAGATCTAGCAGGATACAAAGCACTGAGGAAGGAAGCTCAACCACACAAGAGTTTTGTCCCTACTGAAGAGAGGTTTCAAGTACTTACAAATAATGATGGCATTTAATATGTAATGATTCAATTACATGTTTCTTCCAAATTAACTATCAAAGTCAGCAGTACTGAGATAATGTTTTTTACTATTTTTTTTCTTTAAGCAATTTATAGGATGGTACCACATCATGGGTTAAATAATAGAAGTGAACTCAAATAACTTCTGGGGAAAAAATCTCCAATCCTTTCAAGCACTGTGGGAAATCTGGCAAGATTCAGGTGGTCATCTTTACTGAATTCAACTACCTTCAGTTCTTTACTGGAAGGAGCTGGGCAAAATCCTTTGATAGTCTAATGCAGGTGGAGATTTTTCCTGACTTTCCTCAAATGATTAATGAAAATTAAATGAGGCTCACTCCACACAAAATGTACTCTCCCTGCTGTGAAAAGAAAAAAGAATCAATATAGCTTGGATGAAGAGATGACTGATTGGAATTGAACAAATGAAGCCTTCTTTTCATACTAAGAAGAGACTGAAGGAGGAGCCAGTGCCAATGTCATTTCATCTTCTAAGATACACGTAAGCACAGTTGGAAGAAAGGAAGAAAAAWATAGCTGCTCTTCATTGGAACTCTACTGAGCCAGCTTTATCAATAGACAGTGTGCAGCTGCCTGTCCCTGCAAGAAGCCATGGTCAGCAAAATGGAAAACTGACAAATATCAAACACTTGATTTGCTGAAGACTCTTACTCAAAAGTCATTACTCAGTCTAATTCTTGTGAACAGGATATTCAAGGGAGATCAAGTACAGCAAAGAGAGACAGACATATGGTCTGGAAGAAGAAAAAGAATTGAAAACATAATTTTTGAAGATGCTAGTGTGAAGACAGCTATAAAAATACAGAAAAATGAGCAGAAGTGCTCCAGAAGTCCTCCTTAACCCTACAAGTGATTCAGACTGGAATTTATAGCTTGTTAGATATCTATGGATATCTAAGGGGGAAAGCCTACTAAGTGAGCTGCAAGGAAGATTGGCATGATTCAATCAATACAGTTGTAGAAAAATATGTGTAAAGAAAAGAAGAAAAACATCAACCACCCTCCCCCAAAAAACCCCAGTAAAAGGTACACAGCTGTGGCTCAAGAAACAACAAATTTTGCAGTAAACAAAGAACTGGGAAAGAAGCCAAGCACTCACTGTTAAAATTGGCAAAAGTAAGCTAATTCTCCATGTATTTTGGGAAGGCAGCTAGYGCATCAGCAGAAAACACCTTTGCGTATCCTAGAAACTATTTGTGACTGTCAAGATGCAAGAAGCAACTCTTACTGAGCACAATCCAGGAAATAAATGAAACTTCCAGAGTCAGCAAAGATCCTCAGCAACACAAAAACAACAACAAAAAAAGGGGAAAATATTATTTCTTCAATAGTTTGTTTTTACCACACTATCACACTTGTCTCATGAACAAATTAAAGCCTGCACAGTTTCGTTTAGAAAAGATCTGTCAGATTAATAAAAAATTTGCATTCTTCTTCAGAGTTAATTTGGCTACTGTAAACTCACCTGTAATTAAGAGTCATTCACAAACATTCTCACCAGWATCTCAACATGAATGATAAACTTTGTGACAGAGGCAAGTTGCTGGAAGTATGTGGAACCAGAATCTCCCATTTGACCAACTACCCACCCATGTTTGGATCAATGAATCAAACCTTCTGATCASAAATGTTCAGAACAGATCCTGTCTAAAGTAAGAGTTTGCAAAAATCCAAATCAGCATACTGAAATTCATCCTTTACATTTCTGATAAGGAATATTTTCTACAAAAAATCCCTATATTTCAAATTTCTGATCAACCAGCTTACTGATAATTGATATTAAGCCTGAAAACAGTGTTTTTAACACTTATAGAAAATGCCTCATGCATTGATGCATTTTTCTTCAGCAACAGTCATTTTTGGTGGACATATCCTACTTCTTAGTGTATTTTCTCCTCTTTATGCAAACTTCTGGTGACGCAGCCTTTGCAGACTTTCAGTGTCCAGACTTCAATGGACTTAGGACTTTGACTTAAGATTCTAGGGCTATTCCATGGTGAACTCCAGCTCYGGGGAAAGCTAATTCCTCACTAGCTTCAGCCTGTCATTGAGGTATAGCTAAAAAGCTATAAAGCTATCCCTTTCTAGAAAATGACCTCAACACTGCCCTAAGACTACTCATTCCTACTATTCCCAACATCCCTGTCAATCTCTCCGCCATCTGCCAAAGCAACAGAGAACCTAGCATTTTTAGGTTTCAAAGCTTTCCATTCCTTGCAACAACATAATAACTACATTGAAAATAATAAATGCTTATAATTCTTTTCTTGAGTCAGCTTCCTTAGTCACCTGAAATAGAGGAAATATGAATCAAGTATAGGAAATACACATACTGGGAATTATCTATCATATATATTAAGCTTTTGATAACAAACAGTACAGTAGGCCTATGAAAATAAGCAGCAACAACTAAATACATCATTAATTTAGGGGGAATTGTTTAGTAGGAGTTGGTCAACAAATCGATCCTTTCACAAAGTATTTATTAACAGAGGAAAAAGAGGTTAAATGTAAAAACTTTACATATCTGTTTCAAGGCTGTTTTAAAGAATAATTGACTTTGTAATGAAATGCAAAATGGAAAATAAAAACTTGGTTTCATAAAAGTTTTGTACTAAGGCTCCTAAACATTTTGCAAAACGAGTTTCCAGYGGATTAGCTACCATATCATATAATGATATTTTTCTGAACTAATTAATGTATTATCTGATTGAATGCAGTAATTGTGAGTCTCTTTTTATTCAATATTTTCATTAAAACCTTCAGAGAATTGGTAGACAGCGTCATTTATTCACAAAAACACCAGTGAAGATTAAGAAATGGTGTTCCCAGAATTTTAAAAATCCTAGTACTATGAATACTAAAATAATCATACAACAGTTTTTTATTTCAAAATGCAAGCTGATTCTCAGAGAGAAACTGAGAATGAAAAGTCTGTTGTTAAGTGGGGAAAATTATTTTAGGAATCATCAAAGGAACAAAGAAATGCAAGGCTGGTGCTGTACAGAAAAAATAGATAAGTARAGTCAAAAGTGTCTGGCTCAGACAAGAATAGGAACCATTTTCAGAATTCATAGTCGGAAGTATCATGTTGTAAAGGAGGGTAATAAAACTATTTCTACACTTCAGGGAAGCCAGAACTTCAAACACTGCATTTCTGATACTTTACAGAGAGTAAGAAAAAAGAAGAAAAACAACTGGACAGATGAAGAAAATCGTTATCTTTGGCTTTTTTAAGTGAATCATGCTCAGATTCTCTGATTCTAGCTAGTGAAGTACAGCAATTGCCCTACTCTCTTTTTAAATTCCCTAGAAGGACTTCACCTTGCATGCTCATCACTGGAAATTGCTACTGGAGTAGCAAGGCACTGCACAGCTACTTGCTAGGCTGTCTGATGAAGCATGATTCCTCATCAAACCTTCCCAATGTATGTAAAGCTTGCTTTGATCTTGGTTAAAATAGTGTAGACTTCTTCCCCTCTGAAGCCTCACCCCCTGTAACCAGACACAAGGTCAGCAGCCAACCCTGACAACTTCCAAATTCATACACCAAGCACACATTCATCACCATCAGTACTTTCCTTTTGTTTTCACGAGGCCATCTTGGGAAAACATAATAAAGCATTTGCAATAAGCACTACAAATGTACATGGGACAAAGAGAAATGTCAAAGTACTGCTTTACCCTGAGCCTACAATGCCATTCATTTTGGCATGGATGGAAATGGCCACCTCTTCAGGATTCTATGACTGGGTAAGAGATTGTATTTATTTATTCAAAACTACTAGAAATGAGKGGGTAATCATACCCTTTTGGAATTATAAGTCCTAAAATGTAATCAAGTTGCCTACATGATCTCAAGATCTAAYTTATTTTTTTTTATTTTTATTTTTTTACTTCAAGGATAGACTTACTGCTTTGTTTTAGAACAATAGGCGTGACTTTTGTAGTCAGTAAATATTTAAACCCAAAATTTTAGTGATGTTATGGCCTTCTAAATTAAATAAAATCTATGCATACTATGTTACGCTAGTCCCATTTTGATATATCTAGACTGAAATCAAACATTTATAGTGGATAAATCAATGTAGCAGACAAAAAAAATCAGAGTAACCACTASCATTCATAATAAGTTTCCCTTAGAGAGCTTAGATTGATCTTCTTGTTTATGTACGAAACATCTCATTTTATCATACAGGCTTTTAAATTTCAGACAGACCAAAAAAATTGAAACTGCTGTATTCCCCTGAGCAATATGTACAGGAAGACACTTCACCTAGTGAATACAAAAATTTTTCAGCTGGATTTTCATTCTTTGCTGTTTTTTCCTGGGGTAGAGTTAATTTTCTCAATAGTAGCTGGTATGGGGCTATATTTCAGATTTGTGCTGAGAACAGTGTTGATAATAGAGGGATGGGTTTTTCATTGCTGAGCAGCGCTTACACAGAGGCAAGGCCTTTTCTGCTTTTCAWACCACCCCACCAGTGAGGAGACTAGGGATGCACAAGGCATTGGGAGGGGACACAGCCAGGACAGCTGACCCCCAACTGACCCAAGGGACATTCCAGATCATATGACATCATGCTCAGTATATAAAGCTGGGAGAAGAAGGAAGAAGGGGAGATGTTCAGAGTGATGGCAATTGTCTTTCCAAGTCACTGTTGCACGTGATGGGGTCCTGGTGTCCTGGGAATGGCTAAACCCCTGCCTGCCCACGGGAAGCAGTGAATGAATTCCTTGTTTTGCTTTGCTTGTGTGTGCAGCTTCTGCTTTACCTGTTAAACTGCTTTTAATCTGAACCCACTTTTTTTTTGCTCTTACCCTTCCAATTCTTACCCCCTTCTGGCGAGTGGGAGAGTGAGCAAGAAGCTGTGTGGGGCTTTGTTGGTGGCTGGGGTTAAACCATGACGGTGGTGAAATTTCTGCATTATACTTAGTGTAGGAGAATGTGAAGTACTGCAATTTAAGCTCATATCCATTTAATGATGAACAGCATTTTTCCTGAGAAAGACTAACTGATCTGAATTAATATGGATAAAAATTTAAAAGAAAAAAAATGTTTAAAAATGTTGTACTTAAAGGAGACATTTATTGCATCCTTTAATTATGAATAGCTTGAATTATGAGGTATCTATTGCCAAAAGAAAATGAAATAGATTTCTACTTTACCATATTAGAAAATACTACTGAAATACTCTTTCTGAAGCACTGACAAAACTGGTTAGCAAGTATCTTTTATCCTTATTTTGTGTCTTCTGCATTCGGCCTATAGAGAATGAGTCATTCTTGCCTTAAAAGTCATGTTTCTGGGACATCATCTCATGAGATCCACTGAAAATGTTTTCAAGGCAACCTGGCACATATACAACTAAAACTGGGGCCACTGTCCTAGAAAGGGAATGAATTTAATATTACAGTTCCAATTTCTAGGTCAGGTGTATCAGCATACTCTGATTATCAGACTACTCGGAAACTCAGTTCTGTGTAAAGATAAAGATAAATTTTTTATCTAAGACATCCCTTTTTTTGAGTGAGAATTTTTTCCAGTCTTGTCATAATAAGGCAGATTCTTTCAGATGTAAAAATTGTTATCTGAAAAAATATATTTACAGTTGCTTTACATTTGTTGGTAAAGATTTCCTCCTGCAACTTTATTCACCATGGTGTTCATTTTAATCATTTATCACATTACTCACTCAAGACTAGTGACAGAATCTTGCAATGGAAAAGAACTGACAAGCATTAAAGGTATCTACAGCTTGTGATGATTTGGAATAAACAGAGGAATCAAGTCCCCCACCATATCATTATTTCATTTAAACAAAGATCTTTATGTCTTGACCCTTTTCTCGGAAAGTTATTTCAAAACCAGTGGGAAAACCGTGTAGACGCCAATGGATATTGAGGATACATCCTAAAATATGCACACAGATTCAGTTAATACTGAAAGCAACAAGCCAAATGTTGAAACCAACTAGACAAATGGCATATTTCACTTAGTCATTCAAGTTGTGAGTTCAGCAACACGAAGAAAGAAAATTGTGACAGAAATTACAGGGTCAGACATTGCTATGGATACAACCCTTGTATGCCATTTATGCACTCCATGCCAATCCAAAGAAGAGAAAGAGAGAAAGAAGAAAAACAKGCTTCTGAGTAGAAAAGAGAGAAACCGCAATTGGTTTCTGCCAAACTGCCTAATCCACTTATAGCATCACACATAGGAAAACCCTCAACTATGTATTTTCTACACTCCGCAATGTAAAAAATGTAAAATACACTTCAGCTGTATTTCAGTTATTATGCCATCAAATGAGTTACACATGCCATAAAAGTTACAACACTGAACAAAAAGGAGAAAGGAGGTAAAAAATATGCATAAAAACAGCAAACAAGGAACTTAATTTACAACAAATAGGAAATGTTATAGGTAAGAAAATAAGAAAGCTCTTCTATGCAAGAGCAACAAACTATGAGGAGATACCTGAATTTAAAATCGATATTCCAGAGTGTTCTGGTATCATTCTCTCCAGTCAATAGTGTACTTACGACACACTGACAATTTTTTTTGACCTGCTTGTGTGTTGTTGAAGTTCCTGCATTTCTTCCCATGTGTCAGTACTTTTCAGTAAAATATACTTTTATATACCTGTCTGTATAAAACATGTAGGAAGCACAAATATGGTATAAATCCAGAAGCCTCTAATAGCAGTATTTCACGACAAAATACAGCTTTTGCAGATACTCATAGTGTGTTCATGATTCAGGAGGATAATATTATTGAATAGATGTATTCACAAGGGAGCTGTTGAAACTGTTATCGCAGTTTCAATAAGCATAAAAGTCAGTTCTCATATGTAATCAGTTGGTTTAAACAAAAAAGTGCATTCAAATCAAAATTTCTGAGGTTAATTAGCTTAAAACCTATGGATTTTTCTCTTCATACAAATTCCAACTTGAAACAAGTATCTCTCAAAACCATGACTACAGTGGTGTAACTGGATAAATCACAATCCTACACTATTCAAAAACTGATCCTTGTAGGCATTTTTTCTGAGCTTAGAGAAAATGAATTGTTGCTGTTTGAAAAGTAGACAAATTATCAATATTTTTATACAATAATTAAGTATTATAACACCTTAAAATATCACCACAGTGTYGCAAGAAGTATTTAGGTTTGTCTTTTAATATATATGACCTTAAAATAAATATTTGAAAGTTTCTAAATGCACCATCTGAAAGTATGGTTTACATTGATAAAAGCTGCAGTTCTCCAAACTGTCTAAGTTTGGTGCAACASCTGCCAGGTAAAAATAAAAATGCCCTGCTGATCCATGAATAATTAGAAATAATTAAGCTGGGCAAGAACAAGATCAGTCTCAATACATATTACTTGCAGGAGGACAGGAGGATCCTTAAGCTCCTAAACATATCATGCCCGCTCCAACTCCTCCTCACACAATTGTCTGATGACTTGTAATTTGGACAAAAATTTCCACTTATTTTCAGAAGAACAAGAAARCAGAGAAAATTAGGAGGCAAGGAGAAGAATAGGAGAGAGCAATGTGCCCCAAAGTAATTAGTTGTCGCATTTGATTTAGGATAYATCTAACCCTAATAAGGTCTGCCAACCATGAATATAGTCTAAAATGGTCTGGAAATGAAAATCTAATCTCCATCTGCAGCCCTATTTCAGAGACATAAGCATCTCTGGTTTTTTTTTAAAAATCTGGTTTTCCGTGAATACTTCCAAATTTATTGACCAGGCCTCTTCRAAGTGCAGGTACATGCTTTAATAAATCCTATTTATTTAAAACAGACAAACAACAACAAAGTGTTTCAGAAAAAAGTACAAGTAATGAAATAAAACTATTTGTTTCTTCTGTCATACAAAAATGTACTCACCAGAGAATACATTTACCTCACCTCAGCTAAAATCTGATAAAATCTCCACTAAGACAAAATTGATCCCATTTTTACTTCATCTGTTTCCAAAATGMGCATTTTTTCAGAATTACCCTAAATATAAATTTGTCATTTAAAAAAAAGCACAATAGTATTTTAATAATTTTTGCTGTAAATTATCTACTGCTCCATATTAAAAGATACATCACCAATCCATTGTAGAAAAAAATGGATAAAACCTTGAATAGTAGCAGATGAAGTTTTTAAAAAGCAATTCATGAAACCAACCTTTGTTCATGCAGTATTCTGGTCTACAGAGATTTTGATAGCACTTTGCTGACAAGGAAACAAGAGTGCTTTATACTGTCCGAAACAAGTGAAAGGGGGAAGACAGGGGAGGAGAAAAAAAAAGGGAGTTTGACACTAATTCTGTATGTGCTGTTGCAATAACAGCCTCTGCTCCTTATTTCAAAGGAGAAATCTGTTGACAGCATTTTGTTCTTTGAGTAAACCCTTCAACAGCAACACAATCACCCCTAAAAAGCTTAGTGCTTTTGTCCCATATTTGGAAAGTAATTTTGGAATATCTAGAACAGCTTTCTTTCATGAAACACCTACTTTAAGGAAACTAAGTTTGCAGTTTAACATCTGCAGTACAACTTTGGAAGATTCAAAAGCAGTAAGTTTGTTTGCTTTTAAATTAAACTGCATCGTGAATTAATTTTCTTAAATAAAAGTGCAAACAGGCACCTAGTACCAGAAGCCACTGAAGAATGGAGAGCTGCTTTTAGCCATACAGATTGTTGATGCTGTGGGGTTTTTGGGTTGTTTTTCTTTTTGTTTAATAATTACCTGGAAACATAATAAAGTTGATTAAGAAATACGTCCTTATTTTCAACTCAAACATTATCCAGAATGAGATTGTTTTTCATATGATGGTTTGATTAAGGAACTTCAGAATTTCAAGCAGCACTTTCACAAAGAGCTCTATTCATTTTCTTGTTATGCAGTACTCAAAGCATTCCAAATGTTTCTTCTTTCCATTTAAGTCTCCGCAAGAAAACTTCCAAGAGAGAATTGAAAGCTAATGCATTTCTTTCTAGCCATATTACTATTTCCTGACTTGAATTATTGTGTTGCTTTGTATTTGACAGCCAAATTACCTGTCATTAGTTATGACAAACTCTTTTAATTTATGCTCCATTTTCATTCTGCTAATATTTCAGACAGATGTACAAGATTTTATGRCGCTATACACCAGGTGCTGTATAAAGGAAAATGAAGTAATTTATTTTTTTCTTCTACCTTGTCTTTTGTACAACTTGTAGCTCCAAAGAGAAATGTGAAATGGTATTTACAAGCATTTTACTCGCACAATGCCCTGTACTTACTTTCTCCTTCATATGATCACAATTTAAAAAAYAACCATCACATGGCTCTGGTTTTCTACAAGAGAACTATACAGTTGTACAAAACTGTATTCATCAATAGGAATGTCTAGCTAGGTAGCACATGTATCAACATATTAAATGTTTAAAGAGGGACATATTACTCCTCCTTGCAAAATCACAAGCTTGCTATCAGCAGAATCACAGCTCTTGTGCAGGGTACTGCTCTAAACATTAGGTTTACATGGCAAACTTTAAAATATCTGAAAGAACTGCATGTATTCAAAGAGCTTCTGAAAGATATCGAAGATTAAAATCCTTTTTATTAAACAGCAATTAATTTTGCCATTATTAATTCCAGCATTACAACTATCTAATTACTAACTASTAATCTTAAAAAGCTTTGAAACTTAAATGCCATGTAGAATTACAATAAATTAATCACCAAGATGAAAAATCATGTTATCCGCTTTTTTCCCCCTTGATTAAACAACTACTTTAAGGAAACAAAGTTTAAAATTTAACATCTGCAGTTCAATTTTCACCTAAGATCACTGAAGTGGCTTGGCCCTTTCTCCTAACAAATCAGTCATTTCCTTCTACTTTCCGGATAACCAATACTCATTGAAATTCACTAGATAAATTAGAAACACAACACACACACAAAAAATGGAATGAAATATGTTAACATACTAACATTTTACTTATGAAAAAAGGCAGGAYGCTATATGTAGACTGACACATTCAGCCAAGAGGAAAGTACATAACACTGCTCTACTTCCAACTTTCAAACATGAAATACAATAAAAAAAATTCCCTGAGCAGTAGTTCTGTTCAAAGCTARTAAGTGCTGGAGCCACCACTCAAAATAACTTACTTCATCAACCTAACCTAAGCTGTCCATCTGACAAAGGTGAGTATAACAATGCCGAAGAGATTAATAAAACAGGAGCATAACTGACTATAGGAGAATTCTTGGCTTATCATAAAACAATGGATAGAAAATCCAACTCCAGCATATTCATATTTGTGCAGAATGACACATATTTTATCCTCATACATCTCATATGGAATTGTTTYCAGATTAATGATGCTTAGTCAATGGCCTGGAAGATAACAAAGCACAGGTAGTCCTAACAATAAGGAAAACTTTGGTGGGGGAAATAAAATAAGATTATCAGAGATTCAAAGGATACAGTCCCATAAAAGTTTTCCCAATTCAATTTATACTATTTTCTATTTCTTATATTTTATACATTTAAGATTGGGTCTTGCATCTAACTGTTGCTAGCATTTTTCCTGCAACTTTTCAGTTTTTAGAAGTTTATGTCCTCAGTTTTATCTGATTTTTTWAAATTAATTTTCTTTGTGAAAATATCTAAGGATGCGATTGGCATTTTGAATAAAACAAAAACAAAAAGAACCCCAATCAATAACTGGTCACAGACTCTTAGCAATCAAATTAAAAAAAAATAAATAAATAGGGAAAACAGTGAATCTGTTTTCTACCACCTCTCCCCCCAAAAGAGGTGCTTAACAGTGTCTATGCAGATTATTAGATCAACAGGTAAGTTAGATGTTAGTAAATCACACAAATGGCCTGCACAGCATTCACCCCAAACTCCCAACATGAACTGCAGAACTGCTGGCGAAGCTCTGCAATGCCACYGCAAAAAGCTGAGGCAGCAGGACAGCCTCAGGTTTTCAGTGCAGCATCCAACTGTAAAGAGGACTAATTTCTTTCCAAAATGATTCGAGGAACTACAAGCCACTGATCCCGACTTCCATTCCTGGCAATCACTTAAGAGTCTGTAACACAATGTAATGTCACTGGGTATGCTGACAATCACGGTCTGTTGGAAGCAGSCAACACAACTTCCGCAGGGCGGACTGAGCCAAATCAAACGAGAGTGATGATCTTCAGAGTTGATAATTGTAAGGTAATGTATCTATAGAAATTAATCTAAGCCATGCCTACATAAACATGAACTCAATTCTAAGAGCAGAGTGAAGGAAAGGAATCTAGGGGTCATTAGTAATTTCTCTAAAATTATCAGCTCAATGAATAATAACAGCAGAAATAAGCCAATAAAATGCTGGGAATGATTTAGGAAAGATATTTAAAAGGTAGTGTCATCTTGACGCCGCAGAAAACCTTCATTAATGTTTCTCTACAGCCTGCTGCTTGCCTAGGATTTGCTGCATAAATTTAAAACAACAGCTGTTTTAAAGCAATCATGAGACACGTCCACGTTAAGTTCTTTAGGCTGACTCCACAATTGGAAGAGTAAGTTCAAAAATCCACATTCATCACAGCAGTAAAATGAATGTCAGCTTTCAAAAATTTAGCTAATCTGAAGCATACCTCTACTGCTCCCTTTAAAGTAACTTTCTTCTTGTTATTAATATTACTCAGTTTTACATTAAAAAAAAAGTGGGAAATTGTCCAATTTTGGTAATGGATATTATAACTAATATAAAATTGCAAGTATTACAGTGTCATATGCCTTCAGGGGAAAATAACTGTGACTTGATTTAACATGCCCAAGGAAATAATTTCCATTAGTAAAAAGATGAAGTCAAATATCATAACTGCTATCCAATTTTCTGAAATATCTAAGAAGTCATTTAAGGAAAGAACYACTGTGATAAGTGAGATGAGTGGTGCTATGCTGAGGAGAAAGAGATAAAAACCTGTGCATAYGGAGTAGGATTATCAAAAATAGTAGATAAGTTATTACCAGAAGAAAGAAATGAAAAAGGGACTCTCACTAACAATCAAGAGTAACTAACATTCATTGATTTTGTTACAGTCATCTTATTATTATTTAATTGTACACAGATTTCTAGAGGTAAATATTAAAAATAATGTACAAAATTGATTATGAGGAGACAAATTTGGAGAGGAAAATGATATAAAATAGATAGGTAAAAAATTAAATATCGCATTAATAGTGAAATATTTTATGGGAAAATTTTCTCAGTTCATATCCAGAAGTTAAACCCCTCCATCTCCAACTAAAAATTGCTCATGCCATTTAATATAACCTCAACCTGACACTTACTTTACTTTTATCATATTGCAGCACACCACTTATGTAACAGTCCCATACTATTTAAAGAACACAAYAGCATTTAAATAAACAGACTCCTGAAAAGACCGTTTGTCTTAAATTGCATTTGTTTTCTGTACTTTCATATCAATGCGTGTGTAGAGAATCAGGGCAGAAGTCACCAGAACTAGTTCAATTCTAAACTTCACCATTAATATATTATATCCCTTTGTTTTGTGTTTTCTCAATAGTCTGAATATACATCAGAGGTCTTTCATATACAGAATATATAGATGAGTTCTTTCTCATCCTATGGGTAATAATTTACTTCCATTTCTCCATCCGACAAGAGCTATTGTTGCATGACCTGTGGTAGTCCAAGTCAACTAAGAACTACCAAAAAATTCTCCCTTAGCCATGTACTCTGAGAATTCTTTGAAAATTCTAGTGGACTGTATCCATAGCTCCTTGTACAAATACTACACTTTTCTTTTCCCTRATTTATTATTTTCAGCATGCCACTAATCCTATTCTTTATTGTAATTTCTTCTAATGTATCTAAAGTTCTAAAGAAAACCATGTAAAATCTCACTCTGATAGTCATAGATTCCTGAAAGCAGATTACCTGAACTTTGCTGTTTCCTACCTCAGTTCTTGCTGAGGGTTAGAACTCCACATCCATTTAAAAGACCTGCATAATATCTGCCACCTTCTCATCCCCAATACAAAGACAACTTCAAGGAAGTGGCTATACATGATGCTTAGTACCTCCTCTGTCCATTACTATGTTGCTTAAGAATTCTTAAGTAAAATGTAAATAGTTTGCTACAGTTGATTTTGTCAATTTTGTCTTCTGTCAACAATTTGAAACAGATTTTCTAGCATGATGTGATTAAACGTGAATYGACAGAGAAGACAGATGCAAAAATATTGCTTCATGTTTCTTGCATAGACATATCTTTCTTTTGCCTTCTTGACTGTACATAGCTCCTACAGGGTCTGAAAGACTTTTTATTTCTGATACTCTCAGAAAAACCAAAGGGGTTTATCATTAGCTTTTATAATTTCCCTTTCTAAAATAYGTATCATCATCACCAGTTTCCCTACCCTCAACTTTCCTACATTCTCTGTACTTCAGCATTACAATTCTCTCCACTCTTCCTTCCACTAAATTTCTGTCAGTTCAGTTATTATCCTCAGAAAAAGACAGTCTTCCTCTTACCTCTTCAATTTATTCAATTCAACTGAAACAGTTTTGTCTCTTTCTTTTCTCTCTCACCAGCCTGATTGGGACTTTCACCCTCCTGGCTGCTCCTTATCATTTCGAAGTTTAATTTTGTCACTGTCTATCAATTGGTTGAAGAAAGAGAACTTTGATATGATTTCATGTCTAAAACATGTTATCCTTAGCCTCTTGTTGCTTCATATGTACTATTTCCTATTGCATTTGTTAAAAAGCCCTATAAATAACCATGTAAATTAACCTGAATGTAATTTAGTTCAATTTACTTAATAAACCATTTCCTCTGGCTTTTGATGATGATTCTCATCACTTCAGGAGTTCCTGCCACTCCAGAAATTACATCAATGCTCATTGGATGTGAGCTTATCTGTCCTGCACTTTCCTGTCAGCCATGGCACTAAGGCTTTGCCACTCCATCCAGTATTACAAACATTTTCAGACAACCACCACCCAAGTCTGTCTTCATCTGCCCACTTCATTCCCATACTCTTCCTTTAGAACTGCTCTTCAYGCTTTCTGGAGTCCAGACAATGCAGGGCTGTTCGATCATCCACATCATTTTGTAACAGGTTACCTTTTAAGAAACCTTATGAAGCCTGACAYATAACACAGTGCAAGCACTTTTATCCCATTCTATATGTAGCAATATTTGTTTGAACTATTTAGCAAAGTCAAAATGAACAAATTAAATGCTATAAAAGTACTACAGTTTAGACTGCCAATAAAGTTAATATTTTAACCCAATACAATAAGTACAATGCATTTGTAAATTCAACATTTACTAAAATAACACCATAAAATATGACAAATGAAAGACCTTAAAAGAATGTATTTTTCAAGATGTTAGGAAAGTTCCCCAGAATCAACATAATTTTAGAACACCCCAGATTTCAGAAATAACTTTTTGGACTGTTTCGTTTACAAAAGAAGCCTTTTATACTATTCATTTATTATTACCAGTAAGACCTCCAGAGCACTCTTCTTGCAGCCTCTCATACTCCAAAAACTACAATGCAGATGTCAAGATATGTGTAGAATCCTACCCTAATAAATGTCTACTTTTGAAATAACACATCTCTATAAAAATACTTGTAGTGGAACAGCAATATATTTCCCAGCTTCCACACAACTTTTCACAATGGCCTGAAATGAAATGGTCTGTGTAGCAATCGTTAGACTTTTATAGGACTAAATTGATGCATAGGCTGATCTTGAGCTTCTCTCTTGCATCAGCAGACATTATAATATGTATCAAAATTCTATTTTTTTTTTTTTTAATTTTTACTTTCCTCTCTTTCTTGGGTGGAATGGAGAGAGGTAACAAGGAAATTATCTGTTACATTTCATTTAATATATTTTGGGATGTTTGCTTTGTAGGCAAAGAAAAAGTCCAAAATACAGAATTTTTTTCTTATCTAAGAATACTCACAATCCTGCAAATCACAAAATCCCTAAATTTTAAAAATTACATTTGCAATAGATTCTTCAGTGCCAAGTTTTACCTCAATGCACATGATATCTGGAGTTATTAACACTTCAAAATTCAAAATTAAATGGGAGAAAACCCCACAAACTTTTGTGACATTTCATTATGTGAGTGCTGCTGAAATAATAATTTTAAAAAGCAGATAATACAGGAAAAAGAAGCCAAAAATTTACAGTAAGTTCAAGAAAGCTTTTTGCTTCCCCATATTTTATAACCTGTTTAGCCAATATAAGAGAAAATATACTAAATAATACATAAATTTCTGAATTTTTCAAAACAGCACAACAGCTTTATGGAATTTCTTAGTCATGAATCGATCTTGGCTGACTAATGGAGAACAAAGGATTCAGCTACATCAATACCAATTTCTTGAGATGTGACCAAGTAGTTACAAAAGCATAAGTGCTTATAACAAATCATAAATGTCCATGTTTATTTTTGTCAGCAAGAAGTTAACATATGCAGTATGAAAATATTTTGACTTAAATAATTTGGTGACTTATTTCAATCTTTTAAATAGCAACATTTTCTAGAAAATTCTAGCTTTATTCCAATTACATGTTGAATGCTTCAAAGATATTAGAAAAAAAAGGAAAAAGAGAAAATACAACACCAGTTTAACAATACCAAAGTTACAAAAACGTTTTAAGGCTTCTCAAATACCTGGTGAAGAGTTGAACATGAAACTGAAAAAAAGGGTGCTGGGAAATTTCAGGAATATATTAGCTATAAAGCAGTGGCAAGTAACTCATCCACAACCATGAAATAAAGCTCTACTCTGACAGTGAATTTTGGAGAAATTCAAGAGAAATTAATCAGCACTCTGAGACACATACTCAGTTTTGCTGTTATAGTTGTACTCCTTTGCATTACTTTTATCCTTGAACTGCAGGAGAAACATCAATGAAAGAGGAGGATTGCCTGAATTCTGAGGTCTGAGTTTTATTGATATACCAAGATAGTTCAGGTTAGTTACAGGAATTACCAAAAGCACTCCAACCAACCAAACGCACAAACAAGAAAACCCTGCAAACCTAAGAAAGCACACACCCCCGAAAAAGCCAAAAATCCCACCCAAACACAGCAAAACATGCACAAGCTACCYAGGCCTTTTAAATTAAGGAATATATTCACTTGTTTGTATTTGGAGCTGGTAACTAACAAGAGATTTTACCATACTGTAAATTAAACTAATAAAAATTTGGCACAAAAACTATGCAGAGGAGAAAAGGAATATTTTCAATCTTCTCACAACAACTAGCATTTATTAGTTTTTACATTTGTCCACCATAAGACTTTCAAAAGAATAGTTAACCTTAAATAAATAACATGCCTTTTAGATGCAGTTGTGACTTATATTTTGCATATATGAAAAAAATTCCCTAAAGCAAAGCAGCATATGCATATTGACAGAAACAGTAAAAGTTGTGAAGATAAGATTATGCGTAATTGAAAGTCCTGTGGGAAACGTGGGGGTTTTTTTCCACTGGTTGCTGTGTGTGATTTTTTTTTTATGTCATTCACGGATACTTTTAATTGGGTTTTGGTCTTTGAGCTAAGGAGCTTCTAAAAACGATATTATTTCTCTTCCTTTTCATAAAAAGCATACACTTCTGCTTAAAGGAGAAATTTATGAATCCTAAATGAAGAGAGGCAAACAGAAACTGTTTAAACTATCTTCAACCACCCACAGCTTTGATAGGCAGCACACCCAATATTCTGTAATAATACCCTTCAACMGTAAAATAATTACATACTATATTTCTTAGAAAATCTTTTCCTTTTCCCACTAATTATTCTAGTTTCCTATCTTTACTTTTCCCTTACAAACCACAAAATTTCCTGAAGAAATATTTTCTATCTTCCCAAAGCCTTTTTACATTGCAAAGAATGACTAAAGTCACTCATTGCCCAGACGCCAAATTAGTACACCTCCAACTAGAAGTGAATGAAGAAAAGAGATAGAATTACACCCATCTATAATTCTGAATTTCTTTTGATTGAGAATTTTTTCTCAATTCAGTAGAGTAACTATCATATTTACAGTCTTTTTCCACATACATTTCTTTATCCTATCCATCAACAGATAATGAGCAGAATACATCAATGCCAGGTTAGCCTTCCTCTAAACAGCAGCAATACATAAGGAGAATAAGCACTGCTACTGCTGACTAATCCTATAGCAAGAGCAAGGTAAAATMTCACAATATTTGGTGTGAATACGCTCATGTTGTCTTTAAAATCTGAATGTAGAAGAAATAATTTTACAATGATTTTTTTTTCCAATCACTGGAATTTCATTTCTTCGAATTTATGACAATCAAGTTGAAACTGAAAAATTATCAGCATTTAGGACAGTGAAGAATGTTTATTTTTTCATGGGTGCAAGAACTAGCAGCATGACCAATTCCTTTTTCCAATCTCAAAACTCAATTACCTTGCCCAGAGCTACATGGAARCATGAATTTGACTATTGCATTGTGTTGATGGCTGCTACTTATCTATACCTACCAGTTCTTCAGTGTCGGGGAACACATGTAGTGTGCCTCTGTGTAGTGTTTTCTATAGGATAATTTGACTTTTATACTTGGAAAGTCCAGAGTTCTCTCTCACTCAGAAAAGCTCAGTCAAACTGGAGAGTGGCGGACAATGCGGACAATGCTCCCTCACCTAACTCCCAGCTCTTTCACTGGTTAGGAAAGGATATTCAGTGTTACTGTAAAATCTTCCAAATGCATTTTATTCATCATTTATCCCTCTGTCACAGTACTATTTTTCAGGGATTTAATTCATTCTTTTTTTTCCCCAATGAATTTTAAAAATACATTTCCTACTGCCTACTAGCATTACTGAACCTCAGATACATTTTTAGGATGATGTGAAGAGACTATAAATTAGCCTGCTCTTTCACTACTATTTACTCATTGAGTCAGTGCCAGAGCACTAAGAACTCTGCCAGCAAGAGTGGCACTAGGCTGTAGAATTACCATGAGACAAAAAAAAAAAAAAAAAAAAAAAAGGGACTCCAAGAGCTACAGAGACACAATGAAAAGTAAACCACTTAGGAAGCATCATAGCTTAGATATCCAACTGGGCTCTTCAGCAGAAAGAGAATAAAAAGTATTCAGCTATAAAAAGTTAATAAAACATTTAATAAAAACATAATATTAAAAATCAGGAAAAATAGGTAAYTGCTATTTCTCAAGTAATATATTACAATATAACAGGATCCCCTACAAGAATAATATTGACAGTAATATTTCAGTTCTACTACCCTGATCCACTGCACATTACAGAGTCTCTTAAGACTAGTGATACTTCTGTTCAATCTCATTAAGTGCAAATATCTACAGAAAAGAAGTTATACAAATCGAGTTTCATTTGTTTTAAACACAATTGTGGAGATAGATTTGCAATTCTAAGCACAAAAAGATTGCTAAATAATTCTTCCGCAATGGTGCTCATTTGCATAATTAAAAGCTGGCAACTCTTCAGTGTTCATTTCCTTTACCTACTTGTAATATTCAGTTTTCTCAGCGTACATAATTAAAAGATAAATTTACAACTTATAAATAAATAATAATAATCACCAACTATCTAGTTTAAAATACATCAATTACTACTGAATTTTCTGTTGCTTTCTATCGCAGAGTTAGCTGCATTCCCATTTACACAAAAACACCAAGCAAAGTTCAGAGTTCTAAGAGGTGAAGGGTATATTTTTTCCTGTTACCCATGACACAAATGCAAAGTAGTTCTGCTCCTGACTTTTGCTAMTCAGCCAGTGTAAGTATACTGAACAATATGTACAACATACGATAAGCATGATGACCCAGACATTTTCAGTATCTCTCCTATGGGTAAAAGTCCAATTCCACAAAGAAAGAAAAAGCAGTCCAGTCCCAGACATCCACATACACGAACTGTACTCACATCTAGCTCAGCAGTGCATTTCAGTCATTTCAATGAGTTCTCAGATTGACAGCCTATTTATTGAAAGCTTTCTCTATTACAGTAGTAAAAGATAAGTACCTTGACACTGTAAATCAGCTCTAAGTTGGGATGTACTGCCCTCTGGAAGTGTTGTCACTCATTGTCCAGCAACATAAYATGAAACATCCAGAGATATGCTTCTCTCAGCATATCATTCTGTGACAAATGCCTATATACATTAGTACAAATACAATTGTACTAATGAAGTTGAATACTAGAGCAAACCAAAAGAGCAGGAAAAAGACATTAATAGCCCTAATATACCTCCAAATATGTCTAGTAAAAGAGATTTTCCTCAGTTCTGAACRAAAATATAATTTGTATTAAAATGTAAGTTCACATATAAATATACTGTATGCACAATATACTGTACAGAGTAAATGTATAGAAACAATTTACAGAATATAGGAATAAATAAGAAACACTGCAATGTGGTTATGACTTTGAATTCATATTTACCAGCTGCTTTTCATTTGAGTCAGATCCGATATCTTTACGTTTCCATAATTTACAAACCTTTTATAGAGGCATAAAATAACTTAAGGCAAAGCAAGAAAGGGGGGTTGCTTTCCCGTCACTGTCCCACTTCTTTGCAGCTGTCATCAAGGCRGGCTAGGGTATTCAGTGACAGCAACACCAGGACAGGTTCCCATATGTTCTCATAAGTTTGTGTATTTTCTTGATTTTTTTCTAAACCTATCTAAACCTATTTATTTTCACACTTTTTGAGGAATCTCTAAAGAACAGACAGTCATTATTCTCTAAGACTTTATCAAACGGTCTTTCTCAGATTTTTGTAATAGACACCTTCCTACCATGACTACTTTTTGCTTTGCCTCGAAACACCATTTTGAGTATTCCTCCTTCTGTAACCTTCATTTTCTTCACTACATGCAAACTTTTCAACCCTTGCTTTAATTTTCCATTTTTATTATTTGCAGCTCTCACTGACATAAGGTGTCTTGCCATTATGCCTCATTCAAACATTTCTTGAAAACACATTCATTTTGAAGCACATATCAATCAAGTCAGTTGAACACTGAAGAATTTGGCACCCTAAGTATATGGTAAGTTTTCCTGTTTCGAGAGATGTGACCTTATTGGTTTCTTAACAATGGCAGCATGATTAAAATCAGTAAGTCTTGCCAAGTTCTTCTAGCAAGTGTGTACTTGATGGGAACTGATATTCCTTTAGCAGGTCAAGAATTCTACTTTCCAAAAACGGGTGAAAGCCCACAGAAATGCAGCACTATAATTCGCCAACAGAAACGTGGCAACTGCTGCAGCTTAAAGGGAAAAAAACCCAGAAGGGAATAAAATCAGTTCTAGATGAGGCATTTTACTGGTAAAAGCATCCCAAAGTGTATAAACAAATGAAACTCTTAAAACAGAGGTTTATGCAAAAAACTTTCTATTAACTTCTGCAAGATTTTCATTAGACATCTAAATAGAACCTGAAATGCTGTGGTTTTCCTGATAAGGTGATAAATACTTGGTTCTCAGACTTTGAGCAATGAGAACAGAATTATATTACTGCAATTGAAAAAAGCAGGGATGAGCTGTAATTTGTTACTCTGCTGATATGGAGTCTTCCTGTCTCATCTTTGTAGACCTAAAGAATAATGTCCGAACATAAGAAAGCTAAATAGAAAACTAAATCAAAACCACATACCCTTCATTGTAAACTACATATATACTGTTCATCAAACAAAAGAATGAGAATCATAAAATGAAATATGATTCATAGGAGTCAGACTGAATGTTGCTATAATATCTACTACATTTTCTGTATCCGTTTCTACAGGTATTTCGTGATTCTTCCCTTGTTACATGATGTCATTGCTCAGAACTCAATTCAGAACATAATTTCAAACTTTTGTAGCTATTTTATAATTTCCTCAATTAGATAAAGACAGAGGAAAGGTGGAACTGATCAGGAAAATATAAACTGCAATCTGCTTTTTACATGMAAGCAATCACATCTTATATCTCTTGCCTAAGCACAAGTGAAGAGAAAGTTTTACTAGTCAAGCAATTAACATTTATATATTTATATGCCATTATAAAGAGAATTAAACACACACTGAATTTAAAAACCTCGATCACATAAGCTAAAATCTTTACAAACATAAGAAATTATAACCATCTTGTCTGAAATGACACTGGAATCATAAAATCATTAATTATTATATAGAAAGGACAAAGTATCTAAAAAGTAGCAGCATGACATAACTATTCAAATGGTAAAAGGATATTAGTCTCAGGAGTTTTTGCAAACTTTACAAAGTTATGACACTTTACTGTTAAGTGAAATTTAAAAGTTTTAAGGGGCATTGATACTATTGAAGGAACTGTGTAAGAAATTTCTAAACGTTAATACAGATTTTGAATAATTCTGATAATTCAGATGTGAAAGATTAGCAATTCTGGAAGAATAGGGGCARAAAAGCCTAAAGTTTTCAAAAAAAAAAAAAAGAGCAAATGAGATGAGCAGATTACATTGACATTAATGAGACTAATTGAGGGAAAGCAGCTGTCAGACTAATCATGAAATCATTAAAGTGTAATATAACATAAACACATAATTTCTTACAACAAACAGCTGATATCTTATTCTGATGAGATTTAATTCATCATATATAAACTGAATTAAAATTAAATATATTTAGGCTCTCCCACAGCTACTTATTTGGCACTCCCACAAAAACTTAGAAGTATAGCTTATACGAGTATCCCACATCATGCTCAGTACTCAGCAGTGAACAGCCCCAGATCACCCATTACCCATGCCTTGCTTCCAGCCCGAGGTTCCTTCCTCTCCTCTTGCTGCAAGGGACACAGCAGGTAAACCTTGGCTTGTGACCTAAAAGTGACCTGGGAAATCACTGGGAAAACTATTTGCATTATAGCACCTAACTGCAGGGCAAAATTGTCATACATGGCATTGTAATTAGAAGAAAAGCCAGTACATTCCAGGAGTAGATCCATTGATTTCGAAACTAGTACTAGTTATATTTACATCACCTGTACTGAGCACAAATTTCCCTTCTGCTTTTCCTGTTTGTTTGCTAAAGAATGAGTAAACAGTAGGCTGAATTTACACTCTGATGAGCAAAACTCCTGTCAGACATTTACACACAGGCTATTCTAGCAGCTGAAATAAACTGAGAACCATTGAAAGAAATTACCAAATAATTGTTATAATTCCTCTGATTTATCAATAACAATTTTTTATGGGTAATCCAGAGAGGACATGAAGTATCCCATTTCTGTGTAAGAATTATTCTCTTTCTTTCCCATGTTCTGATGATAAAATTCTCTATTCAAAGTACCATAAGAATCACATTGATCTGCTTTTTATTCTAATTATACATAGACTTCCACCAAGAACACTGAAGTACTAAAGTGGCATTCAGCAACATAATTTTATTYGTTTCATTCAGTCTGTGATTAGGCTAAACATCTTCATTAAATGAGGATCTTGTAAAGTACAGATAGGCAACAAAGAAAAAACGTATAAACTATATTACACGTTAGGAAATCCTATAGAGAAAATTAGAAGTCAAATTCTGGATTAAGTTTTTCTTTACTCAAATGAGCTATATCAGAGTTAAGTTCACAACTAGAAGTAAATCGTAAATCACAAGAACAAAGATTTTAATGGTAAATCATAAAAGCAGAACGAATCAGGAATAACTTTCTGTAGCCTAAGCAATTTTAAAATTGGTATACAGAGTATAAACTAGGAACATTCTTCAAACTTAAGCATATATGCTGCCAAAATTACAGTCGATTGTATGGTAGAAATTGTGTCAGGAATTATTTGCTGGTAACTCACATGTTTTGTAYAAGAATGGTATGAGATTCACAGTATGGCTAATAATTCAACAGAAAAATCTGGTAGAAGACATTAACAAGATAACATTAACATTCCCTACATTGTATTGATTAAAATATAAAAAAATATAAAAGAGCATGGCCTATCTTTTTGGTTTGTTTATTTGTTTGCTTTTTCTATGCCCATCTGTGCATCCTACTGAAATTATTATCAGGAACCCACATGTTTTCACTAACCCTTAACTTCCTCACTTGGGCTCCTCCAACACATTCTGTATAACTCCTGCTCTGAGTAATTTCACATGTTAGGAAAAAAAAAAAAAAAAGGAGAGATTCAAGAAGACATTGAGGAAATTTGTAGTGTTAGGCTAATCTTGAAGCTCGGGTCACACAGCAACRAAAAGAATATGCCACAGTGTAGAAACTGAATTAGCTTATTTACACAAAATAAAGGTTAGACCTGCATTTCCTTTACTAAATCCCTGCAGTAAGAAGAATGTGCAAGTTCCTAGAAACACATATGAAATAGAAAAAATGGAAAATTCTGAAATTACATATGAAAATCCAGGATAAAATACTGTCCTGGAGAACTTTCTCCTAAACAGTTTTTCTCTTTGCTTTATGTTTTTCAGGTGTTCAAGATTTCCACAGGTTTCTACAGCCATTGTAAAGTTTAAAGGCTGGTTGGTTTTAACGGAAACATATTGTCTGCAATTGTTTTAAAGGAGAAAACAAAATTTAAGGACTAAGAGAAAAATCAGTGCTTCCACTCTGAGCATTTTCTTAGCCACTACTTGCCTGCTAATTCTACAACACTGCCAGACAAACTAGGATTGCAGTTTGAGGTTGATATTAATTACATGCAAGAGCAGACCTAAAATCAAAGGTCTTGTTAAAATTCTAGTGCTTTGCATTATCATAAACACTTAGGCATTCAGGGACGATGCTATATTCTCTTACAACAATAAGCAAATCAAAGACAAATCTCTTTGTACCAAAAAGTAATTTCTACAAAACCCGAAAAAATGTGGATTCTGTGACAAACCAGCCAAAGATAGCCAGGAATACTGGGCTGGCCAACCCGAAAGTGAAAAATCCAACAAAAAAGAAACTCAGAACAACACAAGTTCTGAGATTCTGAGACCTCCTCATCCAGTCACTAGCACATTGCTGTCATCCCTTATTTTATAGTAAAAATAAACTCTTCTAATGTCTTTTTCAACATAATGCAGATGTCTGTATTCACCAAATATAATTGTCTTGCATGCAAATTTTTGGCAGCAGCATGAAGTAAGAGCAGCTGCTCTTAGTCTTGTAAGGTTGCGAATGGCCATTCCTGTATTAAGCACAACAGAACTGCTCCAGCTTTTGATTTTTTAGRATACATCATCCATTCTTTCCTACGATGAAGGTCACTCTTCAGGATGTAAACAAATCTGAAGCCTTAATTTCAAGCAAAGAGATTTTTACAGTTATTTTGATATTAAGTTCTGAAAACACAATATGGTGTTTTGATTAAAAATGTTAATGTTCTATATTGTCGTTCCAGTCTGCATTGCTTAACATACTCAGTTACAATCACAAAATTCCTGCTATCATTTTATAAAATAATTCATTTTGACTAATCTACTCTAAAACACATCCATGAAAGTGTTAAGAGAAAAAGATAAAAAGAGGAGTCTCCTACTGAGTAGGTTACAAATTTTCAAAGGATATCAAAATTCTTGATGTGACTTAGGCCAAAGGAAAGTAGTACCATACATTTGAAATTACATAAATATATAAAATGAATTAAACTTGYCTAAGCTACAGAAAATTAGGTTGTGATATATTTGAGAAGTTAGCTTTATTACTACCCCTAATTTTTGAATGAATCATTCCACATATTTCAACAGGGCATTAACACATAAGGCTTCTAATGATAAATTCTATATTACACTGTAATGGATTAACTGGCTTAACTGGTTGGAAAAATTAAGTCTCTTCCTCCAAGTATTTTTTTTTATAATAATGAATTTTCCCTCTATTATAAAACAAGTGAAGATTTTAGCAGATGAGAGTATCATGTCCTAACTTAATGTTAGCCAAAGAAAAATCATTCACAGATATTAACTTCATGTACTTTTTATACATATTKCTTGAAATAACTAGGATTTGCCTTCCCATGTGTTCTTAAGAAACTGATAAAAATGTGAATCATAGTAAGAAAAATATCTGCCTGACACTCAGCTAAAATTCTGCTCCAAAACTTTACAAGAAAAAAAAAAGTACAAACCAATGAGAAAAACATTAATCTTTTGCATGAAGTTTTTCCTATTTCCGTGCCATTTTTGGACATCTTCAGACTGATAAGATAAAAGGATTACATAACAAACCCAATTTATTCTATGTTTCTTACAGACTTTGGGTCCATATTTTTCCTTCTTATCGCCTGCAAAATCATAATCCTAAGACTTCTCTGAAAAGCCTGGACACTATGTTGGAATCAAGTGRATGACATTTTCTTTGTAAATTCTGAGGTTGTTTTTTTAATTCCATGTAKCTAAGGGATATTTTTACTTGTTAAAAACAAAAACCAAGCAACAAATGACAACTAAACAACAAAAAAGCTGGATGCTGGAAAGGCTAATTCTTGGTATTATTTTTCTTTTGCGTTTAACTCTTCCATACATTTTGAATGTTTTCTTCTTTCACTAGCATTTCATTTATTAAAAAATTGCATTGCATAAGTGAAAAAGACAACACCCCCCCCCCAAAAAAAAAAAAACCAAACCCTGCTATTATATGGCATAAATAAACCGGTTTTGGTGACAGAGTACTGGTCAGAAAATTTTGCTCACAATTTTAAAGAGCCTTTTCACAACAATCTAGTTACAAAGTGATAGCTATATAAAATAAAAACCTTTGCATATAAAGATGTATGAATTCCAACTCCTGAAAAAATAAAAATAAAATAAGTTTGACAATCTTTTTTTGAGACTCCAGGTTACTAAGGTAAAAAAAAACCACAAACCCAAACATATTTCAGAGCTATCAAATTTTTTTTAAAAATAATCCTTGCCAGTGTTGTTAGGTGAATACTTTCAATTCAGCAACAGTAACAGTACCACTGGAGCTTTAAAATCTGTGACTGTTTAAATGAAAAGGCTATCAGAAGCTGCCAGACTGGTACTAATGAGCAAAAAGGTAATAAGATAACATTAAATAAATGAGCTGGAGGATATAAAACACATTTGCACCTTTTTTCAATTTTCCTTTTGGAAAGTGCTTTTATTGGATATCTTCCTGTTCATAACTTCAGCGCTGCTCACACAAAGACTTGAACAGTTGGAGAGCTGGGTCTTTATTCTAACAGGACTAACAGTTTGCAAAAATATTCCTTTTCATTATATCACAAAACTATTTCAATAACAGAGCACTTGAAGGACCTGAAAAACATCACCTCTTTTCAAATTCTGGAGACCTCACTCTTTCTGCTGCTGGACCAAATATTAATGCMAGTTCATTGCTTAAACATGTTTTAGAAATTTTAGATCATTGCACTAAATTTATTACTTACAATATTATTAAGAAGTATTCCAGCAAAATTTGTAACAATGAATAACATCTAATTGCAAATTATTTTAAAAGGTCAGGCATATCTTTATCCAATTAAAAATGCATGCAAATATACAAAACTACTTGTATGTTTTCCAGACGTACCTGCAGTCCTGTTATCTGGAATTAGACAAAGTTCAAGAGGTTAGCTGCATAATTTTAAACAGATCTTCATGCCAATCTCTCAATTTTTCCATTCAGAAAATATTTACCCCCTTAAAAAAAAAATCTAGAAAATCTATTTATAAACTGCTAGCTAGGATCTGCAGTGTTATTTACAGAATCAAATATGTTTGAATATCCAGATGAAAGATACTATTATAGTTATTCCATGCCTGTTTCCAACAGAAACTGGAATATAAAATTGGATAAATGTATGACAACCTAAAATTATATAAACTGTAGAAACTTTTATGCTGGTTCTCAATGAATGACACAAAATGAATGGCTTCTAAACAGAGATAAATAATGTATAGGGTAGTCTGCAAACATCAAACTGACTAATTAAAGATTATTTTGGATTTTGATAGTATTTTCATAATTTCCACAAGGAACCTATTGTTTGATGCAACTTTAGGAATAGATATAGATATAGAGCATTTCCTCTCAACAACTGACTTGCAGTCTGCCTATAAAAAGATTCAAAACAGCAAACTGCATTCAGTGAGACTATTTATCGGGKGTGAAAGTAAATATGGACTATTAAGTAAATATGACTATTAAATCAGAGAAGYGAAAAGCTGATTTTATTTTATTTCCTTATAAAATTTCGTTCTGAGAGAGAATGTGGGTTTATGTCACCATATTACTATTATGCCAACATGRGAAGTGGGGCAAAGTACCTCAAAACCCCCACCAAAACCTCCCTGTACACTCCAACCCAAGATTAACAGGCCCTCTCATTAATGGTTTGGTATATCTGTGAATGGTATTTATCTTAACCACAAAATTTAAAGTTTATTCCATTTTCACAATGAACGATTAAAACCTTAAAGTACGTATTAAATAATGCTTCCAGCTTGTACAGACCTAGAATAAAGCACTGCCTAATGCTCAAGGTATGTCTCTCCAACATGCATCTCCATCGTTTAAATGAAGTGATATACATTGCTTATGACATTTCAATTCTATTTCAAATTTATTAGTCTAGTTTCAGTTTCTAGCTTTAGTATTTCATAATATTTACTAATTCCAAGAATTTATTTCACTCATTGCCTTGTTTTAAAAGGAAGGCATTTTTACACGTTTTCTACATCTTAGCCACTTTGTACCCTTTYCTCTTTCTCTGTAAGCAGGAAATACACTTTCTAAAATTCTGCTATTTCAGCCACCTAAAGGGAAATAGTAGTATGACAAATGTTTATTGCCTTGTTCCACAAAACCAGTAGGAATGGCAAATGGGTGAAGAAGTACCATATTTTACCACTCACAAGCTTGAGACTAGCACTGAAAAAGCACTTGCACTGCATGAGTGCATATATATTAATCTACCCATTAAGGCAATTACTAGGTTTTCAAAGCAGGAAACAGTTTTCACTTCCACAGATCTCTGTCTTACACCTGTTCACAACCATCTATTACTGCTCTTTGCAAGAACAAACTATTTCTAGTCCCATTTAATAATAGAAAATCGGTGTCCATTATTATCTTGACTACAACTGTCTGAAAGTTCACTTAAAGCATTGCCAAACAAAATCTGTATATTCTAAAGAATTTGCAAGTTGACAACAACAAAAAAGACACAATGTACTGGAATATATAAGCTATTCAATTACTTATTATTTCATGTATTTTGGAAAAAATGAAATAAATAAATTTCTAGCATTRGAATGAACCAAAACAGGATTCTGTATGCCAGAAAAATAATTTAAAAAAATAATTTAGCAACCAAAACAAAGCCCTCACAAACTGAATTTGAGGCACCCAAACTGGTATTACTGGAATGAGAAGGTGGAAGACAAGTATACAGATTGACAACTAGATGAAACTAAACAGTATTTCATCTTGAATGCATTTACTGCACAATTAAACGAGACACAGCAGAAAAGAGCAGTGGGTAAAGAAATCTGTGGAATGATTAAAAATTAATTATTTACTGTGAAGAAAAAGGTAGCAGCCTATTGCTACATGGCAGAAAAGACAACATACGGGTGAAATCACAACTGTTAATGAGGCTGTTAAAAGAATAAAAAATAAGATGAAATTTTTGTCAAACATTTGGGAGGAGAAGAGATGGGAGAAAAAATATTAAATGTAGCAGAATTTAGAAATGTTCAGTCTGCATGGCAGAGATCCGTGGTTCTGAATAGCTTTATTGATGTAGCTCCTTATTGCTCTCCACACTAGTTAAACAACACTCCTATACTTTAAAAAAGGAACTTTGACTTACATGGCACCTATTGCTGGGACAAACAACTCTCTTGTTCACCTGGATAAGACATTAACATCCTACCAAAGGCTGCAGCAGCTCATTACTAAAGCCAAGCAGATTTTTTTCCAAAGAAGTTTGAGAAACGTTAGTTGCACCTTTACTGACACACATTAACATAAGCAATTGAAATTTTGTCATGCAAAGAGCTTCAATGATTCTAAATTTAAAGTTAGTTCAAATAAATTCTCTTTCTCTGGGTAAGGATTCTAGGCTTCAGATGCTAGGTAATCATATATGCATTACATGACTAGAAGGCAATTTTCAGTGAGAAAAAATGATAATGAGTATACAAAAAATTATGAAACATTGTACACAAAYTGCTGTCAAATGAAATAGATAAATAACTTGAAAAAGAGAACAGTTCTAATTACTTTTAGTCAGAGGCATCTCAGATAACATTTGCACTGAAAACGTATGCAACTTTTTTTGATAGAAATGGCTTCAAAGTATACAGCAAAGATTTAAAGTGCTTTCACAGTTCATTCATTTGTGGAAGTGTGAGAACTTAAGAGTTATGAAAATTGTCAAAATATGTTCCATTTATGTTGCTTCCTAACTGATGGAAGTTTTTATCCATGTCCACCTATATCTGAGGTTGGCTGGTACCTGCAAGCCATTTTAAGTTTATGAGTGTATTTATAAAATCTAATGATTTTAGTTTCCAGTAACCTGTGTTTTATATTCAAGCAGAGGCATGAACATGGTAAAAGCAATAATTTAATGTAGATGTATTATTTGAGCCACATCTTTTGAGATCCATTATTAATTATTAATATCTGATGGCCACCCTAATTTATTTTTCCAATATTCTTTCCCTGATCTTCCATAACAAGTTTCCTATGAAAATTTAAGTTACTAATTAAAAACAAAAAAGTAATAAAATTCATGTCTCTCAAAGACAATGAGTATGTTTATGTTCCCACTCTGAATTTCACACATTAGAGTGATCATTTTATTAAAATTGTGCTTATAATTTCAGAGTGGCCCTTGGTTTATAAATTGCCTTGAACAGGTCCAATCTATGTATTGCCTTTTAGAATTTTCCTAATCCTCCAATGCCTTAATTTAAACTAAAGTGATTGACACTTCTACAGAAACAGAAAATTACAAAGTTTTTAAGATTAATGACGTTGGGAAGAATGCCAARATAGGATAAGCTGAAATGAGAAGACATGCAGGTTGTGTGAACCCACTTTGCTGCTCTTCAGGAGGACACAAAGAAGGAGTAGCTAAAACAGCCATAACAGTAGATTTCCCTAGGCAAAAACAACTGCAATACTTCAAAATGTGTATCAGCAACTAACTTTTATTAAAAAAAAATCCAAAAATGTTGGGAGATAGCTGATAAACATATTGCAGACAAGACACATTACATAAGGCAATACATCAAAAGTTATCAGATAAAAATAGTATTTTTGAAATGTGTGTTGTTTCTGAAGCTTATCTGACTAGTTTAATTTCCCTTCTCTAGAAATTATTTAGTCTATCCTAAGCAGGAGTGATCTTAACTTATATTGACAAGTACATCTTTTTGCTTTCCCTCTAGTACTTATGGTCTAAGATGAAGCTAATGTTTCAAAATGGGTTTAAGAACTCACATTTCATCACAGAAGCACTCAGCTAGCATTGTATAGTCACAGTAAAATACTCCCTCTAACCACAGAAAAATCAAGCAAAACGAAAGAAAGAGTTAGCAAAATATAAATTTGCAAGTGATCACAAATTTAAGACAACGCTACAAGCATAAGTGTGCATGAACATATATACAGAACACAAATGCATACAAGYTCTTCAGAAGTATTCCACTTTTCCTGGAAGCAATCTCTTAGTAAAATTTCTGGTCACTTTTAAATTCTCTTCTTTCTTCAGTCTTTCAAGTTATGATCACATTAATCTTCACAAAAGCTGCTAAATTAATTGCTGATTTTCTCTGAAGAAGGACTGGCTAAAGACTGACACAATTTTTAGTGCAGAATTTCACTGAATATTCTTTGTATAACTCAATTATGTAATCATAAAATAATGTCTTTACTTAATCTGCTTAAAAATTCAAATATAAAAAAAAAATAGAATTTAGTTTCCTCAGTCTTAGGAGAAAAATTTTGATAGTTTTGGTTCTCAGACTCTAGACACTGGAACCAAAATACAATATGATTTTCAAGAGTTTGACTGAAATTACACATAAGAAATCTCTCATTTTTGAATTGTTTAACTCAATAATTAAACCCAAAATTTCAGCTGAACTGAAGACTTCTAAACAAAACAGTCAAAATAAGGAATGTCTCAGCTTTTCTGTAAGAAAAACAGTGAATTTAGACTGGAAGATAAGGTCAATTTCTAATTAGAAGCAGTGTGTTCCAAAATGCCTAGTTTTCCTGGATAACGTGAATTGCTAGTTGGCACATTTTTCATTACTTAGGATGTACTCCTATCCTGCTTAYCAATGATGTTTCCACTCCTTTACTAAGATTTCATACAGATTGAAAATCAGAATTTCTTCAAATAGCCTGCATAYTGCAAACTATTAGAGAATGTTTTACAATCACTTAACCAAATATTATTAAGGGTACTAAATACGACAGTGAAGCTGACTGTAGTAGTGTAGAATTGCCTCCTATTGTGAAATGATGAAAAAGAAAATGTAAATTAAAAAAGGCTTTTTCATTTACTAAAAGAGTACTATTTTTATCATTACCTGTCATTCATCAGCATATTGGATGAATGCTTATCAAAGGTGGGGACAGAACAATGTTAGAAGATAATTTAGAAAACAATCTAAGCAAAAAAAAACTTATTTGAAAAAATGAAACAGGTATTCTTGTACAACAAGAGATCAGAAACTAYACAAGATTGAGAAAGAAAATGTTGATATAGAAATTAACTCAGCTTTTCTTAAGCTTCTACTTCTTCAATTATGTCACTAATTAAYACATTTAAAGACTAGTTTTCCAGAAATCAGTCCCAAATGAGCCACCATGTCCATYTCAGTGCAGCCAGAATCTCCTCTGGGAAATATTTCTCCAAAGAACCATGCTCAAAAGCTTTCTATGCTATCATTTCATAAAATATGGTATTTCACAGTCTTCTGGTAACTATTCCTACCTGCAGGTAAGTCATAGTACCACACATAATGAAAAWGTGTTTGTTCTTCTATCTTATCTGGAGACTAGAGAAGACCTTAGATTTGGACTACCTTAGATTTCGTTCTCTAGCTCTTTTTCAGCACTCTTGAGTAGACACACTATACCTCTGCCACAACAACCACAGTCAGCTCTCCCCTTGTGATCCATGTAAACATAATTCCCTTCACGTTCCACTGTCTCCTCCAAGATTACAGCTCAATTTTCTTTGCCATCTCCAAGCATCAATTGCTGCATAAATCTTGTTTAAAATTGGCTTACAATAATTTTATTGTCAATTTACAATTTCAGACTGAAAGAAAACACGTAGATGACTAAACAACCACAATTTTCACTAGAATRCACATAAAAGCAGGCTGAAAAAGCAAAGATATAATTTTGAAAGAAGATGGAAAAATGAAAAAGAGCATGTAAAAGGCTTTCATTTTACTTTTGTGTTTCTTTTTTCTTTAACCCAACCCCAGTATAGAGATACAATCCTAGCAGAAGAGATTTTGTCTTTTGATAAGTTAAAGCTGAAACGACCAGTTATGGATATCCATTTCTTCATTTGTACCATGTTAATAGGTTATCATCTCAAATAGCATGTCTGTCATCATCACACTGTGACTAGACCAGACTATAGGTAAGCCTAAAATAGCTGTTAGCATTCTCTCTGTGACACCAAATAGCTCAGATCAAAACAAACTGTGCAACTATTCCAGTTTTGCTTCTTGGGTAAGCTTGTATTTTGGGATACCACAATTAGGCTTCTTTTTGCACAAGGTGCCTAAAAACCCCTTATTCCCACATTGTAGCAGAGTGCTGTAATACAGTCAGTTTTTCTCCTTACTTCCATCTCTAAATATAGACCTTAAAATAACCTCATTTCATTGATCTTTCTAATTTCTGCTTTTTCCATGCAGAGATGGGCTCCATGTCTTCAAAATGTGTTATTCTGCAGAGAAGACAGTATATTTTTTGTGACATATCAACATTAAAAGGAAAAAGACCTCCAACTTACATTCTAAATGAATGAAATGTGCCTTATATTCAATAGAAAGCATTATTACATCCATTGGTAGTCATGTCAGATAAAAAAAAAATTATGCTTTCAGATAAAAGAGTTTTTATGCCATCTACCAGTGTACCTGTTGGGAAAAAGATGCCATCCTAAAACATTAGATCTATTAAATTTTATATGGAATCTCTTCAGACATTAGCCCTCTTTGTGGTATCACTGAAGTCACAGATGAATATTCATTTTACTCACTTTAGTGCAGGTAAGGAGCATTAACCATACTGACAATTCCACCCACAAGTGAAAGCAGGATTATCACTTGATCTCATGTCATAGTCAAGTCTTTTATATTTCAAAAGTTTTCAATATGCATTCTTAGATTACTGCAGAGACTCAACCAGGACACAGGTACCTTATTTACTCCCTGTTAATGAACAAAAAGTATTCTGCGTATCTTAACAACGTTGACTTTTTAGATTCTTTCCTGCCTCATTTATTAGTATTTTGGGCTCATCAGGATGTGCAGGATCACAATAGTACATGTCAAAACCTGACACCTAGCTCCTTTGTGTTCTCAAATAACAAATGCCCCCTGATGTGTACACAGATGTAGATCAGCTTCTCAACATAGACAGCAAAAAAGGGAGGGTTGCTCCACAGAAAAAAAAAAAAAAAGTAAAACAAACTACTGAAAAGATCCAACATTGCATATAATTTCTTTTTATTCTGGTACTCCAGGTCCTGCTGGRCGTTCAGTTGCAACTGAAGGAATGGGGAGGATAAGGAGGTAAAAACATAACCAAYCTGAAAAGGTGTTTATATACATTGTGATTAAAAATAAGCCTGTATTCTCCAGTGACAGTCCATAACAAGAATTYTGTAGGACTGGGGCCTGCTAATTAAGTTTTTGTATTCCTGAAGCAATCTCAGAGGTAAGCCTGAAAAAGATTGATTGCCTTGTAAGTTTGATACATATTTGGGCTGTCATTATTGAAGTTATGCTACACTTCAGAGCCCTTCCTTTTGATTAGTGACTTTCAAAAAAAAATCAGGTTAAATGCTACTCACATCTGACTCACTTTTTTAATCTACAACATACACCTTTTACTAACTGTCTCTGTGTAATCTAATAAATTTTTTAATGGGTATTTTAATTAGAAGATAATTTAATAGCAAAGCTAGGTACTTCACAGATACACAAAAAGATGCTTTATCAATAATAAAAAGATTCTCAGCTGGCAGAAGGGTCTGGAAATACCAAGTTAAGGCAAAATGAATACTGCTTGATAACACACTGCATAGCACTGCCCTCAATCCAAGAAATGTGAATGTATGTTATTCATACCTTAAATAATGAGGGTGCAAATAAAGGCCTGCTTTGGATTTGCAGGGTAAAATGCACATATCACCAACATGCCTCTCTGAAATTGTGATTTATTGTTCATCACTGCTTTTATTTGGTTGTACTCATGATAATCATGATAGTTTCTAATTTTTGCATTTAAAGACATTTCTTACTCTGTATCTCCAGACACATATTATTACTCATAAATTCAGTGCTCATATGCTAAGTACTAGACACAAGCTTCTACAATAACCTGGACCTCTCATCTAAAATGAGGAAGCAAGTAACTGTATTCCATGTTCCATATTTACTCTGCAGCTTCTAACATGGCATTTTAAAAGGACRGAGGTATAAGGACTAATGACCAATTCACTTCTGTTTCTATAAAAAAAGAAAAGAAATCCAAATTTCTTTTGATTAACTGCATGTATTTCCTCCTGTAGTGTGTATTAAGCAGGACCTATAAAAATTTCTATGCAAATGTCACACATAGTATTCATTATGAGACAGCACTCTCTACTGAACCCAACTACATACTTACAATGCAGACACGTGTGAATAAAGTARTATCATTTAGATATTTCAGATCATAGTGAATAAGAAACAGTCCCTTTACCATGTTTAAAGTAACAAAAGTAAATCTGGAAAAATCAGAAACAGCATCTGACAGGAAAAGTAAGTTTGACCTCACTTAATAATTGATGCACACTGGCTTACATCTGGAGCTTGATACCCCATGACTGAGTCAGAAGCAATGGTGTCTGGCTTGTGTTAGTCTTTCTTGCCTCCTGACCATTTGCCAAATTGTGTGTGAGTTCTCATCTCTCTATATACAACTGCATATTCCCAAGACTAAGTGTTCTTTGGTTTTCTTTGTGGATCCCTAATCAATTTGAATTTTACCTGTTCCTTCTTTGCCTTTCAACTTAACAATAGGAAAAATAATGTGGTTTATCAAAATATTTAGGTACAACTTTGGTTTAGGAAAATTGAAATTTATCTTAAGAATTCCAAGTATTACCTGAACACTGTTATTTACCTATTCTACTGTCACAACACTTAGAAAGTCCAGTCAGAGGACAAGGGTAGACTGCAGTAGATGCAAGACAAACATAGGCTCAAATAGTTTCTCCGTTCGAGTATACGCTATGGCTTAAGACAGAACCCTGGGGAAATGTGCTCCCATATAAGCATTTCCATACTTTTATTCAGATACCATATCCACAGTCAATAAAGTTTAACCTTTTGAAAAACAGATTCTGTACATTTCATTAGTCACTCTTCTTGACAGATGTGTTGTGGCTATTTTCATTTGGCATTCTTACTTGCTAGTCTGAATTGACCTAGGATGAAATACATTGCAGAAAGCTTTGATGAAAACCAAACCTATGTTTTTATACTTTAATCAGAAATGGCTGAGTCTCAGCTATTGGTTATGTGATATTCAAAATTATCTTCCATCATGCTTTGGGCTAAATACTCCAAAACTCCACTGCACTCGTAACTCATAAGGACAGAGGATGAAATTTGACCTTTAGAGTTCACTTCCAAGCACATTAACAGTCCATAGTTTCTTTACATATACTAAAAGAAATGACAATTTACCATGGAACCCGATGCAGACAGAAGTGCTGACAGCTTTATTAGCACATTCTGCTTTCTTTTTGCAGGCATAGGAAAACTGTTCCATGGATAGAAGTCTTTCCAAAGCATAACAAAAAACACCAAAAAAAAMCCCAAACAAACAAATCTAAACCAAAGACCTATATATGAAGTCTTCCAATGTCTCTTATAACCACTATGATATCTGATAAATGTTATGAATGGTTATATATAAACACTTGGCACCACAAGGCCCTATTTCAGAGATTGGCACTTTACACAGATCAAGGCAGCAAGACAGTTCCCCTCACTTTGTGACAAAAATGGTTGCATATACTCCCCTAAAGGAAAGAACTTTTACTACCTTATCTGCCATCCTACTAATTGTACACCATGCATGTATCCTACTAACAGAATTTGCCCTTATCGATAAGAATGTGGGCTAAACAAGCCCCTGCCCTTCCACCTGCACTGCTAGCAAACTGCAGCAGGGCAGGGGGGATGGTGCTGGTTAGGTCTGGTGCAGAGTTAATTTTCTTCATCCTAACTGGTGCGGGGCTGCATTTCAGATTTGTGCTGTTGATAACACGGAGATGTTTTCATTATTACTGAGCAGCACTTACACAGAGTCAAGGCCTATTCTGCCCCTCACCCCACCCCACCAGTGAGGACCCTGGGGGTGCACAAGGATTTGTGAGGGGACACRGCCAGAACTGTTGATGGTCACTAACTGAAGTGACATTCCAGACCATATGGAGCCATGCTCAGCATATACAGCTGGGGGAAGAAGGAGAAAGGGGATGGGGGCATGTTTGGAGTGATGGTGTTTATGTTCTCAAGTCATCATCTTGCATGATGGGGCCCTGTTGTCCTGGAGATAGCTGAACACCTGCCTATCCATGAGAAGTGGTGAATTAATTCCTTGTTTTGCTTTGCATATGTGCACACTTTTTGCTKTACCTATTAAACTATCTTTACCTGAACTCATGAGTTTTCTCTTTCTTTTAATCTTCTGATTCTTCCCCATGTCACCTGTGGTAAAGTGAGCCAGTGGCTCCATGGGACTGAGTTGTTGGCTGGGGTGAAACCATGACAGGGGGATACCTCAGCTGCTGGCTCATTAGCACCCCTCAAGAGTAAGCAGCTGGAAGCAAAATGAAGACAGCCTACAACCTTTGTAGTAACTGTCCCTTTCTCTCCTTCCATCTTTCTAAGATAGTAACCCATCAAATGCTAAACCAAATTCTTTTTCCTTCATACATACCTATTGATACAAGGTTTCCTTCAAAATTACATGTGTGCTAGCCCATAAACAAACCTCATTTAAATATATGGAGCCCCGGGTTCTCTCAAGGAATCTATTTGAAGAAAAAGAAAACAAAACTCGTCATTTTGATGCACTTACTGGATTATATGTGATAAATTAAAGGCTATGCTTTGTTTTCTTTCCTTTCAGTCGCTATAAATTCATGGCTTGCATCACACTTTACAGAGCTGGGTGTTGAGTCAGTGTTTTTGTTCAGAATAAGCAGACCAACTCAGAATGAATAATACCATAAGAATGCATTAGAAAGAAACTTCTAAGGAATCAAAAGGATCATGACAAGACTAAGCACATAGGATAAATTACTTCAGTAAGATCATAAGACTCTTTAAAGCCTTTCATGGGGAAAAAAAAGAAGAAATTAAAAAAATGAAAAAAAAAGAAGTGCTAAACCAGTGGTTCTGAGTCAATACTTCTACTCTTGAATCTGCTACCTTATACAACAGTGGTTCATGAATATATATTTCTGCTTTTTAAGTAAAAAAGCTCAAAAAGAGTGGCTGATATAAAAAAAAAACCCGCTAGATCTAAAAATCTAAATGAAAGTGAGAATCCCACAAGTACTCMATAAATAGAATAGAATAGAATATTTCAGTTGGAACAGACCTCTAATGATCATCTGGTTCAACTGCTTGGCTGCTTCTGCAGTGACCAAAAGTTAAAGTATGCTATTGAGGGCATTGCCCAAATACCTCTGTAACACTGACAGGATTGGGGTATCAACCATTTCTCTAGGAAGCCTGTTCTAGTATTTACCCAATTCTGTGGTAAAGAAAAGCTTCTTATTGTCAAGTCTGAATCTCCCCCGAAAGTAATCAGAAACTTAAGACTCTCTCAGATTTTGTCAAAATCCCACCTATCTAATTAAACCAAAACCTCTATTAGGAGAATATTTGATATTGACTATGAGGAAACAAATGTCACAATCTACTTGACCATAAATAGCCCTTGAGTAATTAATTTTCTATTGAAGTCACAGAATCATGGAATGGTTTGTGTTGGAARGGACTTTAAAAATTATCTTGTTCCAATCTCTGTCCACTGGCAGGGACTCCTCCCATTAGACCAGGTGCTTAAAGCCCCATCCAAACTGGTCTTGAACACTTCCAGGGATGGGGCATCCACAACTTTTCTGGACAGCCTGTTCCAGTGCCTCAGCACCCTCACAGTAAAGAATTTATTCCTAATATCTAATCTAATCTAATCCCACTCTCTGTAAATTTAAAGCCATTCCTCATTGTCCTATCACTACATACCCTCACAAAAAGTTCTTCAAGGCTACAAAGCCTTGTAGCCTTCAGGTACCAAAAGGCTGCTGTACAGTCTCCCTGGAACTTTATCTTCTCCAGGCTGAACAATCCCCAACTCTGGTTTAAAATGCTGAATGAAGCATTAAAGAAGTCAGAATGGCCACATAGTTAAAGATTACCAGAAATTTGCTAACTGGTCAAATTAAAAACATAATGAAACCAAACTGAAAAAAAAAAGCACCCCAAAACAAACATCATCATCTTTATGTTTTCTTTGTCTAAATCCCAGACTGAAATCTATGCTGTTTACTTATTTGATCTGAAAACATTTGAACTAAATGGCATAAACAATACTGAAATGACTGGAACCTAAAATCATCCTTTCCTTGTATCCTGACTATCAACCCCAAAATGCAGTGGATCCTGGAGAGTCAATCTAGCAGAAAATATCACATTTTTATATCTTTATCATCAGAAGTTCCCACCTCCAGCTCTCTTTGAACCCCGCCTGCGTGCTGTGGAATGGTGAGGACTACCTAAATGTAGTTAGGGCATGAAATTAGATGCTGCAAACTATTTTTCTGGTCTCTGTATCTTCAGCTTAACAGATAGAGAAAGCTTCTTCTAAACGTGGTCTCAGTCACACTACAGTTCAGATTAATTTTGTCTAAAACAGAGTAATGCTTGATTCATAATTTTGCATAAATACTCATGTGACAGACCAGTTGTACTAAAATCAACACACTTTCCATAAAGGACRAATTTGTAACTATGCAAAAATGCTGACCACACGGGAAAGGAGGTACTTAAGGGTTAGCTGCTCAATTGTAATCACACATATCTCTAAGAAGTCTTATTACCAATCAGGTAGACTCACTTATTASTGTATGTAGACATTCATGTTAGTACAGGTTTCAACTAGTCACTTAGCCATGGTTGAAGTCACATTAATGAATTATGTTGAACGATAAATGTAACTTGACAGAGCAATGATCTGAATTGTATTTAGCAGTTCACATTATGGAATAGCATCAATGAAGAACCTGGTTTTCACCTACTGACATTTTATTCAACACAAAACTGAAAAAAAATGCCTGTGATGTTAAAACCTGACATCAGTGATGCTGGGGACTTTCAGAAACATGACAACACAGAGAAAATCAATCTGAGACCGGGAAAAGTGCTATTACTCCATGAAAATGATGGTCCGCTTGTCTGCAACCGAAAACGACACAAAGAAGAATGACAATAGAAGCAGGAAACATGAAGAGAGTCTGTGTCACCCCAAAAGAGCATCTACAAYCAGCCTATGATACACAAGTTGGAAAAGCACATAAGTGTCGGCTGCTTTACTCTTAGATCTCATATCAGAGAAAACAGACTACAGACAGAACACCATCACAAGTGGTAAGATATGTCATCCGAACTAGTGGAATTGCTAACATGTGTCAAAGAAAGAAAAAACCAAACCAACCTACCAAACGAAACCAATCCTCAACCACACAAAGAGCAGCTGCTCTTAGGACTTCATACTGGGACTTCATACTTAGGATTCATACTGGGCATTTATTACATCTAAGAGAAGAGTCGATGTTTTGCTTCCATTTCTTTTCTCCCCAGAATCCATACAATGACACCTGAAACTTCTTCAGGCCATCTGCCTCTCTTTTTCTAGTGTAGTCCTACAAAACAGCCATAGTGGGTCAATAAATTTAACTGCTGTCCTAGGCACAGAGATATTACTATGGATTGTGTTCAGAAATTGTGCCTTTAGAGGAAACATTCAGAGTATTACAAGGTATCACAGATCAGTCCTCCCTATCATTCTTAAAATATGTGTAAGAGCACAGTGTAATGGACAAAAAAGCCTTTATTAATTGATAGGACCATTTAAAGAGGACATAGGATGGCTACGTCTCATGCAGTTAGGTCCTCAAACACTTGTATTATGGGCATATGCCTAACATTGAAATGTTTTTATTTAGTTAGTTTTTAAAGAAAAAATATGTTTTGCTCCTGCTAAGAAACCTATTCCTAACTGATAGAAATATTAAAGTGTTTCCCTGATGCCAAACAGATTTTTGCTTTTATGCTTTTTATATTAGTAGTATTTTTGCTTTCATAGTTTTTATATATTTGTAGCCTTGTAGTCCTGTAGACCTATAACCTTGTAAATTCCTAGCTAGCAAATTCCCTATCCGATAGTCAAAATAAGATTCCTATATCACCTTATCACCACTAGTGTTCTGAGGACCAGGGACATTTTTTCTGTCCCATGTCCCCTAAAAGCCAAAACAGCAATAGAGCTAGCAGTGTTAGGGGGGCTTCCCTAGGAGGCTGAACCAAAGGGGGGAATTACCTCATTAACCGTATTTCTAATTGGGATATTTTTGTCAACTCTGTTAATTTGCTACAAACCTATAAAAGTGCTAGAGTCCGGGAGACAATACGGAGTACGCGTCAGGGGTACGGTGGGGTGGCTGCTGCTGTGGCTGCTGGGATCAGCTGATCGTTGTGCTTTGTATCCTCGGAGGACCTCCAGTAATGGTATCCGCTTTTGCCTACCCTCATAACATTGCCCAGCTTCTAATTTTAGGTAGAAAAAGGCAATATCCCCGCCCGTCTTAAACATTGTACCTTGACAGCCTTGCTCTGTCCTGGATCTGTTTTGTGAAGCACTCCTCAAGAGTTAAGAACCTTATCCTGTGACGTGCAAAATCAAAACAAGACTCAAGTATTTTATTATACGAGATCTATGGCTAAAGCGTTCACCCAAGATGGGTGTGATTCCTTCCTATGCTAAAGCAGGATCCCAACCTTCCAAGAAATAGTCCTGATATTATAAGCCACAACTGGCCTTTCTTCTCATTAGGAAGCCAAAAATCACACACAGACAAAATCAACTGCTTTAGCAGCAAGAAGCACATACACCTTTATCAGCAGAATAAAGTGGAGAAGGAAAGGGAATTGTAGAAATCCCAAAAGCATGCTATCTATTCCTTTCTTTTATGGTGTGTAATCTTTAAAATCCCAGTGAAGAGCACACTCTTTGACCTGGAAAGCTTAAAGCATATTTGTAAAGACCACAAGACACCTCTTGGATTTGCAGCCACTCATCTCTAAAAGCTCAAGACCCTCACTAATTTATATAAATTAATGCATGTCAACACGTGATGACAAAAAAAAAAAAAACCTCAGCATTTATTAAGGAAACTTTGATATTATTACAACAGAGGAGAATAAAAACCCACAACAAGATTCAAGTGTATCGTTTTAAATTTTTGTTTAAATATTTCAGGGAATATTACTATCAAACATGCCAAGGTTTTTATTTTTCTTTAAAACTAGACAACTCACTGTTAACTTTCTTACCTTCAGATGTTATGAAGCAAAAAAAGATAGAGAAGTCAGCCTGATAATGTACTGCTGAATATTGTAGCCATTTTTAAAGTAGCTGGCTCCTGATATATTTGACATTAAAAAAAAAAAAGTCGTTTTGTCCTACTGCTATCCTGATAAAGGAGAATTTCCATATTCCTTTTTAAAGGAGTGTAAAGTGAACTAAATTAACTAACATGCTTTTCTATTTCATAAGCTGAAAAGTGCTATTGCCTGTTCAGAGAAAGACAGGCACAATTCAATAGAGCCTGACCATAGTAATTTAGATGCAGTTCCTGTCTTCCTTTTCTCACCTGCACAACTGTACTATACTCAATAAAATAGGCCTTAAATTTGAATGCACAGCATGAATTACAGTCCTAGTTCTCACCATCTATTCAATCTCTTTGCTCAAAAGAAACTCTATTGTAATTTTAGCTGCATTATCAGGTAGTTTAACTCCAAATTTGCCAGTTTGAATTTTCCATGTCTTCAAATAATTTCCTTTAAACATCGTATGCCAAGTTTCCATACCGTAAGTATATGAAGAATCCTCCTAAATGTGAAGTGTGGGCAACTTCATCCCTTTTCTATTTTGGTTCTTAAAAATCTTGGTCATATTAGCATTTTTCTTTGGGATATTTTCAAGGGCTTTTTTCTCCTCATTTTTGTAAAAAGAATATAGCAACAGAGATGTGYTCTTAGGAATACTGCCCAGAGACTTCACAAAAATATTTGTTGTTAGAATCACAGGTCACTGGAACAAAAGGAAACACCAAGATGATCCTCACACAATTAGTATTTTGTAGGCTGAGACTCTTGCTTTTGGTTAAGTGTTGCTGAGAAAGTCTTGCTACACCCAAAATTCTGAACAAATTTGCACTAGTTTTGAATTTTGTTGTGAAAAGAGACTTTACAAGGAAGAAATGTGCAGTGGACTACAGATACCTTTTTATTCTATTTTTCCTGACCAAGTCTGCACAGCATTCTGTAAGTAACCTTTTCTTAGACTCATTTATGTGGCAAATATATAGAATTAGGAAGGACAATAGTTCTAGCCATTTCTCAAAAAAATTAAAGCAGAAAAATAAAAGCCACACAACTTAAATGCAATGTTTTTCAACACAGTTGAAACTAAAGACCACATGAAAATAGCTGTCTATTCTTTTGAGCATGGAAAGGTTGAAAGTCCTTTTAAGTAATACATTCAAAACTTTCAAGAAAGGTATCTTTCACTGGGTGAAAAGCCACTACAATTCCTTTCCCTTTTTTTGGGGGAGGATGGGAGGGARTAGTATCATTAAACAAATATGACACAAATCCTCCCTATGACCAAGAATTCTTACACCAATAGGCCTATTAATCTTTCTCTAGCAAGATAATGTTGTGGGGACAAAAATTTCTCAATTTTTACCAGAAAAGTCATATTGATGGGTATGGCTGTTGTAGCAGTCATAAGGATAACTTTGGCAGGCTCTAAGTTCCACACCTTCATTGACTTTGCTAAGATGATAATGAAACTCTGCAGAGTCTCTTCTCAAAAATACCATCACTACGGTTTTGTTAAATACAGACAACCTTGACTGGTATAGGAGCTCATTTCTTGAGAGGAAATAGCACACATAGGGCTCCAAAACATACTAAAAGAACTATCTCAGTAGTGGAAAAGTCAAGTTAAGATTTAGACTAATGATTTTAGAAAGCCTCAGTCACTGATATATCTGTTTGGTATTCCTCTTTGCATGCCCTAAGTTGCTTATTTTTACTAAAAATTAACTAAGTACAATAGAATGGGTTTTAGCCTATTGAATTATTTTCATTGGAATTTAAGTAAATTAGTTATAATTAGACCTAATGAAATCTCTAAGAGTGTTGGGTTTAATTGCAGAAATTATTCTATTGTCCATGACTATTTACTACAGTATCAGAATAAATTCAAAACATCCTTTACATGTGAGCTCTCAAATTAACATCAAGACCTAAAAGAAAGCTCAGTATTTACTTTCTCTTCCCATCCATTGTACTTATATAATACTAAAATGTGTAACAAAAAAATCAAAACAAAGTAAAAAATATAAAGACAGGAAAGAYTGTAATATTAATTGTTGCAGAAAAGAGGATAATAGGCCCAAGAAAGTATCATTTAACTTGGACTCCTTAAGAGACTGGAAAATTAAGTCAACAGATCTTTTTGCCATGCTTCTAAGTGGTTCAATATTAATATTATATACAAGAAATGTGGAAAAAAATTAAAAGCTTTGCTTCCAGTAAGAAAATATAATCAGAAGACAACCAGCATTTTTGACAAAGTGAACACTGCCAAAAGACAAAAGAACAARGCAAGGAAATGAAGTTCAAGTTTAGAATAAAAACTCCCTTTTCTCTCAAAAGACAGTACAAACCATCAAGACTCACTCTTAAAAGATTATAGAGGTCCTAGAAAAGTAACAGATCTCTTCATGCCTGCAGTTACTATTTACTGTCGTAATATCAAAACAGAGACACATAAGGTCTTTTCTTTCATTCTGAAGTTCCTAGTACCTTAGTTTCTTTTGTTTTTTGTTCACTTAGGTACACAGGCTTTTGTCTTAGAATAAAGGGAAGACAATGATAAAAAATTTATCCTTTTTTCTCTTCCTGTTCCTTTTCTAATTCCAAAGTTTTTACTTTTCTTACCCTCAGTCCTTACAATCCACAGTTCTTTTGCCTCTTAAATGTTCCAAGAAGAGCACAAGTAGCGCTGCTTAAGACAGTCTATAGCCTTTTCCTGGAATTCACCTCCTTATGGACAACAGTCCAAAAAAACTGCGTTATTGATGGCTTATTAACTATTCAGCCAGAGAAGATTTAAAAACATATTTCAGTTTGAGACAAATTTCACTGTTATTATATTTCTTATCTGAGTAAATATTGCTCATCTTGTTTCTCAATCCAATCACTTTCTTACCATTTATCATTATTACTACTGCTACTCAGGGCCATTTGTGTTATACCTCAGCTGAGAATGTCCACTGAATGATTAGCACAGTCAACTCTTGGTTAATTCACTACTTTTTCCCATCTTGGAAAGACTACTTCCTTTGTGGTACTCTTTTATACATTACTAAAACCATCTTCCTATTAGCATCCTCATCGGAWGTATCTTCCATATGAGAAAGCCTCCCGCACTGGAAAGGCAGTCACTGCCTTTCTATATTACAAACTGGCAAGTTCCTCAATTACTTTTGTGACAAAATGTTTCAGACCACCGAACACACTGAGGAGGATCAGCACACCTGTTCTGAATATCTTGAAAACTATTTTGCTTATCAGAAAGTTCACTTCATTGTTTTGTGCAGTCAGACGTTGTCAACAGATTTTATCCACCCCATCATGTTCTTCACATATGATTTTTTTAGTACAAAAAAGGACCATTCTAACTTTCCAGAAATAGTACAAAATTTTTTTAGGTGTCAAATATAACATGAAAAGGTGAAGAGGGTTCTGTTGCAGTGAGGCAAGGTGGTTGCTTATCCCCGTGTTTAGCATCCACTGGTGGATCACAAATAACAGGGGATTCCAAATGGAAGTTTACCTTTAATACTATAAAGGACCTGTTTTTCACTGACTAGAAGAAAAGTCCAAGCAGACTAGGTTTAAAAAGACTGAGAAGGACCATAACATTAATAAATAAGAATTATCTTTTTTTAGCTTCAGATGAAAGATGTTAGTTAGAGGAGGCGAGTCACAYGTCAGCAGATCCAAGAAATCCTTTTCTGGCTTTTTTGATACACTATGAAAACAATTTCTGCACCACAGTTGTGTAAGTTCTCTGTAGAATCACCACTGTTTTCTCATCAGAGTCCCTCTTGTATTTACAAAAATTATTTCAGAATTTGCTTGGTGGTTAACACATGATTAAGAAAGGTAGCAGGAGCAAAAAAAACAATTAAGAAATGCTTTTAAGCAAAAAAAAACCAAAACCAACCAAACAAAAAAGCTCCAAGGGTTCAGAAACATTACAATGGTTTTTTTTTCTTTACTTGTTTCTTTATTCTTACACAATGGTTCCATCTGCCTAAGTGACAACTTGTTCAAAATTCCCAGTGGTCCTTTTTTAATGCAGCACTTTTAGAGTATACAAAGTCTAATCCATAATTATCAATCCTCTCCAGGATACCAGTTGGTACTAAAAAAATGCTTAATTAGATTATTCTAAGATTAATAGTGATTTTGATATAAATACGGCAGACAAACAAAAACATGAAAAAATCATACAGTGGAAAAGGAGAAACAGCATCTTTACAAAGCCCTAGACGCACTAACATTTCTTCAACTGGAGTCTATATTTTGGTTCCTCAATGATTTAATCACAAAATTAGATTTCTAAATTGTAACACAGTCCTTTCAAAGCAATATAACAGACTAAGTTTACCACTGAAAGCCTAAAATAACAAGTACAGCCCTTGAGCAAAATGAGAAAAAAAGGCAAAACCCAGCAATTTGGCCACCCACTACTTATGTTCAGGGATTACTAAATCAGCTGATATTTTAAGCAATTGTATAGCCACTAATTCCACAATCATCCTTTGACCACCAAAAAAAACCCCACCCAAAAATAATTTAAAACAAAAAATAGGCAATTAAACCCAAACAGAATCCAAGTGTACCCAGTACCTGCAAATCAATTACCGAAACATCACCTAATTAAGGCAGTTTCAAAGTCGCTCTCAGMAGGAAAGAGATTCAGTCTAAAGGAAACCTTATCCTTACAGCATTTTCTAGCATGCTTCCTTTAGCAGAAGAAAATTAACAGAAAAAGAAAGCTTCACATTTTTGCAATCATCTCTTTGTTACGTGACCTTACATTACTCTCCTTTTCCTTGATTCTTTTTTTGCCTCTATAAATTCAAAGACAGACATTTTATTTTACAACTTCAATGAAGAGGAGGTCCTGCATAACTGTCATTCATCAGTGACAGAAAAGACCATAATATGTCAAATCAGAGAGGTACCTACTCTAGAGAACATGGACTAGATACACATTTTATATTCCGTGAAATGATGCAAAACATCTTCAGAGTAATACTACAATTTAACACTCTGTAGAAAGCTCTAAGTATTTTATAGTCCCAGAAGGAAACATTTCAAAGYAGCAGTGTTAATTCATTGCTTTCATATGCAGAGATGTGACATTGCAGCTGGTAGTTAAAGGAAACATGGAAATTCCTAAGTGCTGAAGTTCTAAGAACAAAATAATTTCTTTTGGTAATTTTGCAGTTACGTGTTTGGTTTCAACTACAAGAATGAAAAAAGGACCAAGAGCCTCCTCTCTGAATATTATGGCAGTTCATGCAGGTCTTGCTCAAGAGCCATAGTTTATGCTGTATCTGAAGAATCAGTTTAGAAAGACTAGTTTAATTTCCAGCCCTCAAATTGCAGAACACCAATAAAAGGCTCAATACAGTGATGATGAAGTTTTCCTAGCTATCAATAGGTTACATTACTCTCAATAAACCCATAACCTTTAAAATGTTCCAAGCAGCCAAAACAAAAAATTGCAAAATCTAACTTCATGGAACACACAGTTAAAAAAGAGTACTTGTACATGATCCCTGCTCAATGAAAACCATCACTCTCCAGTSAAAAAGCAGTAAGATAGATACCAAATCTTCCAGCTTACATTATAAGGAGTAGCTGAGGTTTGTCTAGCAGCTGGGGTTGCTTAGTCTAGAGAAAAGAAGGGTCAGGAGGGATTTGATCTCTCTCTATAGCTACCTAAAAGGAGGCTGGAGTGACAGGCTGTCAGTCCCTTCTCCCAGGTAACAAGTGACAGGATGAGAGTAAATGGTCTCAARTTGTGCCAGGGGAGATTTAGATTAGATATTAGGAAAATAAAATTTTGTGAGGGTTTAAAAGCATTTTAAAATGCTGGGAACAGACTGCCCAGGGAAGTGGTAGACTCAACACCCCTGTTAGTGTTAAAAAAYCCATGTGGGTATAGCATTTGAGGACAAGGTTTAGTGGTGAAAATGGTTTAGTGGTGTTGGGTCGACAGTTGGACTTAATGATCTTAAATGTCTTTTCCAATCTTTATGGTTCTATGATTATAATAACATACTAAACCATCCTGTAAAAGAAATATTTTCTAGATAATTATTATTGTTTGCATGAAAATTATGATTGTTGTTGTTATGGGTTAGGAAAAAAAAAAAGTAATTAAAAAAATTGTTTCCTTCCCCCCCCCCCCCCCGGGGTACCAGGGAGGTTGTGTAGTTGGGGAGGGGCTGGCCGGGAATTGATGGGCGATACTTAAGAACAAAAGGGAGTTATCTGTTCAGCTGCATTCCACGGTAATGACGCGGAATGGACGGTACTTAAGGACAAAAGGGACMACTTGCCCAGCCCAGAAGCCAGGACAATTCCCTCGATTAAAGAAAACAGAGACTTGGAAATACTGAAGGGGGATGTTTCCTTAGAGGCTGAAACATCTCGGGAGGACTACCAGAGACTTAGGGGAGAGGTGGGTGGAGACCGGGGCTTGCCTCACTCCCTACTCTGCGTTCGGTGAGGGCGGTCGTGTCTGCAGCGAGTGCCGGGTTTGCTCCGGGAACACTGCTACACTGCGACGCCTCCACCGGCTGACTCCAGAGCAYGGATACACTGCGACATCTCCGAGRGTCCYGCCGCGGCACAGGGTTCAGAGTTACGCTGTGACCAACCTCCAGCCGGAGCTGCTCGTCTCGGCTGTTTCCTGCCTTCTGCTGGTCTGTCGGTGAGTGATACCAAGATCCATCGCTCCCCAGTCAACCCTGCCTGCCTGCGCTGCTCGCTGCCCGCTGCCGATGTCGGTGGAGCCGGGCGGCTGCCCCGTGGGGTCGCGCCGGGGGCGACTTCCCCCCTTTCCCGTTCGCCGGAGCCGCCATTGCCGCGTGAGGGTCGTCGCGCTCACGCCACAGCGCCCCCTGCAGCCGCGGGGGAGTCACCGCAGCCTCTCTGCCCCAGCAGCGGATTTTTCCCACCACCACACAAGGAACTGATAAGGGGTTTGTCTGTTCTCTTATGGTTGCCGTTTAACCGTCTTGTTTTTTTTATATATATATATATATGTATAATTTATATAACCCTAGTAAAGAACTGTTATTCTTTTTACCACATCTTTGCCTGAGAGCCCCGTAATTTCAAAGGTACAGTAATTTGAAGGAGGGAGGGGGTCATTCCTGTGCTCAAGGGAGGTTTCCCACCTTCCTTGACAGACACCTGTCCTTCAAACCAGGACAGTTGTGTTTTTGAATTATGGTATTAATTAAAGTAATTTACATGGTCAGCCTTGAATAACATATAGGTTATGCTGAAATACTTCTAATTCACTCTAATTCACATAGATTCACTAATTCACATAGATTAAAAATAGTTTATCTTTGTAGCGTAACCACAAAATTAGGTAGAAGAGACTTGAACAACAGTTCTTTGGATAATAACATCCACGRATATGTTCTGAAATGTTTTGCATTTACCAAATTAAAGGTATAATCCATCTAACACACAGTACAAAAATATTCTTCAGTGTCAGCAGAAAAAAATTGTTTAAGTGCTTTCAAAACCACCAAATATGAAAATAATTGCTAGGCGCAAACTTTTTTAAAACAAAAAACTTAATATATGGCTTGTGTAATGATTATTTTAAAACTGGGATTATTTGCAGATACATTTATTAGGATATGAATTAGAAGTGAAAGCTGTATTTTAAAACAATAATTAAGTTAAAATCTACCAGTTCATGAACTAAACACTTTGACAGTTTCCACAGCTAACAGAATGCTCTGCTTTCCAAAATATTTAGCTACGTATGACTAGTTGGTATTTCAGAAGCATACCTAAGACAAAAACTATTTTCTCAGGATAAACACTATGTCTTATTAATTAAAATAACTGTCACATTCCTAAAATTCATTGTCTTGAAACTGAGGGGTGTGAAAGACACTAAGGGATTCAGGCCAGAGTATTAAAGTAGGGTAGTTCATTTCGTTAACTTCCGTAAATTTTACTTAAAAGATATTTATTCACATTGGCACAGTTCCAAGCAAACCACTGGGCCTCAGAGCAATGTGATTGGCTGTTGTGGTGGCTTGGTCCACCGCCGGAGATGCCGAGGCTGTGGAGCCGGCATCTGGTAGGACTGATGGGCCAGAAGGCCCCGGAGCAATGGACACCCRATGGTGGGAAGGCTCCGAGGTGTAGGATCTCCCCCTAGGTTAGGGTGAGAGGAAAGGCTCTCCAAGCAGGCTTTGTTACTGTATGTTAAATGTCCCTGTTTGGTTGGCCCTGTTGGCCTGTCACTTATGTAGCCCTTATATGGTTACGTTCTAGAATGTTTCCTTTTACTCGATGGCCCATTGTCCCTGTTCCTCTGCTCCTCCCCTCACCCTTCCCTATTGGTCCAAGTTATGTAGCCCCACCTTCTCTCTGCCCCCTGGCCCTCACCCGATTGGTCCCTGATGCTCTCTCTGCCCCTTTTTTTCTCTAGTATATAATCCCTGGACCCTCTATTGTCGGAGTTTGTTGTCCCTGGACCCCTTCACATGTAGTTGGATTAAACCTCGTCCGTGGAACCCCATACAGTGAACCCCTCTCAGCTCTTTGCCTCCGGCGATGCTACAGCTATCATGGGGCAAGTGTGTGTGTGTGAGTGCTTGCGGGGTGTCTGTGGTTTTGCCCAGGCACCACCCGACGGCATGGTCGCTGGTGTGCCTGTTTGAGTGTTTGTGTGAGGCACCAGGGGTGAACGTGGCATGCTTTTGGGGACGACACGGCACTATACCCGTTTAACATCTACACACTGCGTCAACTGGCCTCAGTAATTCTGTAATAAGTGCTAAACAAATATTTTAATCCAATAATTTCTAAATTACACACAGTGTTATTTGTGTAATTATAAGAACAAGTAAATACAGACAGAAACAATCTAGAAACACAATAAAAATATCATAAGTCRAAAGCAACTTCTGTAGAGGATTATTTTTCTTACATGTTTTCTATTATTTATAGGACTGTATCTTTATGAAAATGAATCAAAGAAAGTCTAAAAAGCCATGTTCATGGACTGATGAAAAAGATCCTTATAATTAATTATCAGAAATAAGAATTCATTATCACTTCAAAAAGTTGYAGTTTCCCAGATTTTTGTGCACACAATTAAAACTAATTTTACTTACAATATAGTTTCAAAATCAGTTGACAGCCTCACTTGGCTACAGGTAGTTACTAGGCTTCAATGGTTTTGACATGTGGAATAGTACTTGAAAAGTAACAGTCTTGCCTTTCGACACAGGTAGTGCTTTTAAGTTAAACAGACATCTCGTCAGACTCTCTCTCCAATAATTTAGGACATCTTTTCCCCGAAGGCATTTCTGCAATTCATTAATCATCCTAACTGGAAAATTTCAAAGTTAAAGATTTACATTTATGCAAAGTTTATGTCGATCTAGCTACAGATATAGATTTCAACTACTTAGAAATATATCCGGAGTAGATTCTAATGACTTCCAAGATCTAGGGAGCCTGACGCAAACACAACAGAAATCATTACAGTTTCTCATTGATCTCATATCCTACAGATCATGGGTTATAAATATTTCTTATTCTGAAAACAAAATCTGACTTAAAATGTCACGGTCTGTAAGCACTGACTGTATTTTACATACATCAAAGTAAGTAGACTTAAAATTGCTTGTTTATTTTAAATACTGACATGGTACTCTGGTGTTTCTTTAGCTTCCAAAGAGTGTCCAAGATAACAATAATAACAATAATTTATCACAGTTAAATTATACTTCAGTATTTGTAAGTCCATAAATGAAAGAAAAATGCTTATGGTAGAACTTCCATTTTCTCAGCAGGATAATAACTGGAATACACAGGGCCCATCAAAGTGGCTAGTATCAAAGCATGATACAAATGCTCATGTTTCCATTATGCAAAATCAAATTTAATCATTCTCTTTTAAATTTATAAATCAAACTGATTTATTTATATTTTTTTTATACCTTCACACTAAAATTGAACTAAAAATCTACCTAACAAGCAGAACTGAAATCATCGTTACCTTCTTCCTAGAAAACTGTTTCTCAATTTTAAAGACTTCTTTTACTGAATATTTCTAAAGGTCACTGAGAAGCTACAGATTCTTGTAGCTTTCTCAAAATTAGTCTGAAGAGAAAACAAATTTTGATATGGCTGGGCAGAACTCTCACAGCCCAAATTCAAGCAAATGTCCTAGAATTTACCTGTTTCTGAGASCTCATATGATATCATGGATTTAAGGCAGAATTTATGCCAAAAAAAACCCCTTAAGAGTTTTATGATGTTTGCAACCTCCGAACAAGCAGTACGTTTTAGGTTTCATGCAGCCAGTGCTCACTAGAAGTTCACATAATACAGAAGACAATTTAAAACAGAAATCTATAAACAATAGCAAGAAAAAAAAAGAGCCGTAAGATTTCATGCTCTGATTTCTACCAGTAGGGCCAAAAATAAGGGGTTTTCTTTTGTTGGCCATTAGAGTAAAAAAAAACAGAAATCATAAAGTGACTAGAGAGTGAAAGAAACACCGAATATGARCAACAGTCAGTAACTGTGAAACTAAAGAAACAGATTCTGGATCAGATATATTGTTGAGAAAATAGGTATAATTCAGGTATTATATTGAGAAAATAGATATATTGATATTAGACTTTCAATTACATAAGACTGCCTAGGTGGGGTATTAAAATTTTTTTTTTGCCTGACCTGTATTCATTCCTGTTCCAAATGCATGTTACCTGAAAACACAAAATAATKAGAAAAAATTTGTTAATTATAATATTTAGCTAGTTAGAACCTCTACAGATTTCCTTAAAAAACCTAAACACGGCCAGTAAAGTTGGTAGAACAAAGAGGATGAGAAGAGCTGCTGTGACTTTGAACTTATTTCTTTCATAGTGAAAATTTACATTTCAATTAATTCATACCTTTGCTGTAATCTATTCACAGCTTTTAAAACCATTGAGACTTTTTTCCTTTTAGATTTTGTACTGAAATACCTTGATTAACTCAAAATGCCACAAATACTTTACAGAAAAGTCTTCACATTTGTACTGCATAAATAAAAGCCCAGCAAAGTCAATATGATAACATCMATGACAGAATATGTGCTTTTTATTTATACTTCAAAGCAGAGATTTTAATAATTTAAATGCGTGTCAGAATTGGTAAAAAAATCTATGCATCAACATGATTGTATTTCTTCTTCTCTTCCTTCCTGTCTCCAAATATATGCTTCTATCTATTTCCTGATTGACAAATTCTTTTCATTATAATGTTAATGTATTATATCTGAGTTGATAGCATATGCATGGAGGAGAAAGATAAGTGATATATCTTGGTACCTTTTCCTGTGAAATTACATTAGCCTTCTGGGATACTGGATAGGATGAAGCTGCAGATTTGAAGATCATTACACTGCTTATATCCATTTGTATTTATCTTCAGTGCTGCTAAAGCTTTACAGAAAATCTAATTTCTCTGAAGCAGCMTTAATGTCAAAACCACTACTGTTTTGTATGCCAGACTTCATTCCAACTGGCTGGTAATGCACAAAAGGATCTAATATCAATCACAGGGAATTATATAAAAGCTAAAGGTTTGGCATATTTGGCAAAGAATTCAGCCAGTGCTCTACTGCTAAATTACTGTGGGGTCTTTGCTCTTCTATTCCGTTCATGTTTTATTAAGCAGAAAGATGAAGTGTTGAGCAATGCAGTCAAGGTTGTGCTTAATCTTTCCTCATTTTCTTACCATCTGGGAGGTCCTTTATGACTGATAYAGGTAACTTTTTCAACCTTAGCAACAGTCACTTTAGAGAAAATGTACAGGCCATGTGTCCAGGAGGAAAAAAATCCAGGGACCAGCTYGTATTCTGGTCAAAACAAAGCAGAAAATAGAACCTCTCTCTCCATTCACATACCACTTTTTAAAACTGAAACAAAATCCCACAGTAGCAGCAACAGTGAATGAATAGTGTCTTCTCATTGATCTACGCCAGTGACAGACTACTACGTCAATAATAAGCTTAAGATTTCAATTACAAACATAAAAAATATACATATATGTATTATATAAAATTAACAAAGCCTGTCCATGCCCTTTAGAATGGTTTCCACTTTTTTCGCTGGGTTAATTAGAAATAATCCAGTACATGAAATTCCATAAGAATTTTACTTCCATATCTTTCTTTTGATGATAGCAGATAAATGCAGATCTTAAGATTATCTTCTGACAGGAATAATACTCAAGTGGAGAGTTTTACCCTGTGCCAAAAAGAGAGATTCCAGCTTTCAATATAAACAAGAGGCTTTTAGCATTATCAGGTGTCTTCAATAGAAAGAACACTGCAAAGTGCAAAAAACCCCATCATAGAATGGTTTGGGCTGGAAGGGACCTTTAACAATCACSTAGTCCAACAGGCCCTGCCACAGACTGGGACATTCTTCACTAGACCAGGTTGCACAAAGTCCCATTCAACCTGACTTTGAACACTTCSAAGGATAGGGCACCCACAACTTCTCTGGACAACCTGTTCCAGTGCCTCACCACCATTACTGTAAAAAATGTCTTCCTTAAGTCCAAACTAAATCAACCCTTTTTTAGTTCAAGACCATTATGCATTGTCTTAAACTACAGGATCTCCATCTTTCTTATAAGAACCCTTTAGTATTGAAAAGCTGAAATCACACCTCTCTAGAGTCTTCTCTTCTCCAGCATGAACAACTCCAACTCTCTTAATCTTTCCTTATGGGAGAGGTGTTCTACCCCTCCGAACTGTTAATTATATTTGACCTAAGTTTTATCCATCTTAAGCTGTCTATCTTTTATCTGTTAATCACATGATGATAATATGAGCCAATCTTGTTGAACTGATCTGGTTTTCTTCATAAGGACACTTTCACCATAGAGTTTTAGCTTCTCTTATTAATGCTTKATATCATCTTCCTTGAAGCAAAAGATATCTTTAAATTTAGTCTGATGAAACTTGACCTATAGCATGAACATGCACATGTAAACCACTCTAAGCTAACCTTACACTAAAAGAAAGACAATCAAGTTATTAAAGAGCAGGTAGAGTTCATCAATAGTAGATATGTGAAGCAATTCAGATGAAGCATGTAGATGTGGCACTCTAGGGACATGATTAATAGTGGATGGCTGGAGCCTTTAGGTGTCATTTCTATCCTAAATTATTCTATAATTCTAGAATTTCCTGTTTCCCTTCACTGAATTCAAGTAAGTGTTGAGCTCACTAGTTTTCAGATGTTCACAGAGCTAAGTCAAGGGACTACAGCTACAAMATACAACATAGGAAAATTTGACTAGGTATAAGGAAAAAAAATACAATATAAGAATGGTCAAATACTGGAGAACTAAAGAATTTGAATCCTTATAAACATTTGAAACTTGATGGGGCAAGACCTAGAGAGTCAGATCTAACCAGACCTGCTGTGAGCAAGGGGTTTGACAAAAGGACCTCTCTTCCACTCTATGATTCAATTTGTGATGCAAATTACAGGAAAAGCTAGTGCAAGCATTAGCTGGCAACATTTCTCACAGGTGTGAATATACATCAAAGCAAAACTTCAAAACAAAGATCAAGGAATATTAAGTAGTTCTGTGAYTGTTTCTTTCCAAGTATCAGGTTAAGTTCTTTCAAGTCAAATGACTCATCTATGACTGATATGTGTATGTCATGTCACCTATACCAAGCACTGAAAAACCTCAAGTCTCTCCATTAGCCTACTTTTAAAATGGAATTTTTCAAATTAGTATGTAAAATATACACACATAAAACCACATACTGAACACTGATAAATTCAATTTATTGGAAGAACTGGTTACCTTAGTTACCACAGAGGCAGYTTAAAACCAGTTCTGTACTGCAGCAAGTATTGAATTTTTTGTTTCTATACTTTCTTTTACTTCTGCATTTCAGCAGAAGAAGCAAACCAAAGTACTCCAATGAATGTACAAGTGAAAACTGCTGGGATGTCATAGGTATCTTTCCACAAACAAAACAAGAGAGATTTGAATTAGACTAAGGGATCTAATGCACAGAAATGTTTAGAGCTTCTACCTGGAACTAAAGCCAAGGGAGCTGTGCTTGAACATACTGAAATTACATACGGATAACTGTTTGCAAATATTCACTGTTCCAGAACGAATATTTATCTTTAGTTTATACTTCAGACGTAAAATCCCACCACTTATACTTTGTCTCTTACTATGAAGGTGAGGATGGAAATGGGAATGGCACCTTTCAGATTCTATAAAAATAAATTAAGGATTGTGAAGCTTTTGGGTACCATAAAGACAATTGTTATTAAAAAAAAAGGTAAGGCAAAATAAGAATTCTGTATTTAGAACACAACACAATGCTTACAAATGAATGAGGAATCAATCATGTACAGAGTAATCAAAAGAAAAAAAATAATTAGCACTGAACTTTGCCCATCCTATAAAGTGGGTGTTTCAAAAAAATWAAAAAAAAGAAAGAAACAAGTTTCCATGGAAACACTACATGCATACAGAATAACATCGTAAACATAAACACAAGGGGGAAAGATGACATATAAGGTGATACACAGCTAGAATTATTTCCAATATTTCCTAATTCCCTAGTTCCCTTAATTATATTATTTTGTTATCAGGCTGGTTAAAAATGTTCTATTATACTATTTTATTTCACTAATACCATTTACCTAGAAAAAAATCTTCCATAACATTACTTTTCAGCACCACCTGTTTTGCTTAACTTTTAGCACTGATTCTCTATTACTTGGGATTATTTTTATTGTGAGAACTCCAAAATAATTAGTATGCAGACAGTGGGCAGAACTTATATTAATAGTGCTTCTCATTTTCTTACAATTGCTGACTAATATTATCCTTCTACTTTTCAGTCTTCACAGTTTGAATTAATACTAATTAAAAGCTGGCACAAGCTTTATTCACAAATATTTAAGGACTCAGATCAAAGCCTTGAATTCTCACAGATGAAAAATTTAGTAATCCTCTGCAATATCCTGTACAAACCTGCAAGCAGTAGACGGCATCCTTTACTCTCTCCTATATTGTTTTCTTATAACTTATTCTGGAACAAAGATTTGAGTGGTAAAAGTACATTGTCACATTAAAAAAATCAGGTCCTTTTGGCTAGAACTTGAAAAAATTAATTAAAATTTSAAAAGGAAAACCTCTGAAGGTAATCTAGAGGTGGGTCAATTAAGCATTTAGAAATAGATCTAAAATCTAATGTTTACAAAACATGACTTTGCTTTCTAAATTAACTTGTTAAAACTTTTAGATTAACCAAAATATTTATATTTTCTATAAAATAACTTTAGAGTCACAGTAAATTATTTTTATAAAATCTATTATCTGTTTTCAATTCTAAAGTATTTTTATAAATTATTAACCATAACATCCATTAGAATACAAATTCTTTATACAAAAAAAATCCTTCAATAATGCTTTAAAGAATTATTCTTCTAAAATAAATATTTATGATAGACAGTTATAACTTAAAATAAATTTTGTATAATAGACAACTTCATTAATGAAAAAAAATATAATTCTTATAAAGCAGATTGCAACCCTGACATATATTTTTTCAAAAAGCTTTAGAAACACCAGGAGTTTTAGCAAAAAGRTTGTAAGCCTCAAAAGCATCTCTACTGAGGATATAAAAAAGTAATAAAATGTCACACAGAAAATATCTGCCAAAATAGATAAGAAGTAGAAAAGGAAACAAAGACAGTTTTTGAAATTGTTTTAATCTAATCTGCAGAAATACTGCAATAGCACAACTGTAATTATGGTGAATAGTACTAAAAGAAGAYCAGAATTAAGGTTGACTGTCTTAATGATGCCTTCATCCAAATATATCCAAATGTCACATTTAACCATAACAGTTAATTTTCCTTAATAGTCAGCATGACATCTCTCTAAAACCTCTTTATCCTATATTACTAATACCATATCAAACCATCTCTCACTTTCATACYGCTAACATTTTGAATGTAAGCAAAACCACAAATATTCACTCACAAATGTAAGCTTCAGATTAACGGTACAATTACCCAAACACCAAGGGTTATTTTATGTAATCCCAATTATTTTCAGACRTTTTCCTTTTCAAATTTTAATTAATTTTTTCAAGTTCTAGACAGAAGGATCTGATTTTTTTTAATGTGACAATATACTTTTACCACTCAAATCTTTCTTCCAAAATGCTGGGGTCAAGGGTGTGGGGAGAAGGGGAATATAGACCTTCACAGGAAAATAAATGGCCTACATGCATCCTGGCAGTTGCAAACTGGAAACAAGTAGGCAATCCCAGTAAAGTTTGGGAAAAATTCTCTTGCAGCTCATACAATACTGTGTGAAAATAAATATAGCTTAAATTATCTGTTTATTTAACATAGTAAATAAGAGCCAAAGTGCTGAGCAGAGGCTGGCTAGAAAACACTGCCTCTGCACTGATATTTCAGGGGGTGTCAAGATCAAAACAAATGTTAATGCATGATAACTAGTTATGCGCACAATGATGTAAGAAACTATGTGAATTCTAATACATGATCCCACTGTAGGAATATTAGACAGGCAATATATAGCTAAAACCACTGTTCAAACAATACATTTAGATGTTATAAATGCATGGAATTTTTTAGAGAATTTTATATATATATATATATATATATGTGTGTGTGTATATATATACACACAATCACTTTTTGTTTCCATTATGAAGGTTCCAAAAAGATAGTCTTTTTTGCCCAGAGATGCATGAGAAATAAAAATTACAACACAAGGTAAAGATTTGGGAATTTCACCTTACACAAATTTATTTAGACACCTTCTCCTCAGTGGTGTGCTTTCCTGTAGAAGATCTAAAGCCTTTAGTAAGTTGACTAAATTATTCCTTAAATATCATTTGTTTTCTCAAAATGATACAGAGCTCTATAGAAACAAAACCCACTTAGTTAATTTATTAAACACTGAATGAAATCTGTTATTTGTGTAAATCTTGCAGAATAATATTTAGTATGCATTCCCTGGAGAAAGAGGAGACCACAGAGCTTCAAAATTAAAAAAAAAATCTTGTAAAAGAARTAATGAAATAGCTGGATTCCAATTACTACACATGATAAAACAGGTGCAATTTTCTATTCATGACAGCTTATTGTTAGATCAAATAAAAAACTCTTAAAATAGATTCTACTCTTAAACAAATAAAAAAGTTTACAGTATATTCTTACAATTCCTATTTACTAACATAAAGAAGGCACAGGAGAGGTATGGAAAAGGGGCAAATACTATTATACAGATACTATGACAGGTACAATGAARCTTAACTTTTTAATACTACAATGTATTTTTATTTTATGACCTATTAATAGACCAAAACATTAAAAAGTAGGAAAACATATAACTTATGTTATATAACTTATACACAACATATAACATATAACTTTTATTTCMCTCATTAAATCATGAATACAAACCTGAGAGAAAACAGAACTAAAAAGGGTTCCTCTATTATCTAGAAATGTATTTTCACTAATGGGAAAATAATTGCATCTGTTTTAATTAATTAATTTGTATTGATTTTAAGGTTCTTTATACAAACATCATGGAAAAAACCCTTACTTTCCCACAAAGATAAAAATTATACTCCATGTTCATTTCATATGCCATAAAACAAACTGAAACACAGATATTACAATTTACCATATTAGGACAAGAAAATATCTCAGGATGAGCTACACATCTAAAATGTTACGCAACAATAATCTGTCACATATATTGTAAGTTTACAGTACTTCCTACCACCGTAGCACTTAAATCCAAACCAAAATATTTCAGCATCCTATTTTATTACATTAAGTTCTTGACTAAATTCTACATAAAGCCAAGAAAGTATTGTGAAATATTATAAGTAAAAATCTGTCTCTAAAGATAGATTTATTGTCTTCCTATGTAAATTTATTTATGTTATAAATCTAATTATACAACTGTTTTGATGTTATGTTTGAATTGGTATACCCTAGTGGAAAGAAGAAAATTTTAGAGATGTTAAAAGCATTTGTAGAAGAGCAATGTCTGAAATGTATTTTTTAAAGGTCATCTTAATTATCACTGTTGCTTTTGAAGCCGCGCTGGAGATAAACCAGAACTTTGGACTTAACTTCTGTGAAACTGATTCATAATTTCATAATTTCAAGAGTTAAAATAAAACAAAAGTATTTCACAAAAAAATGCCAAAAAATCATAGAAGTTATTTAACAGCTTTCCTTCTCTGATATAAAACTGCTTTCCTTCTCTGATATAAAACTGCTGTCAGACACTGTTTTCCTCATACTTTTTGGACTTTGGATTCTGAGCCAGTACTGCCTTGTGCTCTCTTTTCCCATCCCCCAAAAGAAAAAGTGTGTTTCAGGAAACCACCATCCTAATGACAAAAGAATATCAGGCTGAAAAAAAAGTGGCTGAATTACGGAAGCTGCATGCCAAAACCATTGGATAATTACATCTTTGTCTTAACTGATGGAGAATTTTTCTACAGAAAGAATAGCATTTTTTATAAAAACACCCAATTTTAGACTCTGTCCTCAGACAAAAGACAAAGTTACAGTATAACTTTTCTATCAAGCTATTATGCACAGTAATGGAAGTATCAATTTTTTAATTTAGACTAGACTTCCACTGTATAATTACTTAAAACAAGTTTTAATTAAAGTCTGCACACAAAACTAGACTGTACCTTATAATGTTAAGGTACCAATGTTTACGCTACACTAATCTTTAAAATGATGATACTACAATTCACAGTTCACATTACACGGATACCCAAGTGCCCCCAGCAGTCTCTTCTTTCTGTAAGTCTTTTCTGGCTACTTCTGAAGCTATTATCCCACAGGATTTAAGAATGAAAACCATAACTCTACTAGAATAAAAATTAATTTTCTAAGCTATGAATATATGTATATAGCTTTGTAAGCGACAAGGTAAGTTTCCAATTTCACATAATTCTATATATGGAAATGATATGACCTTAAAATAGCAGCAAAATGTTAAAAGAAAGCTGACATTGAGTTTCATACATCAGCTCTTTTTCTTCAAACATTCTGTCTAATGTGATTTCCTTAAAATAATTAGTTATCTCTTCAATGTCTTATTTATCCTGCTGTTGGTTTTCAGCTGTGATCAGTATCAACTTCTCCATAAACCCACACTTACTATTTGTTGCTAATGAAACCATCAGCAAACAAAYTGAGATACAGAGAAATTAATATAAGTGGACAATTAGGTATCTGCACTAATTGTTTTTGTTATTTTTCAACTCCTTTATTTAGGCCACTGCAAGTACAGCGTGATTTATCTGGTAGCCAAGAACCTCTAAAGATCTTCATGTCTGAATAAAAACCAGATACATTTTATTACACATTTGAAAGCATTTTCTCAAGAAAATGTTTGAACTTTCAATAATCATTTATTTATAATATAGATTTGCATAATTTTTAAATACCGTTGCTACTAACTAGGAGAGATCAAAATATTTTTATTTGTTTTGTCTATGGGTTTTACATCAAAATGGCAGACACTTTTACTCAGATTCTTTAATTTTTACTGTAAAAAATATTTACCTCAATTATTAGGTCACAAAACTCAACAATTTCTCCTGTCATAATCACAAAATTCAGTACTATCACTGTTCCCCTCTAAAAAGCAATAAATGAAAGAAATATAACCAGTTTGGCATTAAAAAAAATCCCTTGGCATTTACTAACTGATTAACAAAACCTTTATTTGCAAAAATACTCTTGAAGGAACTCTGGGCTCTTGGACTCTTGAACTTCTTCTATTCAGCTAATATGAATGCTGAAGGTTAACATTTATTTTAAACTGTGAGACTGACTAAATTTAATTTGGGGTATAATCTACAGCAAAAATTTAACATGCAACATAAAAGAAACAAATCATGATATCTTGCCATGCAGGAGTAATTGTCAGCAAAGTCCATGACCTCTTCATATGAAAACACCTGCAAGATTTACTTTTTAGGCTTCATCCCAAAGCAAGAGCAGTGCAATAAGAACGGAATTGGGAACCAATTCACCTTCTACAGTGAAAGTGGATAAACCAGGAAAATATTACATGGCATTATATAGTGAATAATTCATGACTTATTGTCCTTAAAGAGTGTGATAGAGGAAGGATGGGTGTCTGAAAGAGATGCACAGGCTTTAAATATCCTTACTTCTAGACATTAGTGTTAGCAACAATAAAAGGCTCCCCTTCTTGAGAAAAGGAGGGTGAAGGGGGAAAAACAACACATTATCTATTATGGTTATTCTTCCAGCTAGAGCAGCATCTTCTATTGACTATCTTTCAAACATTTGATCATTTTAAAAACACTGTAAACCACACAAAAAATCTTTTATGTAAGCCAGACTTCACACAGTGACAAACATTATACATGCAGCATACAGTGGGAAGCGTTACAATTTCAATGCAAAATTATCAAAGAAAGGACTCTACAAGAGTTGATAGAGTAAGTTATGAATAATGCTTATTGACTACAGAAGGCTTGCATTTCATAAATTTTTAAAATAAACTTTGTATTAGCAAATGAGACCAGCACATAACCTATCATCATTGCTCATTTACACTCAGTTGTAGAAGACCTAACTTGTAGATCAAAGATTGAATAAGAAGCTGTTGTTGAAGCCCAAATTGTAAAAATTACACACAAAAGTGTATGAAAGAGGCTGACAATATAGGGGCACTGTGATCTTCTACAGCTCTTTGTAAGAGATCAAGTGTGGTCACAACCTGAAATTTGAGAAAGTGGCCTAGCAGGCAGAGATTAAAAGACTCTTATACGCTCAAGATTCATACTTGCAATTAGTAACCAAAAGAGCAATTTTCATACAGTTCCTCCTGATGGGGAATATCACTGGGACAATCTTAYATCTCTTTAACAATAGTATTTCTGCTTTTCTGAATATTTCTACGACATCTGACATACAGGTTCTTAACAGAATGTTAGGTTTTTGTAATGAAGTACACAATGCCAAGAAAATGCAAAATAGAGACATGAGGAACCGTTCATCAYACAGCCTTATGTCTATACATTATCTTGTAAATGTTTGTAGGTTTTTTCCTTATCTTTAGATTATTGACCATTTTTATACAATGTTTTGTGTCATTACATCTAATTACATAATCAGTGTGAATTCAAGTAGCCACTAAATGAGAATATTTAATTACCTATGATTTATTTGGTTGCAAAGCACAACAGACTTTCGATGAGAAAGAAGCTCAGCAAAGCATCTTGTCAAGCAAACTTTCCCGTCTGACCATCCAGCAGCCACTCTGGGAGTGAAACTTTGACTGCTGGGACTGAAGACCCTTCACAACGGGGCGGCTCCAGTGAACCAAGGGGGSCCCTGCATGATTCCCTACACACCCCACACTCAGTGTCAGACATTTTCCTTAACAGTTTGGCAACATATCTGACAAATGCCTTTTCTTTTCTGAAAGTAGGAAGTCTGAAAATAAGGTAGTAGTGAAGTAGTAGTGTAGTAGTGAGGATGTGGAAAGGAAATAGATTTCTGCAACAGAAGAAAGTTAGGGAGATGTACAAGGCAGGAGACATGAACACACCTTTCTCTCTACCGTCTGTGTAGACTTCTGTGAAATAAAACACCTAAACAGATTTAAAAAAAAAAAAAAAAAAAAACCAAACCCAAAAATATAAAGAAAACCTTCTATAAAATCCTAAATATACTGAATGAGGAACAAGTAACCCCCATGCCTGAGGCATATTCCATTTTAAACTTTATCACTGCTCTTTCATAACATCTGTTCTTCCCCATCCTTCCCATCCTTCTAAAAACAGCTTCCTGTAATTCTTTCCAGTTTGTCATGCTCAGTCACAGCTGGAGAATAAAAAAAACCAAAAAACCTCTCACAAATMTTTTTGTTTTAATAGAGGTTTTAATAAAGGCATGAATATAATTCTTATGCCCTCCATATGAGCTCTCCTATATAAAGACACAGTGGAGAAGCTGTGTTTTCACCCATAAAAGTGTAAAGAACTGAAGAACATTATTCTGTGTATATGTTATTCACTGTGGGTTTTGAATCTCAAGRGAAATTTGAGTGCAGCAATCCCTAAAGACTTAGACATTTCTGAAGAATGAACTCATTACATATTTCTGAGCATTAAGTCACAGCACTTCATTTCATGATGTAGTGCCCTTCTACAAGATAAAAATAAATCTGTGGAAGATCGGATTTCTCATACATATATATTGCTATTGCTTATCATGACATGAGCTTCTCTTTGACTGAAGATTAGCTCATGTAAGGTTGAATGACTAACTACAGATGCAGTGTCATGGATTTTTATTTTCCCACCTTATAGAAAAGGACTTTTCTGATAATTAGACTAGCCTATCTTGTTTGAAAAGCTTTCAAAACAGTGACACAACTAGTTACTTTGCTTGTTAGACTCAAAATCCATCACATTTTTCTATTTTCAAACTTTTATCTATATTTAAATATTCTTTTTCTTCTGCTTACACCATTTACAACTCCATTAAATCACTTTCCTGGTTCTCAGTTTTGTGACTATGTCAAAAATCAGTCATCAGAATTTCATACTTTTCAGTCCTAAATCAAGACAAATTCACAATAATAATCTGGAGACAGACAACTCTAGTTGTTCCTAATGGTTTTGTGGAATCCATTCCTCTGCAGAACAACCAAAGAATGAATTTTCCTTATATTGCATCACTCAAGTGTAGTTATATTCACAGTTACCTACATTTCAACAATTCTGGATGAAAAAAAATTTGTTATATTGGGATGAATAGTACAGTTTTCCCACATTTAAATTAATACTGAGTAGTTTTGCTTCAGTAACATTATATAGTCATAGAATGATTTAGGTTGGAAAAGATCCAGTCTTTCAAACCTTTCATAACAAGATTATACATTGTCAGCCTGAATTTGAAGAAAGGATTGAGATATAAAACTACATTTTCTTGGGAATAAAGGAACAGCTTGTATTATAAAGAATCCCCTCTTCTTCATCATTTAAGATTTAATTGACTGTAATTAAATTTAGGTGCCTTATACCAAAGAATTTGTTACTAATGTATTCAGTCCAGTTCAACAAAAAAGTTCTTGACAACATATTTTCCTGGTTATTGTTAACACATGCCAGGAGGAAAGGGTTAAAACTGAAAGACTGGGGAGGAGAAAGAGTTGATTTTAGAATTGTTTTTGCTCAAGATGACCTTGCAGCTGAGGGGGTGCTAAGAATATTGAGTCTGGGAAAATTCACTGTTTCTGTCTRTCTTGAGAAGTCACATAACAGAATGCTGTAAAAGACCTAAAAAGCATTCTTCACAGTCCTAATGGGGCGGGGGAGGGAAATAAGAAGCTTGGAGATCATAAAACACAGCCTTGTGAAGAGCTGTGCCTGCGCCAGACCTTTTTGATATGTGAGCCAGGAAACAGTCTGAGCACTTTTTGCCCCTGCTAAGATGTCATAAGCTTAGCAGTCCCTGTTTTGCATCCCTGTTTTGCCAGTGATATAATGGAATAAATCTTTTCTTCACACTTCAGCCATGGATCATGGCCTTCTTGATGATACCTGTATATATTCGGTTCACACAGTACATCACAGTCAAAACCAAAAATGTATCAGACCAGAATTTAAACAAAACATTAAAAGATTAGATCCTGAAAAAGTATCACAGTACAATAAGCAAGCAAAGATCCTCTGCAAAACCTTAAGAAAAAAAAAAAGTTTAAATAAAAGTTACAAATACAGCTTTTGATGTTCTTTATAAACCCTGTAAACCAGTCTGTCATCCCCTTTTCTGTGCCATCCTGCCTTGCAAAAGCTGTCTTTTACTTCCTGGCCTTATCCGTATCTCAAATTCATGTCTCTACTTACTTTTCTACAATAGCAGAACTTCCCTCAGCAATATAGACTAAATGATTATAATGGCAGAGTTATGATCCCACCTATTCACCACTCGCATTCTACTACTTGACAATTTGTTTTGCCTAGCATCCTTTCTTCTACCTAACATGCTTCCTTTATACAGTCCAAAGAATGTTTGTCTTGTTGAGACAGGGTTTATTTTTCTTCCTCAGAAAAGCTCCATTGCAACATTAACATGTCTAACTAGAAATTATGTTTATATGAAGGAATGAGTGTTTCTCTTCGAACATACCCAAGGCTGACCAATTCAATCTGAACTGTATGATCCCCCTCTCTGCTCCTTCCCCCTCAGCCCTCACTCCCCTGCAAAAGCTGTTATAATTCAAGTTAAACCTGGAAATGAACCCATTTCTCTAGAACTTCTGGAAATATTGTCATTACCTGTGTATCATTTTTTAGACTCAAGCTATTGACAACCTACCAAATGAAATTAAACACTCCACCATTTGCCCTCAACCTGCCATTAAACAATTTTGATCTTTTTGTGTGTAAGTTTATATATGTAAACATTAACAAATTCTGAGAGACAAAGATTCAAGATTACCTGAATTTGAAATGCTTAGAGTTTGGCATTTCTTGAAAACTGACAGCTTTATGTGATGAAATTAAGTGAAAAATTTTTCATCATTACATGAAAGCAATAGCAAAATACAGTCATAACCTACACACATTACTGAAATAATTCATAAACACTGAAATACACTTAGTAGAAAAAACAAAAGAAACCTATTGTAAAACTATAGGCATTGTGTTATGTTTATGTGACCAAAATGCAGAATTCTTAGTAAGACTGTAGAATTATTTTATGCTCTATTTTATTCAATACATGCTAAGACAGAGATTCTGCCTTATGCACATGTTAAGTTTTTAATTAATAAAAAGGCAGATGTACATGTCGAACTACAAACTATTAGTAGAGCCATGAGGTCAAATATGATTGATCAAGAAGACTATATAACTTTAGCATGATTTTACAGAGTGGGGCAGTACAGATGAGAAGGTAGTAGAGAAAGGTATGCTTACATATGCATATTTTTATATCTATGTATAACTATTGCAGTACACACAAATGTGCATGTCAGCGTAAACTAGAGATGTGTCCATAAGCAATCAAACACACATAGCCAGATTTCTTGGGTTTCCACAATAAACATTTAGCTTTGCAGGTTAGTAGAAAACTGATAAAACATGAACAGTTGAGTTGACTCAGTTCTTATAGACACATCGGAACAAARCTAGAAAAAGTTACTTGAGGAATGTTAGGCATCAACATTTACCTTTCTGGTAGAACTCCGAAAGGAGAAACACAAGAAAACAAAAGAGTTTGCTTTCAATCCTGTTGTACGTTCATGAGTAACAATATCACCTGTAGCCTTGGCAGCAGAGGATAGTACAAAGTGAAAAATATCAGTCATGAAGGCTCACAAGTAAAGATTAAGGTTTCTTTTATGAAGCAGAGAACATTGACCCAGATAAAACTCATTACAAGATGCACAGGTTCTTTAACATCTGTGGCAAAAGATGTCTGAGGAAAATGCTTCTAACCTGCTATTATTTCTTTTGTCTCTATTATTCACAATTACTCAACCTTTGGATATTTTTCAATTATGTCAATAACAACTCATAATGGTATTAAGTTACCAAAATATTCACTTCAATATTGATAGTTGATAAGAAATAAAAAAATCACTTTGTCTTGGGGTGACTTTATGATGCTGTATCCCCTATCGCCTGCTCTATACCAGACATCAATCCTGTGCCTTTAAGCTGGGTCGAGAAGCCAGCACAGTTTGTGTGTTCAAGGACACTTACACCTCCCCCTGCGTTCACTGCGGCTGCCGGTGCAGAGGGAGCACCTTTTTTTTTCTCTTCTGCCAGCTCTTGGTTCTGTGTTTCTCAGGAGAGAGAGACGGAGAGTTAAAAACTTTTTTTGCTTTTTGGCTGGCCTGCTGGCTGGGGCAAGAGGAGTTTTCCCTGGGACTGTGGTTTTTTTTCYCTCTTCCTCTGGAACTGCACAATTGAAGTCTGTTCTGGAATACCATCACTGGAGGCCTACATCCTGGGCCCGAGGGGGGCCTACACCGCACCCTAGCCCCAGAGAGTGAGTGGAGCCACACCCAGAAAAGGACTCTGAATTCATCCAGGTTTTCTCCACCGTGAGAAGGTCTATTATCTAACATTATTCTTTTTTCTTTCTTTCTTTTCCCTGGTGCCTGTGAGCACCCTGCTTGTTAAATAAGCAAATTTTTTTTTCACTTTCCTCCGAGAAATTCCTGGGGTGGCAAGAGGGACTCCTGATTTTGTCTCGAACCAGGACACACTTATATAAAACTCATGTTGGACAGAAATTACAATTTTTGTTGAACTAAATTTTAATGAAGTATATAAATACATCATAGAGAGAATTAAAACGAAAGTAGAGACCACAGTCTAGTGTTATGAGATCCTAAATTTAAGAACTGAAAATACAAAATGGGTTGCAGGCCTTTTTTTCTCCTTCCCATTTATTTCTGGACTCCCTTTCACTTTTTTTTTTCCTAATAATTGTTTATAATTGTTTAGTCATGTCATCAGCTAGGGAGAAATAAGTCTTTGTCAAAAGCTATTGCAAGTAAATCAAGATGATGAGRGATATTGCATATTCTAAATGAAACAGCATTAACAGAAATAATAGTACAAAAGATAACATGGTGATATGGCCTTCAACTGGCTAGCTAGCTAAAAACCATCTATATTTSGTTGTTAGTGTGCTTTGAATTAACTTTTGATAACACATTATCTTACTAGTATTACTAACTGCTAAAATGAGTGACATAGCTTTGTTTGCTAGCTACATGTGCCCACAAGCTTCATCAACCAAAAGTATTTTTTCTAGACTAGAAGAGTTATGGTGAAGATGAATAAAACAAACCTAAGGGATCGATAAAACTCCTGAGGGTGGAAAGAGAGAGATGTGGTGGATGAAAGAAAGAAAGACAGGTCTTTTAAATGATTACAGATAAATACAAAGAAGCCCAAAATTCTTACAGCTGGAAGAATTTTCCATTTTTCAAGTGTAATAATGGCTATGAAACATGCAAGATACAAAATAAAACTGATTTGTCTCATTTAAATGCTGTATTAAATGTCAGCCTTAAGATCAACATCATTATGCTATTTTTGCATTCCTATTACTCTCAATATAATCATACACACACATTTAAAAACACAGTGTCATGCTTAAAGTCTAATTCATTAATGTACTCTTTGAACTTGCAACTGCTGGTGTTTTGTGGTGGGTTTTTTAAGTTTTCTTCTCCTTTATAGTTCTATGTAATGGTGGTATGTAAGGATCGGACTGGAAAAAAATATTGTAAAAAAACAGTGGGATTTTCAGAATGTCAACTCTTAATATAAATATCCATAATTATATTTCCTGCACAAAACTTATTCCTAAGGCTTATGCAGGAATGTACATACCCTCCCACTCACTGCAAATTCAAAGCAATATTTGATGGATCTGTTCAATCAAAATCATAGCTTTATGCTGCCTTTTATATTCCCTCAATCCTGGTGATTAGCAGCCATTTCCGCTGTTACACATAAGTTTGAGCAACTGAGGATGAACACCAGAAGAACACCTGCTTTAATATAAAACTGCATGRGCTATCTCCTAACCATACTTGTGGAGGCCACAGGTGTACAAAACAGAAAGGATGTTCCAGCCGCGCTATTCCCAAAGCAAGCTAACAATGTTCAAAACCAAATATTAGCAGCTATTCAAAATTTATTTAATCATACAATTTTATTTAAGGACTTTGTGATCTCTATAAAAAATAATTTCAAATAATCCATAAGAAGCATAAAACATCTGGCAAAACACTGCCTTAATACAGCTGGGTTATTACATATAAACTACCAGAATTCAGCTCCCTGGTGGCAAGATTATTTTCTTTCTTTTCTTCATAAATCAATTCCTCATAAAAATCTGAACTGCTAGTTAAAAAACAGTTTGTGTACTTAAGTATTCCTGTATTTGTCCATTGCTTCTATAAAGATGTTAATTAAGCATATACCAAGGGACTTCATCTTTTCCAAAATATATACTATGCTTTTTAGACAAAAGAAATTAGATTTTTCATTTAATAATATGTAATTATTTTATTTTGTCAATTCACGGCAAACTGGTGTTCCTATAAATGTCAGGCATTGCCTGACAACAGACATGCTGAGCACAGATTCACCTGGAACAGYAGACCATCTTATAGCACCAAGTCACTACCTTCTCCACAGTTCGACTCCCAGAGCACTAAGAGCATTTGGGTTTCAGTGGAGCTTCGGAACACAAATACTTTCAGAGATAGGACATGGTGCTGGCAGTAGGGGCAGACAAGCATCATGACAGGATTTTTAAGTTTCTACCTGAAAATGCACCAAGCCAAACTGGCTGGTGACCTAACCCTATCYTGGTGTGTACTCCTGGCCAAGAGAAAGCATTTCACTCTCAGGGGCTGCAATGGCACAACCTGGTGCTCTAAGATACCATTAGAGATTCAGATACTAGCTTCTCTGCACAGAATTGCAACAGAATATATAAATTAAGTCTTTAAGAAGTGAGGAAATTCAGTTAGTGGCCATTCTCATTAGAAATGTAGAAGTGACCTTTTGTATTACACCTTCTCCCTTTTAACATACTATACTGATCCTCAAACATCTCAGGACAAACACACTAATTGTTATTAAAATCATCACATAGGACATTGTTTGCAGTTCACTACAGTTCAGCAGGATATTACATGTACTACTCACTCTGGTTTTGAGGGCCAACCTTCACTAGTCCCTGTGATGCTGCAGTGGTAGGTTAGAATGAACTGCTCTGAACTACCAGAAAATTAGCTCTATGGGATATTTTCTATCAAAATTAAGCAATAATGAATGCAAAGACGTGGGGTTTGTTTCAGAAATGCAAATGGGTTGGCTAAGTCAGTTCTAGCAGCAGTATTACAATGCATAACACTGCTTTGTAACCATGACTTCTTGAGACAACAGAAAAAAAAAGTAAATAACAATGCAATTTCAGTCTGGAAAAGGAAATGCTGCTGTATGCTTTGTGCTATAAAAGAGTGCACTTGGAAACCAATAGAAAAAGAAAGCTGTTCTGGACAGGCAGATTGTAGTTCCACATAGCTCCTGGAATTGCAGGAATAGTTTTGTCACTTTATTTAAAGTGGGAGAGGAGGAAGAGCGAGATAGAAATCTTATGTTTGCTGGCCAGCCAAGACACAAAGAAATAGGAAGGTGACTAGTAAAACCCTGAGTCCTATACATTAGCAAACAAAATGACAAAAATTTATTTTGTTCATAGAAACATCAAAATTTAACATTTTTCACTAAAGGAATTACACTCAAAAGCAGTGTAAGTCCTTAAATATGTCATGGCATTATACATCCTATCAACTAATCATATTAAAAGAAATTAGGGGCCAAATGCATTTGTAATGATTAGAAGAGTGAATGAGTTATGAAATKCACAGATAAAAATGTTTAAATATTAAAATGACCACAGCCCACCTTCTCTTCATACATCAAAATAAACATCACAGTCTTGTGGCCAACCACTAGGTGCCAGCTAGTTATCTGCTTCATAGTCATTTTCTCTTCCCCAACCACTAAGGACAAACCTACCTGATGCTGGACCCTGGCCATCTCAAGTCCATTGTCCTTCTCCCTAAAAGCAGTCTTTATAAATAGACTCTCATCAAAGCAAAGACTCATGTYATTCATTTGACTGAAACTTCCCATTGATGTTAAGTTTAGGCTTTCCTTGAAATGAGAAGCTGTGAAGCCTTAGCTAAGAATATTGATGGGTAATGTCACTCTTTCCTCCAGTGGATGGAAAAATAACTTTTCTGCCTCTGGCCTGCAAACAGTTATGGCTTCTTCCTCCCCRCTTTGCTCAAGCTGGGCACAACTTTCAGTGTGACCATACATAGCAGATATGTTACAGAAGAGTATCACGGCAATGCAAAAACTAGTTCTCCTCCCACCCGCCTGTAAGCCACTCTTTAAAGAACTGTTCTAAGAAATTATGAAATCACCTAAATTGATACCACTCACAAAAGCAAACTGTTCTATACTTCTCTATGTCCACCCACACCTATAAAATAGAGTTAGGAATTCATGCTCTCCTTTCCTTGTCTCCATTATTTCTGTTTCAGAATCTGTTCTTGTCTCCATTTTATTTCTATAAATAAATGCTTACAAATAAAGCAAATATGTATTTGAAAGCAAAATACCTGTAACTGCAGATGTCGCCCATGACAGCAWATAAAATATATCCTTTCTAACTGTAACCTATATTCATCCGCCCTTGTCAGATGCCACACATGGTGCCATCACAGATCTCCAGTCAGATTTCTTCCTCCTTTAAGCAAAGCCATTATACTCTCTCAGGTTACAGTTTGACAGTTTGTTTCCTTTTTAAAAAAATAACCATGGAATTGACCTTAAAAATGGCTTCACTTACAACTTTTGAAGCAGCAAGCAGCTTTCTAAACAGCTGTTTTAAAAGCTCTACAGTGTGCCAATTGGAAACCCACTGAGAGAAACAATTGGTGTGCTCTCAGAAACCACTTTTTGGCCTTGTATGCATTTCTGTGCATTCTGCATGACAGCTCATTCAGGAAATTGATTTTATGAAATCATCCTGCAATGTACAGAAATTTTATTATTTCTTTCAACTCTGCATATGTAATTGTGTAAGATTACAGATTTTAAAACCTGTTTCTCAAAACTTAGCTGGTAAGATCTCAACCATGAACCTACAGAAAATTAGTACTTCAAAAAGCAAGCTGATGAAAAGAAGCTAGAATATCCCTTACCATTAATGCTGGGTAACAACTGTACATATAAATGTTTTTTATATGTCTGAAAGAGAACTTATTTTTGCAGAAGCTGCCCTTATTTGGTAAAAACTCAAATAGATGCCATGAGAGAAGGAACTTAGTACAGTACATTGCAGAAATAATTTTACTTTAGGTCTGAAAAAAAGGTATTTAATCCTATAACCCCACTGCCAACAACTCATTCTTGGTTTGAAAGACTTGTAATCTAATACTTTTCTAATGTGCACACCACTATTGATGGTTTTAGTCAGTTAAAGTTAAATAAACTAATGATTAGTAGCTTTTTAAGTTTTTAATCAACTAAAAAACACCAAATCAAATAATTTCTAAATCAAGGTCTCTTTGACATACTAATTTAACCAAAATACTTCTGACAGGTCTACAGTCTTTTATATATGAGATCAGGTCACACAATCAAATGAAACCCTAGTGATATATTTTGCCACTCATAAAAAAAATATATAAAATTTAATAATGGTTCAGATACAAGTCGAATTTCAAAACAGTAGTACTTCCCCTACATTCAGGAGATCTGAAATGAGTGAAGGCTCACAAAACTAATTCAACCTTCTTGTGGGTAAAACCAAAATGAATTAAATGCCACGAAATTCCTAACTTACTACTCATGGAATGCAAATAAACATCTCAGACGTTTGAGCTATTCTCTTCCAAGTAAGCCAGAAAAATACCGTAACTATGCAAAATACTATTCATCAGTAGTACGGGATATTTTTAGTATTGCAACCTACATATCTGTTTATACTGATCATATAAAATGTAGAAATCAATATCCAGCATTATTACAAAACCTTCACACAGAAGTTTTACGGAGTTTATCTTTAAAATGATCCAGTGCATTTAAAGTGTTGAACTTGCACCTGGCATCACAGGAACAGAAACACGATAAAGCATATCCTTGTGAACCTAAGGAAATAAACCATACAAACTTGTTTGAACTAACTACATTTCAAAGGGGGATTATTTATCCCCCCCGTCTCTATGAATGGTTTATTTCTTTCTTAACTGTTCCACATGAGCATAAAAAGAGGCTTAATCACCACTATGCAGCAACTTGGTAAGGGAACACTACTTGTCTGTGAAGGTGGCTGAGCGGAGCGGCCCCTAGAACAGCTACCCAAGACAGCACTGAACTCTGGGAGATGCTTCTGTTCTGAAAGGAGCAGAAGTCAGGGACATCAGACTAAAGAATATTGGAACCTTAGTTATTCCAAATTGAATGGTAACTGCTCTTTCTCTCACTATTATTAAAATTAATAAAATATATATACATTAAAAAAAAGCACCTAAAACCTGCCATTCGGGCCCAGCTGCTGCATGGGCTCAGCTGCTGCCCTGTTTTGAAGGATGGTTTGCCCACCACCCATAGACGGCTATGCAGCCTCTTGCCCCTTTCCACCCATGCACTGAAGCACCACCAGCTCCACCACTGCCAGCAGGCAGGGCAGGAAGCACAGCAGCAGAAAAAAAATCAGGAGTATGAACAGGCATTGGAAAACAAGTGCCTGGTGTGGCCTGGCAGCCATTTGCACAGCCAGGCATCAGACCATGCTAACTCACCGGCTACGAAATATACAGCTCCCTCACTTCGCTTCCCTGACTGACCATCCTGCCATGGAAAACTTCTGCCCCAGGAGTGGACAGTGGGCTTGGCTTGCCTGCTATGGGAAGAGATGGGAGCAGGCTGGGTCTTTCTGGGAATGGAGTAAAGGCCTTTTCTCGTGAAACATGAGGGGCGTGAAGGAATTTTGTGGTTGGWGAGTGTCTGAGTTGGAGTGGAAACTCACAGCAGAGGACTTGCCCCTGCAAGGACGCAGGGAGCAAGGGAAAATGGGTTTGCAAACTTGTTTATTTTTATTTCATCTTACCCAGCAGATCTGAGGTTTTCCTATTTTACAGGTCACCTAGGTCTAATAAAAATCAGATTTAAAAATTATAAAGCCTTGGTGTTTTAGAAAGGGGTAGGGCCTGGCTATCGTGCCTGTGAGATGATCACAAGCCCTTCTTCCTATATTAGTTTACTTAGCAAAATGGATTTGGGCAGAAAATCAATAAAGCAGCAACAACTTTCAAAATTACTCAGTCTGATCTGAAAAAGCATGGACTCCCAGAAGGGACAAGCCCCAAAACATTATATGCAATGTATTGTTCTAGGGAATCAAAAAACAAGCATGGAAAAAGAAAATCAATAGTCTTTCAGCCACATGTAATTTTCTATTATCAAATATGTACAAATATTTGTGGCAAATGCTACTGTTTTCATAGCAGATTGGTCAGTTCAAAGGGTTTGGAGCTGGTGGACTAGAAACTTTGCTGTTAATTGCTGTAGGCTGTTGCCTCACTTTACAGATACCACCCAGCATGAATACAAACAGCATATGAGCCTTTTTCTACTGAGTCCTGCACTGCATAATGCTCCTCAGGATAATATCAAGTTTTGAGAATAAGTTCACTGTCTGGAGCTGAAATGGGAAGAAATTTAGAGAGACCATATTTCTGACTGTTGGACTCTCTCAACAAGTCTGCAGCCTTSGAGGACTCAAAGGAAAATTTGTTATGTAGTCAAGGGGCTGGTTACATGAAAAGGCAGATCTGCTATAGGAAGTCTCTTTGCTCAACCTGGTGAATGCACAAAAAGCAGGAGAAGTCCGCCATGCTGCAAGGCAGCTGTTTGCTGGTGATGGTGAAAGATTCACTGAATCATGTAACTGCAGCAGTATAAGGTCAGGTATGGGTCCCTCTCTGAGATATGTCATAATCCTGTCATATTGCCATATTTTGCACCTCTGGATATCCTGCATCCTTTCATGAAGGTGAAGAGAAATCATTGTGAGCTGCACTTTAGAACCATGGACGAACCATATTACTCTTTATGTTGCAGCAAGCCTTTAAATTGTGTGCAATGGTCAGGGGAAAACTGAGATGCAATTTAACATAACACCCGGTCACTTCATATCAGTTCCTACTTTCAAAGTAATCAGTAATATAACAGAGAGATTACATTAGAAATTTTTAACTACTCTATTTGTTAAACCTTTTGTGGAAACCAGATTGATACAACAGCATTAACATTCTCAGCAACTGAGTGTCACAAATCTGATTTGTTTAATAGAGAAGTGATTTTCTTTTTGTGGAGCAAGGATGAAGGCAAACTGAAATGTTTGAAAAATACATTGCACGCAAAAGCACCTTGCTATGCATTTAATTAACTTTAAGAAAAGGATGAAACAAAAAACAAGGAAACCACACCATTAGTCATGCCATCAAATACATACTGGAAAGCCTTCAGACTACCCTATGAGTCAGATGCTTGACTAGGTGGGATGCAGTGGTGCTGCTTGCAGAAGCCTGACATGCTCTCTGCTAGCAGTCTCGGCTCTTAATGGCTTTCTTCCTAGAGCTACATTAAAGAGCAGGTGAGTCTTTTAAAAGCTTAGATGATCAGTACTGGTGTCTGTATGCAAATGCAAAACACCTAGAGGAGAGAAGCCTTTGGAGAACGGTCCCAGAGTTCTCATCATCACAGAAATCTCAACATTTTGTTCCAGTCCCATTAATTCTGATTGTATCTTTTACTCCTTTTATCATGCGTGAAGGTGATCAGAGAATACTATCAGAGAGAGGCTAGAAAATATGTTCAGAGGCTGTAGATCCATTAACAAAGACTGATTTTTAAATGGATCATAGAGAAAGCAACAAAGAAAGAATCAATTTTTTAAATAAAAAGGATACTTCACGGACAAGATTACTTTTATAATGAAAAAGGCAGCAAATCCACTATGTTTTACTAGATGAAACAAAAAGCAAATTGACAGCAGGGAAGCCTCACAAGAAAGCTACAACTTACAGAATTACCATCATTTAAGACTGGGAAGAGTTGAGAGAGGCGTGTGAAAGTATAATTGTATTTCCCTACAGGGATGGGACAGAGAAAGAAAACCCTACTGAGTGAAAGGAAGACTGCCTTGAAATGAAAGAAAAAATAATTAAAAAGGAAAACCTTGTGAAGAAATGGCTGGTTAGTATATGATAAAATAGTTTGAATAGTATGAAATTTTGCAATGGGAAGGCAAATGGAAAGGGCAGCCTCAACAGTTCTCATCACAAAGCAGTGTTAGCTGACGCAGTAGCAGTCCTTCAAGATGTTTGTCCTGGAGTGACTTTATGATGCTATATATCCCAATCGCCTGCTTAATGAAAAGTATTAACTCTATGCCTTTAAGCTGGCTCGACAAGCCAGGAGCTATGTTTTGGTTTTCTTCAAAGGATATTTACATTCTTTCACCTTTATCAGCTAGCTTTGTTGTGGTTATAGGAGAAACTCTGCTTCAGAGGAGAGGACTCTCTCTGGCCACTTTTCTGCAGTTGGATGCAGAGAGAACATCTCGGCAGTCGCTTTCTATAGTTGAAGGCAAAGGGACACTTCTTTACCTTTACCTTTTTTCTTGTGAGCTTTCGCCCTGCTTTTAGCTCAGCTGAGGGATATTCAGACGGAGTTAAAACTTACTTTTGGCTTTTTCCCTCCTCTGCCTGAGACAAGGGAAGAAGACAGGTTTTTTTCCCTGGGATTGTATTTTCTYTTTCTTCTTCCTTTGGAACTATACAACAGACAACTGGGCTCTGTTCTACATACCACCTCTCTGGGGCCCACGCCCCCTGGGCCTGGAGAGGGCCTACTCCGTACTTAAGCAGCTAGCTAGAGACAGAGCAGAAGACCACACCTGCCAAGGACTCAGGACTTTGATTCATCCAGATTGTCCTCATCATGAGAGGTTTATTATCTAACATTATTCATTTTTTATTTTCCTYTCCCTTTCCCTTTCCCCTGGTGCCTGTGTGCACYGCCCCCAGCTGTTGTGCTTTGTTAAATAAACAGGGTTTTTTTTCACTTTCCTCCGAGAAATTCTTAAGGGGAGGGGAAGGGAGTTTTGAACCCTATCTTTTGCAGAGGAGGCTCTTCGAGTCTTCCTGCTAAGTTTGTCCCGACCGTGATGATGTTTTTATCAGTTAATCAATGTACATTGTGTTAGCACCATGTACAAGAAATGTACACAATATGCACATATCTGGCCCCATTGAATACTATATTTTTTAGAGAAAGAACAAGCAGCGATTGATAGTAACATACCATATTTCCATCTGATATCTTATAGACTTTTACATGTAATCACATATAATGTAAGGCTGATCCCATGTTATCTGGTTAAATGGACTAGAATTTATTCAAATGAAAGCCTCACCAAACCTAAACTGAAAAAGAAATGAGACAACTATCTCAGATAATTATATTTTGCTAATCAAGTTACGTCCAGGATTTCAGCCATTTCAGAACTCTGGTTTTATCAAAATAGGAAACATTTGAAAATTTCAAGTTATAAAATTCAAGTTTGTGAAACATGTTGAGGAACTGATGTCTGAGATGTAAGTAAAGCAAGGCTTGACAAAGTAGCAAGCAATTAACAAGYATTAGTATCAGTGATTAGCATCAAAAAGGCAGAAACACCGAACCTCTGCTGCAGACTAGCATTCAGACTTCATAGATTCAATGATTTAACTAAATGGTAGCTTTTTGCCGTTAAACTAAGAAACACCTCAGCATTATTTACCATAATGAAGTCCCACAAAAGTTAACCTTATGTGCTGAAACTGGAAAACAGCCACACCTTAAGTACTAGAACTACTATGACTACTTTCCATAAGTCTACTACATCACATTTAATTAAAAGAGTACAAGATAGATACTTCCATTAACTCCAGCAGCTTCAGATACAAACCATATTATTCATCAAAGATAGTGTGAAAACTGTTCTACAAATGGGAAGATGACACTTTCCATGGTATTTCATATGGTTGCACACAATGTAAGCAATCAAAACAAATGATAAAAACAGTTAGCAAAAGAATCAATGAAATCAATTAGAAAGTGAAATATGCTAACCAAAAAGAAGCAGCCCAAAATAAAACCCTGCAAATTCTAAATTAGGATGCAGAAGACTAAGAAACAGAAAAATTTAATTTACAGATGGAATTAAAATTTCTTGTGAAACCTATTTCCCCTTTCTTTTAATAGAAAAATATTATTCATTCTGAAGCGTCAGTGTATCCCATAAGAGTGCACAGACAAGCAAAATACTTAAGAATGTCTTTAAATAACATGGAATTCTAGAGCAAATTAGAAGTATTCTAGACTGCACAAAAGAGAATAAGTACAAAGATAATAAAACAGGTAACATGAGCATGAATGGTTAAATACCTAAGTACATTACTTAAATTCAGACATGATTTTTTCAGTTTTCCAAAGCAGTGCAGCAAAGAAACAATTTCATTTTTTTCACTTTTTAAGATGTGAAATGAAGACCTTATTATCTCTCTACCTAAATAACTAATTAGAACTGCTAATACTGAAGCTGTAAAGTACCACAATGTTGTGATAAGGGGGACAGGGACAGGGGAATGGGTTGATTATTTTTTTGTTTCTTTGTGGGTTTTTGTTTGTTTTTAACAAACTTCAAAAGTATATGGAAGCAATGCTAAAATAAAGGTTTCCTTATTCCTTTCAAGGGAGTAATTGAACTAATTCATTGCTGAATTAGTTCTAGAATATTTCTAGAACTGTTCTAAAACATAAGAAATAAAACATGGTCAGAAATATTATAAATTGTGATGACAATTTTGTTATCAGTCTTGGCTTTTGTCAGAAGGCAGCACTGGAAGCAGGAAGATGCAGTACACACAAATTTTATGATTTTCAGTGGGGTGCAATAGTTGTTTTCCTGAGCATGTCTTTCTCAGCTTGTTTAGAAGCAGCAGGCAAGAGAAAGATTCAGATTCTTAGCATAGTAATATTTTGTAAGCACTCACCTATTCACCTCCTCCTTTCTTAATAATACTCTAAGCTCCTGAGCCTTAGGCTCCTCATATAAATGTTGCTGTGTTCCACAACTTGGCTGTTTTGGTCTATTCTGTTGCAGCTTTTTATCTTTATCTTTTTGTGTAGGTTCAAATGCAGAGAAAGCATTAAAATATGCCACTCCCATTTGAAACTTATGCTCTTATCTATATCTAAATGTATTTGTTGAGGCATGGATAGTGTGCTGTGAGATTTGCTTTTTTGCATTGCAGCCATAATAAATTTCAGTAGCTTTCAGAATATTTAGTTTTGCTTACCTTAAAAACTACTGTAAACAGAGTTAGCTACAGGTGAAAGACTTTCTTAGTTACTAGACAGTACAACTGATCTGAGTGCAAACCATTATCCGTTGGTAACCAATTTCAACAATGGTTTCCAAGAGTTCCTATAAAACTAGAATGAAATGAAACAGCTCTGTGACAAATGGCAATACAGTTTAATCAATTAAACTTTTTTAAAGTATGTGGTGGTTTTGTTTGGTGGTTTTTAKTTAATATGAGCAAATATTAATATGAAATAACAGCTTGATATTGTTCTTTTCTCCTTACATCTGATTAAGTCTTAGTGGACTCCAGCCAAGCTTTTGAAAGCACTGTGCCTTGGCACTGATGATTTGTACCGGGCTTGGCAAAAAAGATATTTTGTTCTCACATTCAATAGACATATTCAGTTTCCTTTCTCTTCCAAGGAAGTGTTGATGCCAGATGCTCAGATGTGGCTAAGTGTTTCCATTTCCAAAAATGTGTAGCTGAATTTTGTACAGACTTTCTGTTTTCTTCTAAGAAACCCACTGAATTATTTTGTTTAATGTTAGAATTAATCCTGTGATACACTGTTACATATTGTGGGCATTCAAGGCATTGGCTTTTCTTTCCAGTTTCCCGATTCGGGCAGTGTATTGCTTAGATTTCTTTATTTTAACACTCTATTTCCCTCTGTTTAATAACTTGTAAATAATCTGTCGTCAGCAGGGAGAAATGGCCTTGGCATAAAAAAGAGGGTCCTTCTAGCTAGCTTTTAGTCAGTATGTCATGCTTTAAAGTACATATTCTTTTAAAATTTTGGTGAAACAGTGCTGAAACTTGGAAAAAACATTACAGTCATGCTTTTGATCTATTCAGTTTATCACCACTGGTAAGCTCTCAATTTCTATATACATTTTTTCTGATTATAGGGGAGAACACACTCTATACTTTAAAAGTATGGTCTTTAATTCTGCAGTAGAGAATATTTTTTCCAACCTAAGACATAATGTGTTGAGCAGTGTTAAATTAAACTTGGGACCTAGCTTTCTAGAGATCAGAATAACATGAACTCAAGCTAAACTGGTTTTGTTTCCTTGGTTTTTTTTTTCTAAATATTCAGTAGTGTCATTCTGTGTTTCCCTTGCAACTGCAATTAATTTTTATGCAGAGAACAATATTTTAAACAACACACGTAGTAAACAATAATTTTAAAAAATTAAAAATCCATGCTTTTTAACTCCCAGAGTCAAGGTCTTCAAACAGACATGACAGCAGTAGACTAATGACCTTGGAGAATAGTGTAACCATTAGTATGATTGTTTTCATGGCTGAAAAAACATAATATATGACAGTTGATACCTATGCCATCAAATACATATAGCCAATTCTAAAAGATTGGTGGAAGAGAATGAAAGGGATCCTTCATTTGACTCTCACTTAYTTCCTAAAGTTTCAATTCCACTCTTCATTTTAAACTATGTTCAAGTGCAATTCGGTTAACACAAATGGGCAGCAAATGAGTGCATAATTTGCATGCTCAATCCTTTCCAATCAGAGGTATAAGTGATACACACAAGCTCTTGYGTTCCAGAAGCTGATGCACAACCTTTTGCATATTTTTCATATGTATCCCATAGTTTATCACATCACTAGTCTTAAGATATTACTGCTAGAACAAGCTAGGAAGAAGGTTACAAACAAGGAATCTCCAGGGCTACATACATCTATCAGAATATAAGTAACATTGGTTTCTGCATCTCTCTGTCTCAGACAATACAGGAAATGTTCCTTGTTTCAAAATTGTTGTTTGGACTGACTAAAAATTAAATTCTGCTTTAACATCCTGTATTGAAGTCCTCATTTCACAGAAACTGACATAGACTTACGTTTTCATAAAATTTTAGTCTCTAAACTATGAAATAAAATAACTAGCAAATATATTTGATCAATTATTTGCTATGTAGAGMTGACCTGATTAAAATAAGAATAGAGTTCCCTTCCTTGTCCTAACAGCTGAACTTACAGTGATCTACAGTGCCCATTCACTTCCTCATCTTCTGCACCAGCCAGACAGTTTCATTTTACTGCCAGACAACAATTTCTAGTACTCCTGGGCAGAATCTCAACTGCACAGAAGTCAAGCTTGCTGTGCGCRTAGTGACAGATGGTCACTGAATACATTCTGAACCTTCCTAAAATCTGTATGATACTATGTCTCAGAGAATCCCTTCTTGGCACTGGCAAATGCACAGAACTAGTAATATGTGACATACAAAAGTATTTGGAAGCCCTACAAATGACAAAATGTGCTATTATTCTATATACAGCATAATAGAAAAGGGTACTTTGAAGAGTACACTCACACAACGTGAAGAAGAAATCATAAGGAACAATGAAAAACAAGTAACTTAAATTGAAGCATAAGAACCTAAATGAAGTAACCATTTTTTCCCCAAAGCATTGTGATCTGARCTCTTCTTTCCCTTTCTCTGTTCAGGAATTAAATATGTATATTTGATCTTTCCAAATGAGACGAGAAGAGTTTATTTTCTGTAAACAACAGGAAAAGTGCAGAAGTAAATGAATGCAGAAGGATGATACTGAAGACTTCTGATACCAAAAACATACTACCACTAAAAATTAAATTATCTTAGATACCAAGGCTATCCTGTGACAAATATGACAAATAAAAGATTAATGGGATGAATCCTACACACATATTCAGGCTACCTCTAATTTCTTGGCTCAGATCCTTGYGGCAACAAACAGTAATTTTAGCATGGGCTGTAAAATCTAAAGTAGTTCTCAGTAGACAGAGCTCTGTCATTAATATTACATTAGACTGGTGGAATCTGAGCTAGGTAAAGGTAGGTCTGCAAAAGCACAGCGATGTATTCACATTCTTCAGAGTAAAATTACAAAGCAGTAAAAGTACCACTCCAAGACGAGTTTCAGTTACTTACATAAGCATGCATAGGTAATGTCTTGAAAGCAAATGTCTTTCCAAACAAGGATTAAAGTAGAGATTTCTGTTAATCACAATATATACTTTGTGTAAACTATTTCAAGCTCTTACTTGATTTAGGAGGAGAAATAAGATGTGAAAATGAATCAGTTTGAGTCACATTGGAATAAATCTTAGCAGGACAAAGTATAACAAACGCAGCTTCAGAAGTTTGAGATTACTCTGTTTTAATAAGAGTTTTGAGGACTAAAAGACCAAGGTTAAAGTTCTGTCACAGCTTTGTTGGGTGAAGGCAATGTTAATGAAAACCAAAGAGAAGTTATGATGAGTAGTTCCCAGTTTTTCAGTTCTTCTAATATTTAGAATTAGCAAGTACTGTATGAATAATTTTTTATAGATCAGTATCTTCTTTTTAGTTTTCTTCTTTTCTGTGAAAGCAACATACCTACCCATCTTCCTAGATACATATAAAGGACTTTCAAATAATAAAGCGTGTGTTTGGAAAATTCTTTTGTGCCTTTTCTATTTCTGTATTCTTTAAAATTTCTCTTACATTTATTTTAAATATTTGTACGAGCAAGTAGGAGGTACTCGTCACAGACATAGGTATATCTAGATCATATGCTTATATTAGTGAAAAGGGGATTTTAAAACATCATTCATAACACTTAAAATACTTTTAATCAAATATTAACACACATTTTAAGGATCTTGATAGCCATATAAGCTGAATTCTCCATGCACATTAGYGAAAATTTTGAATTGTTATTTTCGCAAAATATTTCTCATCTTTGCAACATTAACTACTGTTTATAATAATTTTTATGGCATTCTAAGACTTTGTGAGACCCATTGAAATCCTCAAACTTATAGCATGTACTAATTAGGAAATTATTCAAAAATCAAACCCACTGATGTTTCTTTGAAACCTGTGTTGTCCAAATAATGACTCTGAAATCAGGGTTTTGTCATATATTTTTAGTCTCATTTCCACATACAGCTTCATGCGAAACAAATTTTGGCTTACACGTGAGCATATTGAAGTTAATACTGTAAACCTAGTCAAATATAGTAGATGATCTCTACAACATAACTATCATACCTACAGAAATCTAGTATAAATTATGCATTGATATTGCAGAAAGAGTGAACATAAAATACAAATCAATATTAATTAGCAAGCAAAATTGATGCCGTGAAATGTAGAAACAATAGAACTCTGCTTGCATTGTGTTTTAAAGAACATTTGAATGGTTATGGTATTTTCAGTTAAGCAAAACACTTTATTAATATATGCTTCATAAATACAAATTCATACCATGCATTCTCATGAACAACTCTTCCAAAACAGTTATATAAAAAGAAATAGACTATTTAAGAATTCAGCTACTTGCTACATTTGGAGTTAGTGTGTGAGAGTATCTTACCACTGTTAAATAAATACAGCATAGGTGCATAATCAAAGTGATCAGACACAGAGTACACGCATACTTGGGGCTACATTTTATTTTATTCAGATTTTCTCTTTTATTGCAGTTGATTGAAAATAATTCTCTTCCTTGTAGGTCTATTGCTGCACACATATGCTGTATTTTCTCCAAGAAATACTGGCCAAAAATTACTGATTAAGAACCTGTCTTTGCTTTTTCCTGTAGCTTGCTACTACTTGTTTTTAGAACAAACAAGGATATTTCTTAGCTTGGTTTCCTAAGGAAGTGATATGCCAAGASCTTTCTCCAGCTGTACTTCAGCTGCTTTCAAGGAAAAAAAGAATCCTACCATGTTTAAAGTCATTGTCCATATCCAACCACATTTGACACTGGTAAGAAACTCTAGACTCAATGAAGTTTCACTTATTTCAATAGAATAGCAGTAAGGCAGATTGGAGCGACCCTGTTATTGCCCCCACTGAAGGAACATCTAAGCACAGAGAACAGTTACTGGACATCAGATCATTCTTGCAGAGAAGAACCAATATATTAAGCATGGTGGGATCTCCAACACCTCAGTTTTCAATTTGCTTTTTCAGAGGGAGCTCTTTTTTCTCCAGAACGTCTGAGTTCCACAGTATTGAGATATGTAGTTTCATCAAGTAAAATAGGTAAGTATTTGAACACATTTAGTGTTACTGATAAGCTGAAATCTTGGCATTCTGCAAGATCCAAACTCACGTCCAGAATTTCCTTTTAATTCAATGAGTTCTGTACATGAAAATACACACATATGTTCCAAGCCAGCTAATTAATCATATAATTCATTGCGGAAATAGAATTTGTTGAATGCTTTTCATTTCAAATATAAAAGATTTCTGTTTATTACATGTATAAGTTCTGACCTGGACTTTTTCTTTAGAAATTTTGTTAAGTAGGTGAGATACCATATTTTAAGGTTTTCCATTCCTTTTTTATCATCCCTTAAACAACTCAGGAAATTGGAAACATTAGATAAACATTTTTATGGCCTGGAACAGAAGCACCACTGTAACCTACTTGAAAGTCTATACCTATTTCACATCAAAACCACTTATTTCCCAATATGCATCACATTCCCAAAGAAATAACATTGCCGAGAAGACTGTCCCCTCAAATTAAATATTTCTCACATGGTTCTTTGTCTCTTGAGCTCCCTTAAGCACATGGAAAAGGTGGAAGGGACAGGGGCTGGAGTCAGGGAAGAGAGAGAGAAAGAGAAGGAGCTCACACATGGTGGGCATCAAAATCGCTGCTGTTTAATCATTGAAAAGAAAGAGGAAGGACATTATAGTATCATTTAATCATTAAATACGAGCCATGCCAGAGTCTGCAAATTATTTAGTGAATAAAATTTAGCTGGATTATGCTATACTCGTTAAGAATTAATTTTGGAAATATACTTTGGTAAGATAACTATTTTGTCAAAACAAAGCCCTACAACTATCAAAAGACACTATACAAGTATAATAATTATTATATTATAATAATAACAGCATAGATCTAAGAAGAGTTTGGAGGGCAAGTATGGCAAGACATTTAATACTAAAGAAACAGAAAGTCTAGCCCAAGTTTTGGATTATGCCTGGTTTATATCAYAGACAGAAGATCCAAGGCGTAATTAGTGTCACCCTTCCTGTTTAGTGCTAGTGGCTTTTATAAATCCACTTGCAATAAACCCCAAATTAATGGATTTTTCAATTATAGAAGAATAAAGTTTCTAACTGGGCAAGGAACACATTGAAATGTCCAAAATGTCACTATATAATTACAGCACATATGATTACTTGTTTCCTTCATAAAATATGCTGCTTGACTGCTGATAACAGCTGAGTGACACATCTGCATCTCAAAAGAAAGTGAATCAATGGAMTAGGCAGTCCCAGTATTTAGTGAGATATTTAATTAAGATTACTTTTTCTGAACAGTTGTTGGATGATGATCCAAAAAATAGCCCTATGACCTAGACAGGCCATATAATTTCATAATTTTCTAAATCTATTCATTTTACAGTCTTACTGCCCTCAAATACTCTTGAAGAACAGAATATATTCATATAATACAATCACACTGATCTTTAGGATCTAATTGCAGTCTGATYGGTACAGGTTTTTATTCCGTAGACACTATAGTATTGCTCTTCCAAAGCACTATGTTCATTCTTAGTGTTCCAAAGCATCCACAAAATTCTTTATTTCTATAGGAGAATTTAAATAGATTTCAGCTCCATAAAAGCTTCATTTGTTCACATTTAAGAAGAAACTTTACATTACAGTACTCCCTACTGAGTATTTCTTTGTTTTTAATTGCAGAAGTGATTAGAGGTATAACTTCAAGAAAATGAAGAAAATAATTTTCTGTCACAGGGCAAAGTGCAAGAAATGCCAGCTGTCACAGAGGCTGGCATTCTATCCCTCACCTGTATTATCGATACTCCACTCCAGGATTCTTCTGAAGAGAGGTTATGATAAATGATACAGATTAAATGGCAAGGCAGTTTGTGATGTGGTGTCCACAGGGAAGCAACAGCATTCTGCTCCAGGTTTCAAACATTAGCACTTGATGAGGACCAAGATCTCCAAGATGTAAAAGGCTAGTACACTTGCTCTTTCTGACCAGGCAGTGCTGTGGCTGCTTAATATCTACTCAAAGCCACAATCACCTTCTGATCTGAGGAGCAGGTGACTTGGCAATTCTCTTCCATCCTGATTGCTATGCACAGACAGTCATGAAAAGGTAGAGTATAAAAGATTAAACAGATTCTAGTCACCCAGACAGTTTACTTTGCCCTTTTGAGAATTGGTCCAATGCATCATCATCTATCATAAATGGATTATAATATGACAGTGCTGGATCTTTAAGGTTATCTCTGCTCCAGTGCTAAATAAGAAAAAGAAATCTGCAGAAACACTCAGAGTAATTCTAGTCAGTGGTAAAGGGCTGGTTTTCTTTCCTAACAGACATCCAAGCCTCAAAGTCCAACAGTGCAAAATAATCTTGTGCTTCAGACTATGAAACAGCTGTCCTTAGCTAAGAAGAGCAGACCAACAAAGGGATAGCATGCAAATGTCTGTTTCAAATATATAGGCATTGCCTGCTGCTGAAATAAAGTTAACAAACAGAAAGGCACATTTTGAACAGTCATTTCAGTGTATGTTTAAAAATTAAAAAGGTACAATCTTACATTTGCATATTTCTATTAAAGCAACTTCTTTATTTTCCATCATCCAGTACATTATAACATAAAATATTAAAATGAACTAAAAAGTTAGGATGTTTCTAATAACATTAGATTGAAACAGAAAAGAATGTCAGTATTGTTTCTGTTCTAAAACACAAGATACTGGCTTATATATTCTATTAAAAAAAGAATAGATATCATTAGAGAGAAACTACCATACTCTGTTAAGCATCTGCTATAAAAATATTGACAGAAATGCTGAATAAATTTAGTTGATTATACTGAATAAATTTGGCTGCTTTTTTAATGAGTCTACATTGTAAGATCATATTCCAGATTTATATGATCAAACTAAGGAATAATTACCTTCTTCTGAGATTTATTAATTACTATTTTCATCAGTACACATTTCTCTTCCTCTTAGGACTACAAGCACTTTCTAATCAAGGCTCAAATTAAAATAAACTCTCACAAGAAAGTAATCTCTTGGCCTATCAATCCCAAGATAAACCTGGTAACCTAAGAGTCTTTTTATCAGTGCAGAAAAACTACCTGGTGCTGAAAAATTATCAAAAATACTAAAAGGAAATGCATGGTTGAGGTTGTAGTGGCATTCTCACAAAGGGTTCCTGAGGCATCAGCTCAGGAACTTTTCTCAGTCTTTTGAGGTCAGAAAAGTAATATATATACAATCAGTAATATAACGCTGAATATGAAATTAACCAGATAAAGACACTAGCTAAATTAACAAAGTCCTTGATATACATGACAAGGAGGCCAATTTCTCAGGGGTAGTAGAAATTTCAAATGCAGAAATGTACGCAATCAGGTTGAATGTATAACAGCAATACATCCCTTTGTATCAATTTAATGTGCTGGACAATTACCAGGTGTGAAAATAATTACGGTAACAGAGCATTTGTGGGAAAAAAAAACCCCATGAAGTAACAAGGGTTACTGACACAAACAGTATTGAAATGCCTAAAAGTTAGCTGCTGGAGTTAAATAAATTCAAAGTCAAGCCCTTGTTTTCACTGTTATTGAATGACAAAATACATGCCTCTAAGGGAAAACCTCACAGGAGGCACATCCTTCACCTACCATTTGGGAATAACCACCACTATTTCTGAAATTCATTCCACCTAGCTTAAGCACCTGACTCAAAAGTTAGACACCTGTGACAAAAAGAATTATATCTATATGTCTAACTGTATCTTAATTCCAGCACAACCAACTCTTACTTTTGAAGATGCAGGGTGAATGAAGAAGTCACCACTACATTTTGCTTTGAAATCAAGGAGTTAAATTATTCAGTAAGCGGAAAACCAGCTTGCTCTGGTCTTCACAAGGAACTCCAGTCTACTTTTCCTTTACCTCAAACAACCCTAGTCATAGGGATGAAAGATGAGTGGTTTAAGAAAAGATTTTGCAGAGTGAATAAAAGTGAACAATAAATATTACAGAGAACCAAGTTAATGCGAATTGGCAGAATAGCTCTGAAACAAGTAAAGATATAACATGAACAGAGGGACCTCGAATTAGATACTAGACAGTGCACTTGGCAATGCACCAGTTTTATTCAAGTTGGCAAAATCAGCTAAAAACTTGTCCTTTAGATAAACTTACCTCATTATAGTGTGAAAAACATGCCTCTAAATCTTTGGCTAACCACCTCTAAATAAAGGCCCCTAACCATTGAGCATGCACACTAAATTTAAAATACATTGCACCTTTAAATCAAAGCAAGAAAAGATTGTCCAATAGCTATTAAGTAGGCATATATTTAACTAGATAAGTGTGTACTGATGTATTTTGAAACTATAAATATGCTTCTTGACTGTAATCRGGTGTGTCAGCTTTGTGCATTTACCACCTAGCACCCATCTCAGCATAGACATGAAATAATAAACAAATATATCTACTCTTTATGTGGCTCAGCTTCTTGGACACCAGGAAAAACAACCCATTTYTGGAACAACAGGCCTGTAGGCTACTTTGAGGATAAAGAGAAGCTATCCTGTCTCTAAAGAAGAGASAAATATGATTGCCATCTAGCTGTTAGCCCACTGTTTTAGAGAATAGGGGAACCACATTCTGGTTCTTCTCCCTACTCTCTGGAATAGTCCCTCGCCCTAATGCCTCTGACTCTTTGAAAGCTGCAGGTCATGAAAAGGTCATGAATACTAATTGTTTCTTTATCTATAAATCCATACATCAGAACAGCAATAATTACCCCTTAAAAGCAAACCAAATCCAAAACCCCATAATTAAAAGCACCACTTTTCAATGGAAGGTTGAAAATCACAAAGAAAGCACAAGCTATGCTCACATCAATTCTAGGTCTAATCTGATAGAGTGAACACTCAAGCTAATATTAAGCCATTTGTTATTTAACAAGCTCAGCAGTGAAGTGTGATGTGTTAATGACCTAAGAGTTGTCAAAGTTTTAGCTTTAATTTTTACTAACATATGACTATTTTTAGTAATTTCTTGCTGAAAATGTGGCTTTGTACCAACCACAATAAAACAGCAGATGATAATAATAAAGCTTGAAAGTTTCATTAGTGCAGATTTTCTAGACTAAGCTCACTTTGCATTCTAAAGCTGGAATTACAATATTTAAGTAGAGTAAAACCAAAAAGTACACAAAGTAAATGTCATATTTCACCTTATACAGAATTTCATTCTCATCATGCAACAGTAATATAAAAACAAAATTAAAAAGCTATCTCCTTCTCTTGTAAGAGTCAATATATAGGCATAACAGAAGTTGACTCTTTGAGAAGTAGATTATGAAAACATCAGCAAATCTGCCTACTGAGGATAGATCATTTCATACAACTAGTACCTGATACCTCTGTGTTACCTATATGAATGTAAGTGTATATTTACAGTGCTTTTTATATAAGAAAGATTATGATTTTGAATAGAAAATTGGACTAAAATCACATTAATTTAATAGATGCAAAGATAGGATATCCTTTAATGGTAATTGTTTTATGCATTTAACTTATCAATAAATATAATATTTAAAAAAAACTCAAAAAGCAACCCAAAATTCTATCAAATTTGGATATTCACATTAATTCTAGCTCTCTACATGGCAATTCATTAGGATTTTCTCACTGTGTGTCCTTGTTGCAGAAGGGTACGGAACTGATGTAGCATGACTTATGACACCAAAATGAAGGGCAAGACATTATCATTTTCAAGGCATGAACAATTTATTGTTTATATTCTTCTGTAGCATATATTGAGCAGTCTGATTCTCTTAAACTAAAGGTATTGAGGAAATTGAGTTTGAATTCAAAGCTTCTTGAAAAGCCACAGCAATTTTAAAGACAGTGTCAAACTTTTACTTTACAGAACAATCCAGTATTTTTGTTGTTAGATGCAAAAGTGTGCATATGGATGACGATATTGCATCCCTTTGCAGTTATTTCTCCTGTAGCTGCTGGTCATTTATTTTTACCCAGTTCTGACCATATCTTTGGCTCTAGACTGTGGGACTACTTCTGCATTTTTTTACTTCACTTTACTTAAACAGTGAGCACTAGAAAGATGATCCCATGGTCATATTCTGTGGCTCCTGGTTCTTCAGAAATACTTYTTGTGCTCCGCAAAAGATTTACTTTGGTGAAATTGTGATAAAGTATAATAGTATTATAAAAGGAAATGCTCAGGTACATATATGGACAGACCAGAGCACAATGTTGTTCACATAAAGAACATGTTCTTCAGATTAAAAGATCAATAATGACATGGATACATCTTAGTGTTAACAGAAAATGACATGGATACATCTTACTGTTAACAAAACGACTAGAGTTATCAAGATGAAATTCAGAAAAATTTTTAAAATGTTTCATTGTTGTGAAGGGCCTAAAAATAACATTATTACACCCTGCAATTCTAATTATATTAGCTTCATTCATGAAAAAGAAAAATTTGTATTTCCTTCTTATCCTAAAAATATTTGTGGATTTGATTTGCAATTATTGACTTGGAGTAAGTTTTCCGAAAGGCTAGCTGGATCAATAAAGACATTTTTCTCACTGTCCATTACCCAGTATTTAATCCCTTAGAATGGGAAAGCCTAACTGACATCCTTGCTCTGGACTGGAAACAAAGACGACTTGAGCTTAGCTCTTCCAGCTCTCAAACAAACATTTTGGTGAGGACCCTAGGGGATAGTCCAGAAATTATCTCTTTCATCCTATCAATGCCCACCTATTTCAAAGAGGGAAGGAAAAAAACAATGCAAATTTAAAAATATTAAGGGGGCCATGGCAGGCTGGCAGCTGCTCATTCAGAATTACATATTTGGCTGCTAGTCCTTGAGAACTGTCAAAGACGAAGGGCTTTTTGTTAGCTTTTTTTGGTGAGATTTGGTTGCTGTTTTATGGCTTTTTTATTTCCTTTTTAAATGTGTCCTTGAAGGTAGTCAATATTTCTAGCTGGTTGAAACACACTGTTAGGAGTTGAGAGAAGGAAGCTCATACCAAAGAAAAGAAGAAAATAAACCCAGGTCTCATCCAACTTCTTACAAGATTTTTCTGTGATCAGTAGAATATCTGCTAAGAACTTCACACATTTTTCCAGCAGTGTCTAAAATTAGCATTTCCTTTTATTGGTTTGGTTAGAGACACACAAATTGGAAATTAAATATTTTATTGAAACTTGTGAATTAATCAAAGCAGATCATTTGCTTTGCTATTTCACCACAGTCCCCTTGGGGAGCTGCAAATGTGCATAAGCACAATGTCTGTGTACTGCAYATGCAGAAAAAAAATATATGATCYGCATCACATAGAATTAATTGGTTTCTTCAATTCTTAAAACATTTATATGCAAGGACTCTGGGTTCTCTTTGCTGGCTGGCCCAGTAGGCTGTAAGGGAATAGTTTCTGTCAAATGGTAGAACTCCTGGTTACCTGAGCTACCAAGGTCATATTTTGAAAAACTAGGTAAAAACAAAGTAAAAACACTTGAGATTTACTAAAATTTTGAAATTAAATAATTTCTGTGARTCTCATCACAGATGAGAGCTCCCATTAATGTGGACTGCCAAACATAGATGCAGTTTGTTTATACATGCAATATAAGTAGCAAATATGTCCTCTTATTTCAGAGGTAGAATTAAATATAACACCACTTGAAATTAAATGGTGACTGAAAGCATTGGAAATTTCAAACTCTTAAGAGAAGTGATGTGAACAACCTAGACAAATCTCATGATGTATGTAWAACATGCAGTGGTAAGCTTCTGCTTGCTCATTTGGGTGAAGAGTACAAAGGAATCAAGAGATCAAATCTGTCTAGATTTGCTTAGAAGAAATTAAAACCAAAAGTAAACAGAGAAGGAAAGGAGGAGAATCAAGTGCTAAGAAGTTCCTCTAGGATGCARCTGTCTAGTCTGTAATCGCCATTCTACCTACAAGAGTCTGTGTGACTGTTCACAAACTCAGCAATATCTCATTTATAAAAATTGGCTTTTTCATAAGACAAAATCCAACAAGCTTGTCAAAATATGATTTTCCCCCCTAAAATACTTTGGCCAAAGCAGAATCCTACATAAAAAATCAGTACAATATGAGGAGTTTGATACTAAAGGAAAATCAAAATATTCTGTGATTTGTTTGCAAATAATGTTTTTTAAGTAGAAAAGCAATGAATAATGCTGTAATTGACTTTAATTTCATGTTCAAATATTATATTTTTAAAAATATAGAACAATTTCAGAGCTTTGGCATAATAACAATACTACCACATTTTCTGAACATACATGGAAATTTCTTTACATGTCCAATCTCCTGTATGAACACACAGCCAGAAGGATGTTATAGACAGTTAACAAGATAACATTCTTGCATCAGGCATACTGATTAGATTTACAACTCTCTCAAGTGTTTCTCCAGAAATACATAAGGTGTTAATTCCTACAACAACACTTGACAGGACAGTATGTGTCATGTACTTGAATGAGAAATTCCAAGCCTGAATTAATTACTTAAGCCGCAGTTTTCTGATGCACATGCTTCATGAATGGCCTACCTACTTAGTGTACAATGACACTAATTAGCATGCATTTTTGAGTCATGCTAGATGGCTCTCAAAGGCATGCTACCCTGTATCTAACAATGTAAAGAAGAAATCGGCACTTGGAGACATTTAACTAAGCTGAAATGCCAAGCCTCTTAGCTGTAGTCTGTGTGACCACTTAAAGTCAGATGCAGTTTAATTAAGTTTTTCTATTACATGCACCACAGAGATATGGAACAACACTAAAATGTTATACTGCTGCAGGCAAATGGAAACACATGACTTTGCCACTCAAGATTAAAGCAAAGGATAAATTAGGATGGTAACAATTCATCTTCAGATATTTCATTCTAAACAGGCATGGGTTTACCCTGCATAGGTAATTACCAAATGAAAGAAGAATACGTTTGAGCAGAAATACTGATCAGGAGTTTTTCAGTGATTCTGTCTATATTTGTTCTTGTGTTTCTGTAATCCTTTTCTCTCCACTGGCAGCCCCCCAAATCATTGTTAAGATGGTATGCATAGGTGAACTGATGCTCATACATTCTTTCCCTCAGTAAACCTTTCAGTAGATCTTATGCATTAGAAGCAGGGTAGATAAACCAGTCATTACATTCTCAGGACAACATTTTAATATTTTTAGTTTCATTTAAATAAATTCTCTTAATCTCTTTGATTTTTTTCCTTCAGGTCCAGTATTTTTCATACACTCTTCAATATTACCAAATAAACAATCACATACTTCAGTGATACAGATTTAAAATGGTCCTGTGCAATGCTACAACATAAGGATATTGTTATAGAGCCTTTTTTGAATGCATATATTGTGTCTATGGGAAGATGACTGCAGTTAAAACTAGAAAATTAGGAAATTCTATTCCCATTCTAACAGAAGTTATAATAGTATGGAAATTATAGAGTGAAATACAGTTCGTACTTCCTGAATGGAATGCAATTGACATGCACAAAATCTATTCCATGATGATTCCCCACATACACAGCCTGCAGCCTTAAGCATATGCCAACAGGGATGAAATGGATGGTAGAGCAGAGTGCAAACATCACAGCCAGGCTCTGTTGTAATCCTTGCAGGGATGGGATCGTGATGGTGCCATGTAGCTGACACACCACATAGCAACTGTCAACCAAGGGGGTCTCTTCCTGCTGAACCAGCAACCATGGGGATATCGCTCTCTTCAGATGAACTTAGTTCATTGTAATCTAATTGTGATACTAGCTCACACTTCCATCCCAAAGTTACTTGCCCCCCMAGGCATGATTATCGCTCACCAAGCATGCACTCTATATTTTATTGACTATATGTTTAAGAGCAAAGTGAGAGAATTTTACACCAATCAGCTACAAAAGTGTGTATGACTGGAGTCACTAAAGCTCCACCTAAATGTAAAGAAATAGTATAAAAGTGAGTTAGGAATGGGGAGAAGTTATGATGGAGTCTTCCCTAACTTCTGGGATCAACTGACAGGCTGAATCTGTCTTCAATATAACAAAAGAAGAAACAGAAACAGTAATTTCAACACTTCCATAGGGACATCTCTTGGGTAAGAACCTTACTCTCTGAGCACTAAATGAGTAACTTGAGCTGGCTTTCATTGGTGATTAGAGTTTGTCCGTATATTGCTTCCAATTCGTTTTTGCAGTCAGTTACTATCGTCAGCAATCTTCAAAACTTAACCTGTCACAATTTTCTATCATTAGTGTGTTTATTAACAAACCGTATTATTCTGTAACATCTGTGTGATGAATGCGGATTTTAATGATAATTCTTAAATATGTGATTCACAGAGGTGAGTGAGGGAACTAGGCACTGCAATTGCCTGTGCTACACAGGATGTTCAAAGGAAACATCCCCTCAACACATTATACCACCAGTGCTACATGGAGTAAGTAGGTAGCATTGATTACACAACGAGCCTGACCAGGGAAACCCAATTGCCCAAGAAGCCTGGAAGAGATTACGGACTGGCCAGAAAGCAGAGAGTTTGGAGCATTGCTTGAGAAGGTGACTCGTGCCCAAAAAGGAGCACCATATAATGAGTTATCAGAAGATGAAAGAGCCTATGCTCTGTTTACTGACGGATCCTGGTGGTAGGAAACCATCAGAGGCGGAGAGCTGCTGTGTGAGGTCCCACAGGACAAGTCACTGAGACTACTAAAGGAGAAGGTGAGTCAAGCCATTTTGCAGAAGTGAAAGTCATCCAACTACACCTAGAGATTGCTGAGCGAGAAAAGTGGCCTGTACTCTACATCTCCATGCTGACTCCTAGATGGTGGCTAACACCCTGTGGGGCTGGCTGCAGCAATGGAAGAACAGTAATGGGCAATGCAGGAGTAAGCCCATCTGGGCTGCTGCATTGTGGCAGGACATCGCTGCGTGGGCAAAAACCATTTGGCATGGGCAGTTGTTTTTCACAGTGTTTACCATCTGGAGCAACCGCTATGCGTGCTGAAGCCCTGCTTCCCGGGAAGCAATTGAACATCGCTCACTGATGGGAAGCGAGAATCAACCTATTGTTTTTTTTCTATTTGTTTCTGCACATGCAAACTTTTGCTTTAGTAATTTGTCATTTTCCATATTATTTTCTCTCCCCGGTCTAGCTGGGAAGGAGAGCAATAGAGCAGCTTGGTGAGCACCTGGTATCCAGCCAAGGTCAACCCACTACCATGCTTTTTGACACCCAGTGTGGTCTTATCTGTCTGTCTGTCTGTGACTGCAGGCTGTATTTTTATTTTGGTTCTATATCTCTAAGTTCCTGTACTTGTGAAAACCGTATCATGCATGGCTTCATAAAAACCAGGGAGTAATAGCATTCTTTGGACAAGTGTGGACCTGTGCGCATGAGGTAAAAATGAATTAAATTAGGGCATTATTATGTATATAACATTTCAGAAGAATAAATATTTGCAAAGGGAAACAAACAAAATTAGGGAGATACCAGTTTGTTGGGTTGGGGTTTTTTTTAAACGAGAAGCAGTTTGAAAAGGAATGAAGTTTGCTTTGAGGTAGTGAAAATTTCCTAAATGAATAGAATCAAAGTTATTAGAAGAAAGGAGCCATTCATGCTTTTAAAAAGGAGATGTGAGAAATTCACACTGTTCATCACATACCCATGATTTTGTTCCAACCTTCTTCCTCCACTCCTCAAGAAGTTCAGATATACTTCAGTTTCAAAGGGAAATAACTGCAGGAGTTTATTAATTAAAAAAGTATTGACCACTACAATGAAATCAATTCCTCTCATCATTTTCATTAGACATCTTTTGAAGTGCATATTTAAGTATATGCTTTCATTTTCTTAAAATTAATTCCTGTTCTGAAAAGAAAATATTGACTGTCAATGCTATTGCCTCAAAGGGAGAATCAGATTCTCATTTTTCACCACACAGAAAAGGAAAAAAACCCACAACAACAAATCTTTGTCCCTCTAGTTAGCTTCAGAAAGAAATGGGTAGTGATTTGTGAAGGTGCACTTACCCAGAGCCTTGGCTTCAGGTCAGACTGGAGGACCATATGTGGATGTGAATGAATCAATGAGTAGATTTGGAGAAGGATAAAGCAGAAGATCTGAGGTACTTCAGTGTTATCTAACCTTCCATGCTATTTGTGCACTGATATATTTATTGTTAATGCGGTTTAGGCTGTGCACAAAATGCATAGTTTCTTGATTATTTATGTGTACAGGAAGATTAATGATAATCCAGCATTTACAAAGTAATGTACTCAACAGAGGAGGTAGTGTCGGGAGGGGTACATAAATTTCTTCTTAATTGTTTTCCATCACAAGGACCTGCCCCAATTTAAACTAATTCCGTCCCTTTCCAGGATTAATTGATGTCCATATTGATGTCCATTGCTGTTTGTACTAGTGTATTTTTTAACCTTCTCAGAGCAAAATATATATATATATATATATGAAAAAGATGACTAGACTTATTAACAGATATAAAAAAATAACTCAGGTTTACAGAAAATGAAATACCTAACTTGTGACAGTTGATTAAACAGAATAACCTGCCAGTCAAGTTCAGAACAGAATCATCCTGCTGGCTCAGTGAAAAGATTATGTGAGAATAGAGAGAAAATATTGGAAAATAATTTATTACTAGAAAATATCTCTACACCCCACACCCACTCCCCTAAGAAGAAAATGGTGCTAGCATTCAAAATTTATTGAAATGTTCTTGAAACTTGCATATTATGCCTGAAAAATACAAATGAGTAGATTTCGTACAGATTTATTTGGGGTTTTTTCTGCTTTTTAATATTTAGGTGCATATAGTGAATGTTTTAAAGTATATAACAGTTACTTTGCCACAGTTAGGAGCACAGTAAATCCAAATAATAAGAAAAATAATAAGAAATACATTTAACTACCTGTGACTTCCCTCTAGAAAGCCCTTGTGTTAGAGCAAACCACACGCACATATATGTGGCATTAGGTTTTCAAGAAATACTCTAGAAGACAGAAGCAGATCTAGAAAATGTGAACAATTTGGTTTAAGACTGAATACTCTGAGGACAAAGGATATAAAAGTATATATCTTAGTATGGAATAACAGTGACTATTTCTGTCTAAAGGAGAATCATCTCTTAGTAAGTCATTTTTCCCAAAAACGTCATTTTCCCTACCAGTCCTTCCATATAAAAACATTAGCAATTTCACTTGAACTGTATTACTTTATGCTCAGTAAGCAGAGCCTCCACAGAAGAGATAATAGTTCTGCTTCACATTTCTGTAATAGAAAAGGTAAGAATTGAATTCCACCTTGGCTGATAGCCCTGACATTTCTTTCATTTCTCTTTGCTGTGAGAACTACATAATTTGTTCCAGTCAAAAGGGAAATTTGTTGCAAGGAAATGGAAGAAATATCACAGCTCCTAAACAAGAAGCCTCTACTCAATTTCATTTGAAAGAGCTTTGGGGCTGTACCAATGCCCCTGGTAACAACTCAGGAGGAGATAATAGCATTTCATTCTGTTTTGGCATCAGCACAGCTGCCACCCTAGGCAGCCTGCAAAACCTCATCCAGTGTCACAGCTGCAAAGACCAGGGAGAGCCCAGGCACAGGTGTATGGTACTGGCTTGTGTGGCAGGGGTTTTGAGCGGTTGGGACGGAACAGAGACTACAAGGGTGGCTCCGGTGACAAGTTTCCTCTATGTCCAACAGAGCCAATGCCAGCCAGCTTCAAGATGGACCACTGGACAAGGCCAAGCCCATCAACAATGGTGGTAGCACCTCTGGGATAACAYATTTGACAAGGGGAAAAAAAACCCAAACAACCTGCACAGCAGCAGCAAGAAGAGAGAGGAGCAAGACTTCCCCTGAGGAAGAAGTAGCAACAGACAACAGACTGCAACCCCCATTCACATGTTTCTATTGTTCTATATTCTCTTCCTGTCCAGCTGAGGAGTGGAGTCCTCGAATGGCTTTGGTGGGCACCCAGCATCAAGCCCGGGTCAACCTTCCACAGTGAGATAACAGGGCACAAGCCTGCTTTCAGAAAGTACTCCATCAAAGCAGCACTTTCCTCTTTTTCTGATCATTGTTTTGCTATTATATGGCTTTTCTCAGCACCCCAACAGATTATCATTGCAGACCTGAGAGGATACGACATAGAAAATGTGATTTAAGAAACAGAAAATGAGAGAGAGCAAGTGGTATTTCTGGTGTTTCCTTTTCCCATACCATGCAGTAGTCAGGTCACTTTACCTTCAATTACTGTGGTAGTAGTGCCATTCTTATTTAAAAATTAGTAAATCAGAAGACAGAAGCAACAGAATCCTGAAGACTAAAATCATATTAAAGAGGACAATGAAAACCTAGGAGAGCAAGCCACTGGGGAAATTGTATCTTCATGAGGTAGACACCTCGTTTTTTCTACAAACACATGTTTTGAGAACTGCTGCTAAGAGGTCAGACAGATATAGGAAGAGATATATTGTCCATTCTAGAAAATAGCAAATAACAGCTTTCCTTTGTTTACTTTCAACTGATTAACCAAATGGTTTTTGCATTTGCTAGACAGTTGTGCAGCAGTTATCAGTGCATTTTTAGATAGTTAGCAAGGAACAAAATCTGGTCAAATGCAAGCTCATCTTTGACACTTGTTTGGGTGTGGGTTTTATTGGTAATCATCCACAGATATCAAACTGATGTACAGGAACCGTGGCCTTTTCAAATAAGTACTAAGTCAAATTACAAATGCATACAGAATTAGATTTCCAGAGAAGTGCCAAGAATATTAAGTTTCTACCCATATAAGAAGAAAAAGGAGCCTTAAGTCTGTATTCAAGCACTGCAAAATAGTAACTACAAATAAAAATAGGAGAAAAGCCTGTTAGTATAATATCACACAAAATTTTATAGTATTTTTCCTTTTCCCCTTCCCGATAAAAGAAACTCTTTCCACCATGATGAGAATATATTTCCATGAAATTGGCAAACTCCCTCCCAGGGCAAATTCACAATTATTATTATTGCCAGACTCAGATCAGCAAACATAAATCAGTTAATATCATTTTTATCTTGCAAAAAACTGAGCAGGTTGTTCTTGATAGAAAACTATGTGTTCTGCAGAAACATCAACACATGTTCTGTTATGATATGGTTATTTGCAATAACATTCCCATCTGATTGATTTATGCCAGGAAATTGAAGATATTTTTGTCCCATCTTAAGGCAGGACCACAGAGGGTTTTCAAAATGTCTCTAGGTAACAATCTGAGAATCAGGCTGTAGAAGAAATGCACCATAACAGCTTGCCATCAGCTTGTAACTAACTCAGAACTTCTGTGCAAAATTTTTGGTTCAATAAATACAGGGAATAAAAGAAGAAGTTGATATTTGTAAGAGAAAGAAGGAGTCTCATCTTCAATTTTCACTCAATTGCTCTTTAACAGCAGAACCAATATATTTAGCTCAGATGCTACCTAGAAGGGCATTAGGAATCCAGGAGGATGGAACAATAGTATATTAAGGGTTCCTTTTGTACTTTGTTACAGCTCACAGGAATCAAGAACTGACTGGGCTATGAGGACAGGCACAATGATGAGAGTCCCTGTCCGGACAGCTTAGAATTGAAGGGAAATCTGACAAGGGATCACACAAGAGTGTTCAAATACAGACAAACCTATTAGGAGAAACAAAATCTTGTCAATGCTCAGATTACGCAGTAAAGGCTCTCATACTTGAGCTTCGTTTAGGCATTTGGAAAACATTTTTAAAGGAGAGATTGAAGAACTAAGAGAATAGGTTGCGCAGATTGATTGTGGAATCTCTATCTTTGCAGGGTTTGGCTTTGGTTGTTTTTTGCTGGTTTTGTTCCCTAAATAACAGGTAGCTATCCCAGAAAATACAAAGCTGGTCCTTACTTGGGCAGGTGTTCAACTAGAAAATATTATTACATTCCTTGTCTGATTTTCAAGTGTTGAACTTAGCTCTCTATGTCCACATATGAAGTTACATATGTCAATACTGAATATTTTAAATATATAGTAACAGCAAGAGAGCAAATCATAGCAAGAGCTTAGCAGTACTTCATTAAATTTTTAGAACAAAAAGTTCTAACTGTAAAAAGTACTATAAAAATATTTGTCACTGTTTAATGGTATTGATTACCCCTCTGGGCACACAAGGCATTGTGCAGCTCCGTGAAATGGTATTAATCTCTTTGAAAAAGGCCCTAAGATGAAGCTCTGTTTCCTTCTTTCTGACAAATCTTGCAAAGAACAGAATTCCTGCCTCCAGCTGAATACAGAGAGAGAAGATAAATGTAATCTAACTTTGGGTTTGCCCATCCCTAGCAATGCTTTTTACTTACTTTGCATGTAATCAGAGATGATCTCACTTTAAAAGGGATTGTCAGCTTTCCACAGTCACAGAAATATCCAAGAGTGAAGTAAATCATCAGAATTTCAGGCAACAGAGGATTCACTGCTCAGGAAAGACTAGGAAGTACTATTTTTGGAGGTGCCAAGCATTTCAGAGCAGAGAACACAATTCAAACAAGGACTGAACCTCATCCACTAACAAGAGACAKCGAATAGGAAGGCTTAAAGATTTCTCCTGGCCAGCAGACAGAATTTCTTAAGCTATTTGTTTCTGAATTCTTAGCTGCGGAATATGTTTTTTCCTGGATTTTTAAAATACTTTTTGCAAAGATGTAAAGCATGCAAGCTGAAGCATTTTATGTAGCAATTTTTCTGGACCTCAGAATTATAACAGATGGATATAACTCATTCATAGTGCTCCTAGACTGCATAAGATTTTTGTCTGGCTGTCTCTGTCAGAATCTGACAACACTGCCTTATACTGTATTTTTTTAAACAGGCTTGCTATATATTTTAGTCTAAACCATTGTGGCCCTATTTTCACCACTATGAAACATCTGAAACTTGTGCTGACTTTATTAGGATTAGTGGATATTTTGTACCTATGGAAATCATCCTGCTCCATATCTAAATAAAGGATAACAAGTGAATTATTATCTCTGTAGATTCACTGATTAAATTTCCCTGTATTAAGCTAACTCAATCAGGGCAAAGGAAAATGCTCTGATATTGATAACTGTGGTATGTTTTCATCCTTGTGACATATGGCTTCACTTCAACATAAAATTAGATAAACTTAGAAATTTCTATTTTCTTTGCAATGCCCTTTAAATTCTGCTGAGTAAAACCAGTTCTCTGCTTGCATATTTTTAACGGACTTAAGATATCTCAGGCACACAGTTCTGTTTCACAGGGACTTTCAGACTRCAACTTTCCAAACAGAAATCAAGACCATGCAGAGAGACAGAAGAAATAAAAAAGTTAGAGCCAGCATGCTTTCTTTTTGTAATCAAATTAATATTTTTTTTAAATCCTGTTGCCGTGTTGGGTAGCAGCTGCAGTAAGTGAAATTAATTTAATACATCACTGTTTCAAATGCTGTTGTTTCTTATTCAGATTCTAGTACTTACTGTCTAGCTGTGGACTAAACTCATACTTGCTGAAAATCATTTAGCACATTTGCCATAGAAAGTGGCAAATGAAAGTATTTCAGTGCTGTTTAAGGCTTTTTTCTTTCCAAATTATTTATTTTATTGAAATGTCAGCAAGATAAAATCAAGCATCAATATAACATTAAAACAGAAACTTTAACTAGACAAACAAGTGAATGGACTGGGGGAAAAAAAAAAAGAATATTTATAATTCCTGTGTAAAAATTCTGCACATGGAGTTCAAATTTACTTAGATGAAATAAGTTCATTAGGATTCTAAGGGATCTGAATATATCTTGAATACTGAAGGAGTAAAATTACTTTTAACTAATAGAAATGTGTTTAGAAAGAGTCAAATCTCCATTCCTAGCCTTTTCAGAATGAAGTGTAAAATGAAAGGGCAAACTATTTTCACATTGAAAACTTGCTCCTTCATGTTTTGTTATTTTAATACTTTCATCTTACCTAGAGAGCAAAAATCATAAAAAAATAGAGAAACCTACTCTCACTTTTTGTTAGCCTCCTCAGAAACTAGGACCATGGCAGAAGCTTTTATCATGGTAGTCTAACCCAATTTGCAGACACAGTTCTAAAGTTTATGGTCTTAACTTTCCCTCTTTTTAAGATAATATTGTTTTAGCTCATATCTCCATGAATACTGGACACAGTAAGTTATGAGAGACTTTTATGAAAATAAAAGTCAGAGAAGAAGCACACATCAATAAACACAGTGTATATTGTCTCTAAAAAAATCCACGAAACACTGTCACTGTCTTCACTCTGAGTAGGAATCTGTTTACTTGCTTCACATCTGCATTTTAATTCATGAGGCAGTTACCTGCTATGAGCTTTTCAAGCACAGATGATAAGGAAAATTAGTTTTAAAACTTGTGACGACAATAAAAAGCAGTAAGCGGCAAGTATTTCAGAATGGCTGAAATAGGTTTTTATTTTTATATTTTTATATTTTACTACTACAAAAATTTATTTGAAGCGTGTTTAGGAGGGGTGTTGTTTGAATTACATGGCTGGCTTTTGTGTTGTTGTTTTTTTTTTTTCTTTTTCTTTTTACATAGTGTTTTACTCGAGTTCCTTTTCCATTGTAAATATTTTGCAATGTGAAAACTGTTTGTTATAGTCATTAATTTTTACTGAGATAGGAACTAGAGGAAAACTTGTGCTGTGCATGTAGCTCTTAATCAAAATACAAGMGTTCTGATTCAACTGTTTGGTGGTGGCTTTTTAAATTTATTTATCTTGACCTCAGGCTAGAAAGCAGATAAAGCCAACTTCACTACCTGTACTTCTAAACAGCAACATCCACCACAGGGATGTCAGAACATATTCGAATCCTGGTGGGATACCTTGGCTGCTCAGGCATTTACAGTTATATAAACTGGAATATAGCGATAACAATCTGAATTTAGGATTCACAAGTTTGCACACAGAATTTTGATTCACTGTATCAACTGCAAGATCAAGTTTCCAGCAGGAATGAAAAGAAAGCAAGAAAAGCTCTATGCTATGAAAAAAAGCTAAGAAAAAAAATCTAGGAAATTGACATACATTGTGAGAAAAGATGGACTGGACGTGGTAAATCAACTCTATATACAAAAAGGCATGATTTTTCTGAACTAGGACATGTTATGAAGGAAAGAAAAGCCTTCTTGTTTAAAATTGTGTTACTAGGCTTAATTTCTACTAACCTATTAGATATATTTTGAGCAAAGGCTGAAACATTACAAAAAAATATTGTTTACTTCTGACAGTGTAACTAAGAGTTCAAGAACCAGCATCATCCTAACAGAAGTATTCCATGGAGGATTTAAATCCCCACAGAAGGGGATCCAAGTGTCATGGGGCTGAAATACAAATTTCGTGGCTACAGTGCAAAAAAAATTGTAAGTGGCTATAAATGAAACTAATAAACTCTAGAGAAAAAACGGGAGACTGAAACTGTACACATATTACATCAGCCAAGAACATGACCGCTAAAAACATTGTTCTTCACTAATGAGATATTTATCTTCAGTAAAGTAGGAAAATGTTGATACTTCTCCATTCTTGTTACTGCACTTTTCCATAGCCATTTATGAAGGATAATAAAGACCCATAAGTATATATACCTTTAAAGATGGACAGTTTCATACCCAAAAAACCCCTGCAAAAGTATTTCTTTAAACTTACTAGCACCTATCTCTAGCAATAGAATAATAAAAATCCTACTTAACGAGTTTGTGCTATGAAGTAGTTTAAAGAGAAGTACATAAAGGAAAAGCTTTAGAAAAATGCTCACAATAGAAGGTTTATCTATGGAGATATATTGCTAAATTTTCAAGTCCTTACAAGCCTTTGCAGGCACAATCACTGAATGAGGTAGTATATTGCATTAGAAAATGCCTGAACAAAGTACTTAAAAAACACTTCTAACTGAAAAAAGAAAAAAATCAGCCAAAAGCTTTAAATGAAAACAAAATCTTTGTGTGAACATGTGTACACAACTCCTTCTGGTCATCTTTGCTGCAGTCAGCCAAACATATTCTCTATTTCTGTGCAAGCAGTTTACAATATATCATAATTCAACTATTTTTTTTCTACCAGTGCAAATCCCGTAGAAATTTATATTTATCAGATGAAATTGTAACACATAAAAATGTAAAAAAAGTTTGCTCATAGGTAAAGAATATATTGTTCAAAGTATATACATATATTTCAGCTTTGGTTTTATAAACAAATAAACCACTTATACAGACCTATATATAGCTATCATTCAATTTTTCTGCACTGTTGTACTTCCCACGGAGAGAGTACAAAAAGAAAGCAACTCTTGTTTTTTGCAGCACAGGTGTGAAGAGGAAAGAAACAGAACATAATACAGACTTTTGAAAGGTCAGACTTGTAGGTGTTACAGCCCTTAGGAGAATATCTGTGTCTGTCCTCAAAAGTAGGAATGCTGGTGTACTGAGCTGGGTTAGAGAGTTCAGAGTGAAGATGAGGCAAGTCAGGAAACAAAAACGAACAGGTTGAAAAGGAGAAGAGAAAGGCAGCTACAGCTGTTGAAAGAAGCATGAGAAAGACAAAAGTGTGAGTGGTAAAACATGTAACACTGAAGGCGTCCAAGATGGCATAGGCAGCCTGACTGCTACAAGCCTTCAATTCTGAGCTGCTATCATCTGGAAGAAGTGCTACAAACATGTAACAACTCATTAGCCTATATTCTGAAAACAGACTATTTTTATCACTTATAGTATAATGAAGTTTCATGGTCTGAAGACCATGAAAGATTAGATTGGTGCAGGATTATCTACAGATGCAGTAGTACAAACTGGTGGTTGAGCAACTTGAACTCAAGCAAATTGGAACAGTTTAAGGAATGAACAGTACATCACTTAAATATGTGAGTTTCCAAGTTTCTGTATTATTATTTCATACAGAAGTCCACAATTATTAACTAGTTGTTAGTTCAAATAAAAAACATTCTGACAAGTTTAGTATTTGAACCAGTATTTATTTAGTTAAATTGTGAACTCTCCTTAGCAGTTGATCTTCCTTGATTGAACTGTCAGAATGTCTATCAGATCCATTAGTTAAGAGATGTGCTGGTTTATTCCAGAGTGACAGCAGAAAAAATTGGCCATTCAAGAATGCTACCAAGCAAATCTCACTTCTTCCAAATCATCATTCATCAGCTTCAAGGGAAAAGCAAAAAGATGTATAGGCAAACTAGAACACAAGACTACTTAGAAATTGTCTGCAATGTTACTGTTTGGAGGTACTGGTTATCATCAACTTACACAAGCTATTGACTTCTCCAATTTGGCCTTCTCTGCTGGGGCTTGGTTATTCTCACTAGAATCTCAATTACACTAACTTGCTGCCTGCCCCCACTGTGTGTTGTGATTTTTTGTTGCAGAGGATCAGAAAAATACCAAGGTCTGGCCAAATATTGTAGACTGTGTGGCCAAAATTATGATTCAACAGCAATGTTGCTATATGCCAACACCGAATTTTGATCATTGTGATTTCACCCCAACAAACATTCTCTATTTTGATTTATGAGACTTATCTCCAAGACTACTTAGGTTAGCAGGTTTTTTACACATCACCACAAGACAAAAATGTCTTCACTGACACAATGTGCAGCTGATAAGGGTTAATTAAACTTTTCTATCTCAAGACAAAAATTTGAGGGCTAACCACTATACGGGTTTTTATATTTTCTTCCTCTGAAACTCATTACCTTTATCACTAAGAGTACTGGAATCATTTTTTTACCTTTAGTGACTGACAGATTTACCATAAATAGTGACAGCTGGTGTCACTGAAACAAGTGATCTAGTAGAATCCGTTGCACCTGTGCCAGTATGATTGCTTGTAACTAATATACACTATCTCAGAGCAAGAGATGAAAGATGAAAAATGAAAGGAGTACATAAAAAGAAAAATACAAAGAAATTCTCTTTGAGAAAGCAAAGAAATAAGTAAAAAATGTAGTTCTTCTCTACCAGCAATCTCTCCACAGGATCAGTGTAGTTTTTTTCCCTTTCCAGTCTGAAAGAGAGCAAATGACACCAGTTCAAATTTCTTTAGTGCTTATATCAGCTACTAAAGATGAGGTTAACACATTTCTCTAGGAATACTCTTCAGTATTTTCTCATTCTGAACATCTTACATTAATATAGTGTTAAGAGCACAAGTAGTCTTTTATGCAAGATTCCCCAGTGCACAAGTAGATTATTAAGAAATTAAAACACAAAGTTTGACGTTGGTTGGACTGCCAAGGGGTTTTTCCAGAAAAAAAAATGAATATTATGATACATATATAACATATCATTTTGCTTTCTAAACTTACCTGGTTTTGTTTGGTTCACCTTATAAGAAGCTTTATGTCCTAGTATTTAAACTTACAAAACAAACAAACAAAAAATCCATCAGAACTATCCATCTGATTTCTAAGACAGAAATACTTGAACCCAATACACATATGGGTTCTTAAAGTTAAGCAACAGGAATAGTAGGCAGTAAGCTACAGATCTGCCCAGGTGTTTTTGCTGTGTTGGCCAGGCACTATATTCTGTCACTACAAAAACAGCAGAGAGACCCTGACTGAATCGTTGACTTTAAGGAACCTTCATCACTACACACAATTCTTTCTATTCAGTGCTCTGAAGCTTCAGTAACAATCACAAAAAACAACTGGATACTTCAACTGCCATAATCTAGTTGTGTGATGCAAAAAGCTTCACTATAAATTAAAAAAAAAAAAAAAAAGGAAAAATCACTATAAATTAAAACACAGCAAACTCTGACAACTTTATTTCCACACCAGTACTTTTCCAAACCCATCTGTCTTGAAATATACCCTGAGAAACAGCATGCCAGCCTGAGAAACTACATAAAATCAAAGAAAAACTTGACAGCTACTTGGTTTGTTTCTTGAAATCAAAGGACATCAAAAGGAAAAGGAATAGTCAAAGAGCACCATTTGTGCTTCCTCAGCATTGTACATCCTGATATTCAGGTAAAAAAACCAACAGCATCTACTACAGCCAGTGAAGAGACCAGAGACATGAAATGCAAGTTGGCAATACAGTCTTCACAGGAACATACCATATTTTTCTGATTTCTAAAGCATCATCTTGGAGAGCAGCTTTCTCTCAGATTAGGCAGAAAGTAGGAGAACTTGCTTCATTTTCCAGCTATCTTAGAATTACAGCAAATGCAACAGCCAAGAAACAAGTAGCCAGCCCACAACAGAGGGTTTTATATTCGGGGTGCAATTCTTGCCAATAGGTGTGACCTCACTGAGATAATCAAGAAATAACAAATGCTTTTTGTATTAGTTAACTTCTCTCACTCTGTCAGTCCCATTACAAGTGGCCACTATCAGGTTACCAATTTCCTTCATCATCACTAGATGACAGAGTTAGGAGATCTTGGTAGTTTAGAAACAAAGTTTACACACAGGCAAGCATCTTGAGGTAGCAGAGAAAGGTGAGAGTAGATAAAAACAACATCTAGTAGCTTGTAATAGACCACTGTGTGTTTGGATTAAGGCCTAGAACTAACCCTAAATACAATAAAATTTCATATCAAAAGCAATTTCACTTGAAAATATATGTTACTTTATAACCCATCAGATCCTTGTCTTTGTAGTTAACATTTGTGATTAGAACTATTTGGATTTCAAGGAGCTTTTTCCTAGTAGCAAATTTGAAAAGGTCTATATTTGAGGAGACAAAATAGAGCCAATTTCAGAAACTTGTCAGCAATATTGCACACTTCTGGTTCTCTGTGTTGATGGTCAGGATTAAACAACAGAGATATAGTGTGAAAGATACAGTCTATTTTTACACTATCCTCTAGTTTTATCTTTTCTTTTTTTGTCTAGAGAAGCAACTGTAGAGGTAAAGATTGGTATCTCAGAAAGTTAGCTTTTCTCCAGATTATCCATTTTCTTGCCAAGTACCATTTTCTGTGCTCTCCCAAAATACAAAAACTTGATCTGCAGAGATATATTATCCCTGTGTCAGCAGAAGGGTGCACAGCTCATAACAGAATTGTGTTTATCCTGGATATCGAGGTCTTAGAACATGTGAAAGATGACTCAGAGGTAAAAGCAGAAGAATCCCAACTCCTTGTGTAAAGCAGACTCTCTCTGTTTGTCCATTTGACTTTTCTGTGTCCTGCAAGGTCTAAGTAGATCATTTCCTCCCAAGTAAAGGATGTTTACAGCACTCTTTATAAAAATGTATAAACATCCCTACAGAGATTGCATGCTACAGCATATAAATCTATCCAGTAACATCCCAGAAATATACACTTTTCTTAATGCTGCCAATTGGTGTGACTTTCTAATATTTACACTTGTACTTACTGAACTGTTGTTTGTATCTATAGGCTTGGTTTTTCTGGCTCCTTTTACCACTGAGCTTGTCATTACAATATGAAACCAAACTAAAAAGAAAAATACTTCAGTCTTTTTAATCTCTCCTTTTCCAGTTTTCATTCAAATAGATCTTTGCTCAGCTTCAATCTTTTGGGAACTGGCTAAGCTATAAGTAAGCAGGTCCTCACCAGGGAACACCATTGGAATTAAAAGGCTGCTATTCCTTCAACATATTCCCCATTAGCAGAATAAACTAAGACTATTAGTTTTGTATATGTAGTTCATAGAACATCCAGTCATCCCATGTACTGTTACCATTAAAACAGTTGTTTTCATATTTTAAACTTGTAGAGGAATATTGTGCTTTAGAGCCTAATTGACATTTTCAACTGAAAAAAAGTCAGCCAAAATTGATGGCTTACTGAGAATGAACAAATATGAAAATTACAGGGCATTTCAGTAGTGATTCCTATATGAAATTTAGGTGGATGAATTGTTCTGCCAGGAACATTAGCAGACTGAACTGTGACCAACCCAGTCTTTTGCAAATTCAGCAGCAGAAACTAGTTTAACAGGTCCCTCCCAACTTACACAACTTGTGCTAAACACTAGATACTCATTCTCTTGCTATAATGAATTTGCCTAATTACTTTATTCTAGTGCAATTGTTATATGTTTACAAAATCAGAAGATATGCTGCATTTGAAATTTGCCATGAAAAATGCAAAATGAGATAAGACCTGTGGAGCATTTGTATATCTTAATTATATACCTTTATAATGCATGTCTTTGACTAGATAAAGCTCTTGGAATGAAGGCTCTCCCTATGTATTCTAAAGAAATATAGACTACTATATCATTTCTCAAAAGAATATTTTTAGTCATACAGGTAATTACTATGGAGTTCGTGAAAGAGATCTTTTGCTGTCCAGTACTATAAGACTCATAATGACTGGTTACAGTTTCACATACTGAAAAAAAAAAAAGAAAAGTATATGTTTGGCATTCTTTAATACCTTCCTATTCTTAGGATTCATATCCATTACTAAAAATACAATGTATAAGTATATGACTAAGCCCTGATGAGGTGTATATGTACTCACAGTAATTAATAACTAGTTGGCATTCAGTCTGTAGATTAGACCTGAGAGAAAGTCACTGTTACAATGTATTTGGTTACCAATGTTCCCAAGATGTCTGCAGAAGATGTGTGATTCCTTTTTTGAAACCAACACCTTTCAAATTAAGGACAACACCTGGAGAAATTGGAGTCTGATCAATGCTTCAGATTTATGGTATCATCTCCTTTGAGCTATGGATATGTCCAGCATTAGGATTGGTTTTGTATTTCCTTTAGTATGGTTTAATCACAGATAGAAAGATGTACCAGGCCACTTCCTTAAGCTTTTCATCCTTTTTTTCTTTAACTCTCAGTCATACTGATGTTAAACACTTACACAGGCCTGCAATTTTTCTAGCGTCTTTTAATCTTTCTTAGGAACCATGGTTAGATCTTCAAATAATTCATTAACTAGTCTAGCTACATATTCAACTCCAAAAATGTTTGAATTTTATGCTGTGATTCAGATGCCTTTTTTTCCCCAGCAGACTTTACTGCTGTAATGTGGACAATTTATTAATTGTGAAAACTATGTGGCAGGGTGTCGGGACTCTAAGGTTAAATAATCATAATCTTTCAGTATTAACAGGTGATGATTTTCAAAAGCCCACAGTATTTGATCTGAAGCCTTGGGAAAGACTCCCCTTATCTAATGATAACATTAGAATTACTACTGTGTAATTAAAAAGCAGTTTGTTATATCACTGGGTGAAATATGTAGAATTGTAGAAAACTAAGTTATAAGTTTGTAATAAAATGGAGAATTTTGGGTGTGGATTTATACTTCCTCTTTCTTCCTTCTTCTTCACAAGTTTAAGTAGTTTAACCATTGGTGCAAAAGGCCCGCACTGCGGATGCTAAATGAACAGTAACTGGATAATAAGTAAAAACATGTTAGTTGGCAATCTATAATTGGGTGAATTAAGCTTTAAATAACCTTGGAACTCACGGTTCGAGGCCATTTTTCCACCTTTCTAACTTGGAGAACGCTCTGTACTACTGTGCCATAGATAAGAACTTAATAAACAACCTGATTAGAAGAGTATCCCAGCACCTCCTGTGTTTCATTCCAAACTCTAAGCAAAGAACTCTCAATATGTCAAAAGGAAAAACAAAAGTTTCGACAGCAGGGATCATGGTGGAAAGTAATCTGGGCTACTTAAAAGTTCTGTTAAGTCCTCCACACTTCTAAATATAGAACCAAGGGAAAAGTATTTAGCAGAAGGTGGTTTCTTCCTTTTTTATCCCTTTTCCTCTCTTTTTTTCCCCCCTTTTTTTTTGGTATTCTGATTCAGCAGGCAAAACCTAACAGGCTTGACCTAACAATTAGTTAGTTTGACCGAAACCATTCTATGATATCCCAGAAGGCAGCATATGCTGCAGAAGACCTTTTGCCTTTTATCAAGGATATGATACATTCAAAAGTTCAATAACTTGGGGATTTGATGGAAACTAGAAATTGCTGAAACAAGTATGTTATGGATAACAGGCACAGCAAGATTGGAAAATTTCTGAAGCCAGAGAACTTGTGTTTCTCTGGGCTCTGATTTAGCCTATAGCTAACCCCTGGCTGTCACAGTTGGGCAGCAAAATGACAAGACCTTCATTAACTACGGCCTTCTGCATGTCTTGTAAAAAAAAGAAAAGTTCAGTTTGTATCAAATATTGCAGCGTAAAGTTGGTCTTGTACAGCCTCAGTCATAGAGAAGAAATGTCCTATTTCAGGCCAGCTCTCGCAAACAGGAGAACTACATAGACCCCAAAGAAACAAGATAAAACATCAGGAAGACTGCCATAGAGAGAACCACATAGCAGCAGGCTAGTTGCAACAATCGAGAGGAACTACTATATTCTGTCCCTTAAGGCAGAAGAAAATACAGTGATAATTTGTACAAGTGAAAGCTAATGTACTTCTTGTTCATAATTTGAAGCATTTAAAATTGGTAAATCGATCCAAACCTTTTCCCAGGAGTGTACTTTTGCTGGTAATAGCTAGTAATAAAATGTTCACAGCCACATATTAGTCTGATCAGAATTAAGAATTCCAGAGAAACAGGGGAGCAACTATTTTCATAATAGTACTGTGGGTAGTGAAAAGATGTCTCTCTCTCTTCCCTCTGTACTTTTCACCACTATTACATCTATGTTTTCTAGGCAAATATCTCATAACCTTTGCAACTTTCAGCTGTCAAGTCCCTTAATTAGCAGGTTAATAAAGCCTTCACTTTAGACCCGTCTCCGATATTTCTAAGTATGTTTAAAATACGTTATTTGCCTTGAAGCCAGAAGTAGAGCTTGACAAAGAATACTAAATCAAACATGGCAAAAATCTGGACAAGGACAAGCTCCTTAACTCTATGTCATAGTGGAACCTGGAGGAAGATAAGGGATTTTTTCTCCTTACAGAAATTTTCATTTAATCAGTCCTGATTTATTACTTACTTTTCCAAGCATCATATTGTACAGTCACTTCATCTAATTCATATTGCAGCTAATCCATAAGTCTCACTTCCAATCCCCCAAAGCCCCTCTCTCCTTTATCTGTCTTCTCAACTTTTTCTGTTAGGTGTGCCTGTGCATACATACATCACAGACAAAACAGATTTGATGTAATAGAAAACTGTTCTGCTTCTTATGGCCTGATATAATGTTTTGTTACATGCAGCTGAACAGATGCTTACATTAGTCTTTGAATAAACATTTTACACACAAAATTATAATAGCACTGCAGTAAATAGTAACAAGAAAATAAACTTTGTTTCATTTTTATTAAAAAAATAGACTATTCCAATTATTCAGTTTTAGCTACCTTGAATAATTGCTGAAGACAGAGTCTTTGGGCCTGCAATGATTCTTAATTCTGAATTCTTTATTCAGTATTGCTGCAAAATTCTTAATTCATAGAGGGTTTCTAGCTAATTGCTGCAAATAAAGGCCACCTTGTTGATATATACTGTAGTCATCTGTTTTGCCTTTTGGTACAGTTAAGGATGCTTCCTGAATAATAAGCTGTAGCTTCTCAAAGATATTTGTATTGAAACCAAAAGAGGTAATTGAGTGTTAGGGATTCATGCAAAAATGGAAATGCAATTACATGCCAAATATATCTAGGTTTTGTTAATACATTAAAACCATGTGACCCAAAGGTTATCACATTAATTGATAAATAAGGAACAAATTTACTCGTACAGAAAATGAAAATAAGATGTGCCTACTTCTAATCCACACGTGTGTATGTGCACGGTTTTTGTGTAGCATGTTTTTAAAGAAATGTGACAGTTTTCAGAAAATTGAACCCACTTCACGTTAATTAATGAGATATGGTCTAGAAAATGTTACGGTCCTTCCTCAAGTAAACAGATTTTTAGTTTAAAATACCATTTTAATTTTTTTTTCTAGTATGAACAGATTCTTAAAATCATTTAAGATTGAGATTTTTTTTTTAAATTGGGCAATGGCCATGTTGCCATTCTTGCACTTCAACAGCAGAAGCACTTTCCAAAAGGATTCATTTATATGAAAGAAGACAAAACTGATGTCAAATCAGCATTATTATAAAGAATAAAATTTAAAGAAACAGTTGTCATAGAAAATATGTGAGGAATAAGACTAGAACTGTGCATTAGTTTAAAAMTAAAATACCTAAGCCATAACAATAAAAAGCTTCTTTTCTTTTATCCAGGAAGTTCTGATATCTTTTGATACTGCTTCTGAATATATCATACATGTCTGAGATGAACAGTACTAGTAAGAGGTCATGTATTCACTATAATTGCAGATTAGTAAAAAGTTTGAATTACTGCTGAACTCAAAATATTACTTTTATTTTCATTCTTTAAATATTAAATTCAGAAGTGCTGAGAACAAAACCTTCTTAGATGCCTTTCTTGTCTGGGATAGAGTTATTATTCTCCCTACTAGCTGGTACAGTGCTGTATTTTGGATTTAGAATGAGAACAATGTCGGTAACACACTGATGTTTTAGTTACTGCTAAGTCAAGGACTTTTCACCTTTCAGCTACTCAGCTCACCCCACCAGCGAGGAGAGATGGTGTGCATAAGAAGTTGGAAGGGCACACAGCTGGGACAGCTGACCCTCACTGACCCAAGGAAAATTCCATACCCTCTGTCATCATGCTGAATAATAAAACTGGGGGGAGCTGGCCAAGGCAGGCTAGCCTGGTGCTGGAGGACAGGCTGGGGATTGGTAAGCAGGTAGTGAGCAATTGCATTGTGCACCATTTGTTTTGTACATTCTTTTATCATTATTATTATTTTCTCTTCCTTTTCTGTCCTTTTAAACTGCCTTTATCTCAGCCCACAAGCTTTTACCTTTTTTTTCCAGTTCCTTCACCCATCCCACTGGGGAGTGAGTGAGTGAATGGCTGTGTGGTGTTTAGCTGCCTGCCAGGTCGGAGCACAACAGTACCTTACCTGATACAATCTCTTTTCCCCTCTCAGGTACATTTAACATTTTTTATTAGATATACTATTCCTTATGGAAGAGCTTGAACAAGATTTTCCTAAAAAGTTTTGCAGGGCCTCATTGATCTTAGTATTGATAGAAGTTTCCTGTGGATCTAAACTCTACTTGAAAATCTTCCATTACTCTGGAAGAGGTTTACTGATCAGAGAGGACACTTTATCAAGTGGAACCCAACCAGTCATCACTCCCTAAGAAGTTCTCTCCTATAGGTTTCCTTCAGCATCTAAATTGTAGATACCTGTAACTAACCAGTTCACATCATGTTATGAATTATATATAGAATAAATATCTTAATATAGCAGTGTTTTCCTGACCAGTGGTCAATCAGAACCTAAACTGGGTTCAGTTACTGCAGTTCTTAGTGTAGTTTGTGTATCTTCTTAATTTTCTTTTTAAATTCTGATGTAATTCTGTCTATATAGATTTAATCCTTTGGAACAAAGAGGCACTGAATTCTGAATGAATCTATATTAAAGCATGTTTACAAAGAAAAAATTATAAGAAAAACTTGGCATTTTCAGAGTTTCTCTTACTCTTTAAATATCAAAGATATGTTGCTTAACATATAAATCTAAAATTATTCAAATGTTATTATTAGTATTTATATTTCAGAAATGATTTGTGATACAGCAGGCAGTATTTTTCTTCTAGTGATTCCCTACAGGAGGTTTTAAAGGAATATTTTATTCAGCTGAAATCTTTGATAATATTTCTCCTTTGTAGTGGAATGAATGAACAAATCCACATGAGCAAACATACATTTAAAATTTAATTGCACAAGTATTCACAGCAGAACTTAACTTTGAAATCTGATTCCTAATCTTAACTCAGACGGAATGTTGAGTACTAGGAATAAATAGTGTATTTCACCTCTCAAAACACTTTTAACCAATAGAAACTCCTTATTGCTCAACTCACTACTCACTAAAGATATTTCATGCATAAATTTAACTTTGAAGACAAATTACTGTGGAGCAAGTTTCAGCACTTAGATGTCAGATACAACACAAAGTGTCATCAGAAAATGATTCTTATGGACACCGACATTGAATCAGTTGGTTAGAACGTGGTGCTGATAATACCAAGGCTGTGGATGGGCCATTCACTTCAGAGTTGGACCTCATGAACCTTGTGGATCCCTTCCAACGCAGAATATCCTGTGGTCTGGAAATGCTGCCTTTCCAAGAAAAAGGAAGGCTAGTCCTGGAAGAATTCAAAACTTTCATTCTAGAATAAAGTCATGAAGGAAGTCACAGAAATTCTTCCCATGTTTTTTATATACGTATTACCTATCGGTTCACAGCTTCTGCCATGAGTTTCAAAGCATGCAACTTTAGGTCTCCCAGAGTTCCTCAGGTTATGTTAACTATGTTTTATGGTGAAGAGAATGTCCAAAAGCAAATTTTCACATAAGAGCCCTGTAATTTCCATGTCTTACATCTGTACCACTGCCTTTTGCTTAGGATCAAAGTATTCACACTGCTTGTACGTACAGTTCAATATACACTAATGTTTTATGGACCACTGCATCACACTCTGAATTTTTTTATCTATACATTCCCCACACCATTTGGCCCAACTAAATTGCTGGGAACATGGGTCTGAATTAATTCAACCTCCAGCCCGAGGGCTGGAGGCTCCCGGGAATTCTCTGGAGTTTGTCCTAAGCTCGTTCTTTACCTGTTTCTATGAGTGTTGATGAATGATTCAACACCAGATTTTATAGTATACTGGAATCAGCACAAACTCACTTGTACCTTCAGAAACAAACATTACATATTTATCCTGGACAGAAGTCTGGACCAGCTATGTTTGCTATATACAGGTTGATATGAAGCAGAAAGCATCAGAGAATGTACTTTATACTGAAAGATGTACTCCACTCAATACTGCAGAAAGAAAAAAATGCATTACCTCTTGAGGCAAAACTGCAAGGGTTCAGTCGTTGGTCAGTGAAGTATCTGAGGTGACATGTGCCATTGTAAGAGCCGAATAGCAGAATGTATGGCAGTATGACACTGGTGGGGAAAGGAAACTGAGGCTTTGGGAGGGTGGCAGGGAAAGAGACAGAACAGACTGTCAGAGTCCAGACAGCAGCTCAGGGGTTCCATTTTGAAGAGGGTTCTGGTGACACATTTTGAGCTCTGAGAATCAGCATCTACAGATGAAATGCTCACTGGAACATTTCAAGCCAGCTGTAATAATGGGATTTTTGTGGAATCATTAATCATCATTATCACACAGCCCTGCAGCAGCGCTGCAGACCCAACCAAGACCGTGATAGTGCCCTGAGGAAAAACAGCACTTATATCCACAAGTTTACAGTAGAGTAGATAATTCTGATTATGGATATAGGAAACAGACACGGAAAGCAAAGGCAGATTAATAAGTTCCACAGCCATTGTCAGAGACTTTGTTAGGAAAGGTACAGACTAGCATAAGGCAAGAGCAACGAAAGCCCTTGAAATCAAGATGGGGTGCCTAAGAGATGGGGGGGGGGGGGGGGTGCACAATACAGTACCAAAAAATCCATCAAAACTGCAAATCTGAGTGCCACTGCAGGGATTTGATTCCAACAAAGCAAAAGTGGGATGGGGTAAAAGCTTTCTCCTCTGTAGATTTCCACTTTTTAAAAAAATGTTCTGCAAGAGGAAGCAATCAAGCTCTTAGATAAAAATTTAATATTTATAACTGTTGACATGAATTTTGTTACTTCCCTAATGCTACTTTTAACTTTTATATCTTACAGCTACACAAATAAACCATTCTTTGCATTTTTACATCATATCAATGCAATGATATTTTACTTGGCTTTATTGCAAGCATATAATGCTACTTAAGAGAAAAGAATATCATTTTCTCATGAATGCCTACCAAATTTATGTAGATACTGACAGATCTGGTAAGGACTAATTATTTGAGAGGAGGCAGTTTGATTAAAAAGATCAAAATAATCTACCACAGACATGAGAATGCAACAGAGCAAAAAGTTGTGAACTACTTAATAATTCTGTCTCTGAGTTATTAGTAAAAGCTAAGTAATTGCTCAGTTTGATTGTGTAAGAAAATTTGAGTTGGATACTGCATTAAACTGCTAGCCACTAACTCAGAGAAGTGTTGAATCAGGTCCTCGTTTGGCACAGACAGATTACATAAACAAGAAAATAAGCTCTGCATCATTACTGTGCTTGATTAGCTGCTGTTGTTTGGGCTTCTTAAGATCTTCACCTTGTTCCTCATGCTGAGGTTAGAGTTACTAAGCCTGAAGTACAGGTAGTGGAGAACAGAGCCTTCCAGAAAATAGGAAGAAATTACTTATACAATTATCTTAACCATGCTCTCCTGAACAAAGAGAAACTGATTAAATCAAGAGCAACTTCTGATATGGATCTGTGTATCTTGTATGATATTTTCAGAAAAAACAAATGCAACTTGGAATATATCTTAAGAAAGTTTCTAGGAATAGATCAGTGTCCAGTTAGACCGACTACAATTTTTGCACTCCAGTATGCAACTAAACTGTATGCAGTAAGAGCTGCAAATGAAAATGTAGTCATTTAATCCTTGCCTATATTCTCTGCAAAAGGGAAATCTTGCCTCCTAACCTCCATTCCTCCTCCAGCATTACTAAAATCCTTGGGTTTGGCTATTTTGCCAATTCCAGTTTATCAGTGCAGACAGATACTTGTGAATAAGTTATAAGACTCTTCACATTAACTTTCCATTTGGCATTTTAAAAAATTGCAAACAGATAAATCCCTCCCAGTTCTCAAAAGTAGCTGGGCTTTGAGACTGGGGATCAAAAATATCAGCTACCACAAACAAAATACTGTAATGTCATACACTAGGACTTAAAGAGTGAGAAAACAACTTTTGCACAGGTTTCAAGAGGAAAGGTTAGGATGGAGTTCAGAAGATGTAGTATACTGTAGCTGGCTTAATAGTGTGCCAAGAACTAGGATCTGGTTTCCAATTCTTTTAAATTCTTTCCATTAGCCCTCTAAACTCGAATCAGGGAAAAAAAAAAAAAAAAAACACCATGGATGAATGCATGGAACCCCTTCCTTGGACTGCCTGGTAGTAATAATTATTTCTTTCAGACACAGAAATCAGTGAGAAAGGTTAGGAATTTCAGGATCACTATTTTGGCAAAACTTTTCAATCAAGATTAAGGGAAGATAATGTTAAAATTAAGACTATTGATTTAAGCATTTTTGAATAGCAGTAATAATAATAATAGTGAGAGGCATTTGTTGTGTGGGCAGTTTCTGAAGAGTGAAATATCAAAGACTGAATCAAGCTTTATATCTGAGGACATATTTTCCATCTAATTAAGGCTGTCACATATTTTTTGAAGATGCTGAATAGACTTTTGTTTTCCTGAGTAAAAACGCTTCACATCTAACAAGAAAAACTAGTAAGTGTCCTTTCCCCACCTTCCATTAGTATCAAAAATGGCATTATTCACACAGCTCTGCCTATGACAGTAACATATAGTGTCTGTCAATATGCACCATTTGTTACAAGAAAGACCTGCCACTATGTACCATTTCTACACTTTAAAATCCTTTTGAAACATTTGATGGAAATTATTATTGAAAGACTGCTTTACTTAAAAAAAAATTAAAAATTCCTATCAGTTAGCAAAAAAAAGCAAATGAAATGAATAATCTACAATAACGGCAAATCTCCTGAGAGTGTTAACTCAAAGTGGCATCTTTTAAATGACATCTTTTCTGACAGGATCAGAAAGTTTGTATTTTGATTGTTTCTTCTGCAATAGAACAAAGTATATGAAATGTCACATCCCCCAATGTATTCTTGGCGTACTTTAAAACATCTACCATGAAGCATAAGCATGCAAAGTGATCATTTTACAAATTCTCAGAATAGTATTATTCTTTGCACAGATCCCTCTCCCAGAGAAGCTAGGATTTTACTAAACCACAATACAACTCACCTCATAATTAGGTAATACAGCAGTAATAACCAGCAATTACTGCCATCTTGTCTGTACAGTTGCTCATTTCATATCATATGGAAGATATATAAAAATAAGAATTAAGGGAGAAGAGATGACAGAATGACAGTTTCCTTATGGATTCAATTAATCCTTCTTGGTAAAGGTATTAATGTTCACTTTTTAAATGTATTTTATTAATGTATTTTTAATGTAATTTGCAAGCTTATTCAACACATCTCAAAATAGATGCAAGATAATTGTCAAGTTGACTCAACACTTATTTTTTTATGAGTCTCATCTGCAGCAAAATCAATACATTTACATGTTTTCAGTTACAGAAYACATACGGAGCTGTGGGTATTTTGCTCAGTAAGCTCAATTCTGAAGAATGAAAAAAAACAGGGAGCTATCCACTTGCAACTAACACTACCTGGATACTCTTCCATCCACTAGAAAATCTGTCCACTACAAATTCCTTTACATTGTTTTGAAGAATAAGCCTGATAGTTACTTGTATTGTTTAAGTAGGCATGATTATCATAAATATTTCTCTCAATGAAGGGTTAAAAGTTCCATGGAAGTTTTTTAATGCTTGATATTCATCATTCCAGTTAGCAAGAAACAAGAAAATATAAGAAGATAATAATTGTAACAGCTCTGATATTTTAGTAAACTTCATAAATTATTTAGGTGTTAAGATCTGGATTGAATTACTCGGTAAGTGCTTGTCTATATATCCATCATAGCTTAGAAATCAGTTAGAATTGGAGCAATTAGATGGATTGTTTGGATTTGTCTCGAAGTGGAATGAAGATTTGTCTTTCAGCTGATTACAATAATAGCAATCATTTGAAAACAAATTAAAGACATCAAACACCTACATTTCTATATTGTCTAAGACTTGAGAAATCTGAAAAGAAATGCATTCAAAAAGTGTAATTAAAAACTACTTCCTTGCAAATGTAAAAAGGACAATATTGAACAAAGGCATATGAACTAGGGAGAAAACAATAATTGAAAAGACTCAGGGAGTATAAAATTTGGCCTCTTTTTCACAGAAACTACATCTAAGATTATAGTAGAAAGTGACACAACAAAGAGACTAAACTGGAAATTAAAAAGATGACAAGTAATAAAACCTGTTGCATTCTCTACAAAACTCTCTAGCATGCACTCCAAAATAAATCAAACTTACAGTTTATATTTTACCTTAAAGTAGCAAGAGACTAAATCAGTAACAGAATGTCACATTTTCAAAGAAAATAGTTTTGTGAGATTACCACATGTGAAACTACCTCAGATAGTTACAGAAAAGACACAAGATGTAAAATAATGCATTCATAAAGAAGTAACACCTGTGAAGAGCCTGCTATCAGATTTGCTTAGTGATTTGAAAAATTATGGAAAGTTTGCATCCTCTTACATGGAAGGAACACATGAGAAGAAGAAATTTTTAAGTGTACAGGGGGAATAAAACTCTGCATTACATCTAGAAACAAGAAAAGACCTCTGGAAATGAAACAGGACAATAAACAGAAGCAGTGAGGCATCATCCAAAGATTTTGACAAAAGTGTAAAGCAAATACCAGCTTTTGGTTTACCTTTAACAAAAAAATAATAATTTATTAATTCTGTTTGCTTATAATAAGAGTAGAGATATTGGCTGGTGGCAGAAACTCAGTAGTTTTGTTATTGAATATGAAATCAAACTAAGGATAATGTGTATAGTGACCAGAGCCTCTTCTTGATTATGTTTCCAATCAGAGAAATCAAGAAACTGGTTTTCGTTAAGGAAAATTCTGAGGCTAGGAACATATCATTGATGTGTCAGAGATTGAAGCTAACAAGTTTGCAGAGAATCTGAATTTTTGTTTCCTGTGCCATGTGCTCTCTGTGTTGCTTTCTTTGCTGCCAAAATATATAGTTGTCTGAGACACGAGGCAAGATAAAATCTTAGAACCCTCAACCAAAACAAGAGAGAGAAGCTTGTTCCTCGGTATTATAGTATAAGATACTGAATTGTGGCAACGAGAAAACATGATTGTGTCATGGAAATTGAAAGGAAAAATATTTATTGACAAACAGAAAGATTAGTCTGAAAGATAATATATTTCAGGAGAAATAAGGCATCATTTGATATTCTTAAACTGGAATTAGATATTAAGTTGGTGTGCAAATTTAAGAGTTTTATCTTTTTTGTTCAGAATCAGAATTAAATTTCCTTCAAATATCAGTTGTTAATGAAAAATCCAAGTTCTAGACTAATTTGACTTTGCAAATACAGCCAATTATCTGTGAAATTAAACAACACTGGCATTCTCAAACAGGTTTTATATCTACCAATGACTGACTAAGCTTTATAAGAGATACAGGGTGCTTTGTGGTAGAGATTAGGAGGCAACATTCCATTGAAGAGACAAGAGAAAGGAGTTTGGATAGTAGGATATATTTTAAGGAATAAATGAAAAGCTTCTGCACGGGTAAAGAGAGAGGGGTTTAAGTTTTGTCAGCTTTCATTACTGGTTTTCCTACTCTTGACAGCGAGAGTGGGAAACATCAGGGCTGTCAGTAATGTCTCCTCCCTCTCTTTGCCTTATCTAATTTATTGACTGATGCAATCAAGGACAGGGCAACAAGGAAGACAGTGGAAAAACCGGGAAATTTATTGAGTTCAAAGGCAGAAAGTCCTTCACCTGTAATAGATTAGCCTGTACCACAATACAGAGCTAGCTAGTTCACTAGTGTCCCTGAAAAGAAAGAAAGAAAGRAAAAAAAAAAAGAAAAAAAAACCCAAGAAAGACTAAAATCCCCAAAACCAACCAACCAAAATCAAACCAAAACAAAAAAAACCCACAACTTGAACCTCAGTCAACCTCTCCTCTCAGTGGAGATGGGGTATGGAAATGTGTGCCATTCTGTTTGCCAGAATTCTTGTCCCTCCAGCACAGAAACACACACAGTTTGCTAGGGCAGCTAATCATCCCTCAAAACTGCAGCAAGAATTTGCATACTGGGGACATATCCCCAGCTCACATTAGGACTCAAAAAGCAATTCCTAAATTCAGATTTAGACTACATCTGGCACAGTAGGGCTGGAAGATTTTTGGGGTTACTGTAGTACATGTTTACTGCTTAGAGTGATGAGATTTCTACTGATTATACTCAGAGAACATTACTAAAAAAAAAATCATCTTTCATGTCAAAAAAAGAGAGAGAGCTTCTAAGCTTTGGAAAGTAAATACTACCTAAGCAACCAATGATCTCCTTTTATCTGCTCCAGCACTGTTGCTCTTGTAAGCAGTAGTAAGATGCAGAACAAGGTACGTGATTCTTCTCTGCATTAACTTTTCCAAATACATTTACATTGTCAGATCCCTGTGTGAGGATCCTCAAAACCTCAGAAAAATCAGGTCAACACTCTTCATTTCTATCTAGAAAAGTTCTGATCAACAAGCCTGTATTAAGCTGATGAATGTCAAGAAAAAATAGCATTCTGTTGAGTGGCATTGAGAAGTATTTACCAGCCTTCTCACAAGATGATACTATATTCCATTACTATATTCCATTCCAGATCTACTTATAGCTCTTTAATGAGTTTCTTGTCCTTAATGGGAAAATCTTTTACACACCTCTTTGATCTTCAAGTAATTTCAGGTAAAATACATGAATACCATTTTATGTAATTCCTGTTAGGAAATGAAGACTGTAAGAATCTTAAACTTTAAGCATCCATCTTCTAATAGCAATCTATCTAGTTAAAAAGTCTGCTCAAACTTTACATGAAAAAAATTACATACTGTTTCTTCAACTTCTGTCAAAATCATTGCCTATTTTGTCAGAAATATATATTAATAGATATAAAAATGCATCATAGTTCCTTAGTATGGAAAATGTATTTGAAACTTCTACATTTAAGAGATTAATGTCCAGTTTGGTACTTGATTTTGAATAATTTTAACCTTAGTTCTTTTTTGTTGTATTTTCTGTTGAAAAGAAAACTGTCTTGTAAATCTGCCAAGTTGCAAGATGGATTAACAATTTGTGTATGTCCCTGTTTTCTGCTTAGAACAGCAGCTTCCTTAGAAACATCTTTTCCTTGTCTCAGTATAGGTAGGCATCATTTTTTTACTCTCCATAGTCTGATACGCAATTTTGCTTTCCTTTTTTTTTTTTTTGCAGTACTTGATACAGTAGGGATTCCATAGAATATTACACAATACCAAAAGTGGCTATTTTGACTGTATCAAATAGTGTGGATAGCAATCTTTCAAAAACCTAGAGAAAAATTAAATATGGCAATGGTAGTTAATTCATTTTCATATATGGACTAAACTTAAAGAGGTACTTGAGTTAGAGAATGCACATATTTAACTATTATCAGTTCCAACGTACTCCACTTCCTTATAAATGACAAGAAAAAGCAAGTGAGATGAACAGTAACCTTCTCCAGCAGGGATGCACAGTGCACTCCTCCACAGAGGGAAGGCAGCTTGAGCTGGGCCTCGACTTCCTTAGGAGGGCTTGAGTATCCTCTTCCAAGATCCTAGATGATGAAAAGCAGGTACCTGAGATTTTAAATATCACCTGGTGCCAACTTCCCACATCAGAAGGGTACAGGTACATGATACGTCATATCTGGACTCAGAGCTGCAACCTAGAATTGCCAGAGGAYGGACTGGTCCCAACTGTCAGGGTCTTTCTCAAGAAGACAGAGATGCCAACTAAATACATCATGGTACCAGAGTGCTTATAGAGACAAGAAGAACTTGTGGGAATTTTTTTATTAGAAAAACAAAAAAATTGTCAATATTTCCCATGATAAATAATTTCATCTCATCTGTACTAAAAATAGTCTGCAGAAACTCAAACACAGTGATGCAAATGTTTTCTCCTAGAAGTAAAAGCATATTCATGAAAAGAAGAAAAATCTCTAATGATTATAATGCTCATTAGAGACACTATCTACATCTAAACTGAGTACAGTTACGAGGCTTGTAGTTTCCTGGGAGGTTTTTTCTCGCCCTCCTGGATCAACAACAAAAGACATCTCTTATTCATTTGTATTATGCTGGGTTTAAGTCTAAGCTAGGAAGTTGGCAAGCTATGAGGATCTTTATTTGTTCTTCACTCCCTCCTCCATGAAATAAGCTTTATTTTAAAAAGGTGAAGTTATACATCTGTTTTTTAGGTCAGTGGACTATTTCTATTTTCTTGGTTTAATGGTCATGGTATCTTATTTTATCTTTTTCTTTTGGGTGGGGTAGCAGTATGGGGGGGGTTGTATTACAGCTGCAACAATCACTATTAACACTTTACCAAACACTTACTAATAAGTAAGAATTAATACATTGCTTAGTTTCCCATAGGAGAAAATGGTTAAAGAGTGTTTTCACTGACAGATGACAACCAAAATTTTAGCACTTCCTTATAGCAAACACAAGAATTCAAAGACTAGTTTGTAATTTCTGCTGTGTTCTGAGGTTATTTATATAAACTTAAAGCAAATGCAAAACAAAGTATGATGAAACATGAATTGTGGTGTTTAACACCCAACTTTGATTACTTTGAATACTTATGCACGAGGTCTGGACAACGATAAAGTAGATATTCAAATGCAGTAGCATCAAAATTAGACATATGCAGCAGAGTTTGAGAGGACACCTAATTTCTTTGAAACAATCTCTGGAGCTGGTAATAAGATATCACTTTTCAAAGTACAGACTTGCAGAAATTTCCAAAATATCACAGAGTTCACAACCATATAGCCATAAGGGCACTCTGACTCATACCAGAAGGACTTCATACACACCCACTGCTCCTTGTCATTCTCACCTGAGACACAGGTTTTCATTTCACAGCCATAAAACACAATTCTCCTTTGTTCTCTTCTAGCCCCTTCCATCAGCAGCAGGACTTTGAAGTTTTCTTCTGTCACAACACTGCTATTCTATGATAGAATAGCACACAGTTCCATAACAGAGTGGTTTTAGGCAGGAAAAAAGGAGCTCATAGCAAGACAGCAATTGATTGTCCCATATTCCTTCAAGGAAACATTGCCTATAACCAACTGGCTAATTAACAGAACTGTAGCCATGAGGCAACACAGACTGGCAGGTGTAGAACACATGTCACTAATTTGATTAATTTCATTTTATTTGTTGTCAAATGAAAATACTTTWAATTTTTATTTGTTACAAAGATCAAAAATTACAGGTTTCCAAGTCCTTAAATCCCATTATATAGAAACTGTAAGCAAGTCTTCAAGCTTCTGAAAAGTTTTTTTCTTCTACAACAGACTCTTGACTACTTTTCAAATACAAATGTGTTTGATTACTTCCTGTCTATTTAGAAAATTAATACATACCTCAAGTTGTGAAACTGTCCTATCTGGAGATTACAAGTTAGTGGTGGATTACAGACTGAAGAAATTGAAAAACGAATTTATACTGTTCAAAGTCCCTGCAAATATCTATTGAGTAGCTGCTAAAGACCCAAGAGATGAGCATATGATTAGATCAAGCAGAATTGAATTTAAACCTATTAGTATGGCTCATTGTCAGTCTGGCCTCAGATATGTTGAAGAAAAGTCCTCTATTTACAGCCCACTTTTCCCTGCCCCCTCCCAAGATTATCCAGCACTGGTAGCAAATCCTGATCATTTTACTACTCCTCACAGCAATAGAGTCCACCTGAGATCAGCTTCCTTTAGCAGCTGCATGCATTGATTAACACCAATATCCAAGTAACCTGCTCCAAGCCAACAATCACAGGTTTTTAGACACTTAGCTAGCTAGATCTCTCCTCTCCAGGTAAATATGTTTAGACAACATTGAGAATGTTTGACTGATCCCAGCTGCTGTCTTTGTTCTGCACTGATTACTGAAGACAAAACTTGTCTCCAAACCCAAGATGGAGAGCTGTACCAGAAAACTGCCCTGAGAAGAAGTTTCATAATTCGCCTTTCTCAAAAAAAGACATGTTACAGGAAGCCAAATTCTTTCAAGTCTGGACATAGAAAGGGAGAAGTCCAATGCAGTTTTTGGCTTAAATGTTTTTTGACAGGGTTTGTGTATTTCCATGTTATTTTCAAAAAGTGGTTCTACATCACAGACACATGACAGCTTGAGTGCCTTACTTTCTAAAAAGTTTAGCCTCAGTTCAAATATGAGTCCTATAAACTCAACAGATCATACAGCAAATGACTGAGTTTGTTACCAGGCTGTAAAATGTTTCTGAACTTGTCTGAAGCTTCATAGTATAATACTACTCATGTCTGAACCCTGAAGTAGTCTCTGTTAGAAATACATAATAGTTTTATGCATTCTATTAATAAACACTCTGATTAGCACACGAGCATTTCAGCATTTTTTAAAATTATTTTCTTTTATGTAGACAAGCTATTTAACAAATTGTTTTAATTAAAGAATTTATTTTTTATCAGAACTCCTGTCCATATTCTGGTTGCCCTTTAGTGGCTGAGTGATTTCCCTCTTTTCCTGTTTCCCATGTCTATACCGTCTGTTTACATGCAGTACTATAGGAACAAATATAAAGGAGCCACAAGAGAGAGTCTACTCAGACAGGATGAGTGCCTTTATTTTTGCCACTCTGAGAACACCACATCACCTGTCCTGCTTCATTGGTTGAAAAGAAATCTTAAGGGTTTTCACAGTACCAGATGTTTTACTGCATCTTGCTTTCTTTTGCAGCTCTGACAGCATACCTACATCAGTTTACTCTGGCTGCAAATAAACCTCTACGTTCACTTAGTGTCAAAACAGCGATGCTGAGCAGCTATGTATACTCTTAAGATTTCTCCAAAGCCACTCTTATAACATAGTAGCATACTGCTGTTAGCTTCCATGTGTTATTTGGAGGGGAGCACAAAGCAGGGTATTTTGGATGTTAAGATTTACTCTGTTACCCACATCAGAACACTGATATTGGTAACGGAGTACACAGACTTTTAACCTCAACAGAAAGACCAGTGAATATTTGGCTAACATGGCTGACATGCAGATCCATAACTAGATCAGACAAGAACAGTGAAAAACGCTCGTGGGTCAAAGTTCTCGGTCTTCCAAGGCGCTGGCTAATATTAAGTGCACCTCATGTGTGAAAGTGTATTATTCCATCTAAGAAGCCATGAATCTCAAGAGGATGATTTATCAGTATTTTCAGGAAGCTGACACAGAAATATGATGTTCTGTGTACTTCTCTACTATAAAGATAGTGTCTATGCTCACACTAAAGGATTCAATTACACTCATGTGTTGCTTCCCTTACAGCAAGTTCCATCAATATTTCCTCAAGTGGTTTGTTGTTCTTACTACCAGAATTACTTTTATTTTGCTCCTATAAATATAGCTACATAATTATATTCATCATCTGATAATTTAGGGAGGAACCAAGGCTTTCTAAGAAAAATATATTCTCTCTTTGCTGTTGGAGAAGTATTAAAAAAAAAAGTAAGCAAGATTAGCTAAGCAACAATCAAGGTTAAAATAAATTTGCTTAGAGATGCTGATTCAGATCCAAAGATATCCACCTGCAAGATTTCTGGATGACAATGCATGTATGTTAGAACTATTCAAATAATAAGTTTTTGAGCAATTATTAAGAGTAACATGCTGATTACTCATGCCCTGAAAAATTTGGGTTATGGAGCTCTGGTTTGGATTAGCTACATGCAGCTAATGAATTCAGTCATCATAAAATCATAGAATATGTTGAGTTGGAAGGGATCCATCAGGATAATTGGGTCCAATCCTGGCCCTGCACAGGACACCCCTAGAATCACACCATGTGTCTCAGAGCATTGTCCAAATGCTTCTTGAACTCAGACAACCTTGGTGCTGTGACCACTTTCCTGAAAAGCCTATTCCAGTGCCCAAACACCCTCTGGGTGAAGAACCTCTTTCTAATATCCAACCTAAACCTCCCCTGACTCAGCTTCAGACCATTTCCATGAGTCTTGTCACTGGTCACAAGAGTGAAGAGATCGGTACTTGCCCGTGAAAGCATGTATTTTTCATAGTGATACACAGTGAACAAAACATGACAAAAAATAAATCCATTCCATTTTAAAAAGTTTTCATACTGCTTTTGGGACCTAAGAGGAAAACCAGACTAACAATTATTAACATATGTGAACACAAGGCTCAAATAAATCTTTTGCTTTGTTAAAGTTTTGTTAAACATCCCTATTGAGTCACCTTGATCACTTCACCTAAAGCAACTCTTTCTCAGCTTCATTCAGAATGTAGGAAATTTCAGGTGTGCTTCTAATAGAGGTATTTATCCTTCAGTAGTTTGATCATTTGACATCTTTTACCCCTTTTACTGAATATTCATCTGATTAATTGGCTGTTCTTTAGAATCTATTCATACACCTTTACTATCTAGCTGACCTCTCCAGTAACAGACATTTAATGAAATAAAAAATAATGATCAGAGACAAGGAAAGATAATGTCTTAGGCTCATTATGCCAGTCCTCCAGTGGACTTACAGACAGTCATGGACATGAATGTCACATTCTGTGAAGTTTATTAGCAAATTTGTTGAAAAATTTTAGAGAATAGCCATTCATCATTCTAAAGCTTTTCCAAGAAGAGGCACCACATCCAGTGAAGATCCTACTGGACGAATTTGCTTCTTTGCATAGCAGATTTCAGATCAGATTCATAGGCCTCTGCAGCCATTTTTTCTAGACTGTGGGAGTCATAGAAAAATCATATTTGTGCCTAAATTATCCCACACCACCTCCATCCCAAGTTAATGTTTAAGTAATATGGAACACACTAGGCTTTCCTCTTCTATAGTGACCAAATTTCACAAAATCGTGAGCAAACATTCAGTAAAGACTGTGCATAATAAAAATTTCACTGCATAAGGGAGACTGAGTTCAAATCCTCAATCTCAATAAACTAGCAAGTATTTATTTTCTTTTTTCTCCTCAGTCTTGAATGTGTGTTGACTGTCACCAAGATATCTACCAAAATGTAATCTAAGGTGTCTTATATGTAATAAATTCAAAGGGCTTCACAACAGAAAGAAAATGAAGTTTTACAAAGATGAAAAAAAAGGGGGATGAGGAAGCTGCTACTTGTCTAGATCTACTATAGGAGGTAAAGCGCCCTCTGCACATCTTCCATGCTGAGCAGAAGTTGCTATCTATACCAAGGAAGTCCACTGCAAGTAGGGCCATGGGTCTTTAGAAAAAACATTTGCATCTAGCTGAGCTCCTGTTTTCAATTTTTATATTTTGAGTGTCCAGAATGCAGTTTCTTACATCTTTTGACAAGGTTTCACGAGTCATATTCACCCCAGCCTCTCAAATATCATTCAATTTCTTTAGTTTTTTGTTGTTCTTTTGTTTCTTTGGATGGTTTTTTGTGTGGTTCATTTTTTTTTTAAACGAGCTATGATTGGATTTGCATTTCAAAGCTTTCTATTCAGTGTTATATATGAAACATGTCAAAGCTTTTGTTTCTACTTACCACCAAATAGATATGAAGTTAAATACACAAGCAATAAACGAGCTCCTTTTTAGTAGAAGTGCACTGCAGATGGAATGTAGAATTGATGAGTACACAGTATCAGCAATGAAAAATTCTATTTCATGTTTAGCACAACAAAACTGGGAAAGATCTTTTATCTAACTAGTGTTATCACTGACACCTGCAATATAATTGTATAGATTCTTATTATGCTTTATATTTATGTTCCCCTCACTCTTCTTACTGCTCTGCTTGGTTGTTTGTTTATTTTAAATAATTATGACTAAGACATAAATGGTAATGCATACATTCACCATTTTTTCAGCTTCCCTTCCCATCCCCTCCCAGCATTATTTTTCACTTTAACACAATAGGAACTATGCAGTCTAGTATTGCAATAAAAAACAAATAGTCATCCCAATCCTAGCAGGAGTCAAAATCAAACTTAAATGAAAAATCTCTACTCTTTCAATTGCTTGATCACAGCATTTGTCTCTTCCCATTCCAATAACCACTACATGACAACATGAAAGAAATACTTACTCTGTACATCAATAGCTTTCAAGTAACAGTTGTTGCTCTGCCCACTAGCTTCTAAAAATCACATCTTAAATAAACATGATTGATCTTCATATTTTTAAGTTCTTCCTAAACCTAATTTAGATGCTCAGCTTTTCACCCATTTTCAGTTCATGCCTCCCATTCAGACAATATTGCAAAGAGCAACTTCTTCACCTTGACAGTTTCTTTATACTAAGGTTTGGCTTGCTGGTTTTCCCACTACTGTCCATCTCTTTTCTACTGATCTCCTCTCACAGCAGGAGATGCCTATTGATGAGGATTGTTGTTTTCCAATCAATCTTAAAGCATCCATTCTTAAAGATGAAGTTTATTTGCACATGGCAACTGTACTAAGCACATCTACAATTCCCCACAGTTATTTTTTCTGCTACTGAGTTAAGAGCGTACGAAGAGAAGATCTGTTGCAATTATACCAGTCACACCCAGAACCGAGATACTCCTTTTAATTACAAGCAGGAAATACCTTCCATAGGAGATACGATTTTTAGGGTGCACTCACCAAAAAGGGTATATTATTGAGAGGTTTTTGGAGCATCACAGAAGCATGCACAGAGACGCCTGCTTAAAATTGAAAGCCTAAAGAAAACCCATCCTGTGCTAAAGCATTACATACAATGCACTTAGGAGGACCAAACATTGAGGAAGTCCATCTACCCAATATTAATGTGCCTATAAATAGAAAGTGCTGCAGGGTCTTTACTACTGCTTGCAAGGAGGACTTAGATAAAGATCTGACTTCCTTCAAGTTTAAGTATTTTGGATTCTTTAAAATGTTAATGAATGCAAAGATTTATTCATTATTGTTTGAATGCTTTATTGGATGTCTCTGTATAACTATATTTAAACAGTCAGACAAGAAAAAGTATGAAAAGCAGCTCCAGTGAAAGCTAGTTATGAAAACATGTCACAGAAGAGAGGCTTCCCAATAGACTACATCAATATCCACAAGTCAAACAAGTTCAAATGCTGTAGAGGACAGAATGTTTCATACCTGGAATATTCATGAGTTCATTCACATAAATCCATCATCTTGATATTTACAAACAATCCTTGAAAATTAATTGGAAAAATTACTTGGGAGTTGTTATGGGTTTGGGGTTCTTTTAAAAAAAAAAAAAAAAAAGGACAAACATGTCAACTCAAGAGAAAAGTCTTACACTAACAGAAATTTTACACAATATATTTCAAGCTTAGAACATTGAGTACATAATTTATACTTAATCTCACGGATAGACTAAAATGTTTTTGTATACCCATTTTAAAAGCTTGGGGGTTTTGTTTGGTTGGTTTTGCTGTGGGGTTTTTTGTTATTCTTTTGGGAGTCAGGTTTTTTAAAGTTATAGGTGGAAGTCCTTCAGTTAAAACCAAATTATAAAGCCTTTTTGAGGAAAAAAAGGAGTGTGATATTCAAAGCTTGTCCAAGAATAGAATTCCAATTTGCCGCAATCTACTCCAACTTCTTTTTGTTATTTACTCAAATAAAACAGTAATATTTAGGGCATGAATTCCACAGGTTCTCTACCTCCAGTCTCTCTTCTTCAACAGATAACTACCAGCCCTATATAGCTGTGCAAACTTGGACAACATAGATAATATAGCATTCTAGTGGATACTACGCTTTTTATTAAATCGAACTTAGCTTTGTTTGTACACACAGTATTCATAATACAACACTATATAAAATCAGAGTGGGGAGTGTGTGTGTGTGTGTCTGTGCATAGGCGATGGTCAGAATCAGTCATTTAGTTTTGTGCAACAAGATTCAAACATTCACACTATTCAAAAACCAGCAAAGATGTTGCCATTTCCATTGATAAGCAGATCTGCACTTCCAGATTTGTTTTGTTGAATGCTTATTCCAAAAAGCAAGCGGTTCAACCTTTCTGTAATAGTAAGATTTTTCATTCATTCTGAACCTGGGAGACATAAATAGTCTGAGCATAAAGCTTACATTAGAAAGCAGAACTCTTACCACGGGATGGATATTATTCAGCAGTGATTTTTCTTCCTGTAGCTCCATGTTGAGTCTCCAGGCAGCAAGCGTGTAAACAACAGTTGCTATTTACATTCTACCGGGAGATGTAGAAACTGCATTTGTTATTTATAGCATTTATGAAATTAAAGCAACAAGTTCGGAGTGTATGTACATATGTCTGCAGTAAATTGATTCTCTAGCATTTCCATTTTAAAAAGTGGCACCTGCTATCTTTCCTTTGTGTATATTAGTTCTCTTTCAATTATAAGCACCGAAAACATTTTTACTCCTCAATTTGCTCCAGACTTATGAGCACTGAGATAGAGTTCAATGTGCTCATTGATTAAATTAGAGCACTCTACTTGATGTGTACAATTCACCGTCTGAAAGAATCACAGACAAAGTATTATGACAGCTACTAATGAAAGTGATCAGTCCTTCCATTATTTACTGTAAGTACTTCAGCTAGGTTGATATTGTTCAAGCCTTCAAAATATTCTGGTTTTGAGATTCCTGTACAACAATTTCAGGAAATAAATTAAGCAAAGAGTCAAATAAATCTATAGTAAGAATACTGATATGAATAATATAACACCAGTTTATGCATAAAACAAAAATTCCTGATATTATTGGTGCTTATAACAACTAAGAATTAGTGCGGGGCTTTTCTTCAGTTTAGGATGACTAGAGTAAGATTTTTATTACATTTTAGAGCATTAGCAAAACTTGAGTTCATCTTTGCCACACTTTTATGCAAAGCCACAGGACACAAATTTTTCAGCAAGAGTACCAATCAGCATAAATAATCTATCTTACAAAAACTCATTATCTGGGGAGAGAAGCATAATGGATCCTCTTAGTTTGTTTAGTAATTCAAACTCAGTCAGGTCTCCATAAAAATATATCAGTTAAGAAACCACTTCACTGCCAAAATCAGCAGTTTCATTAACCCCAGCTCATCATTTAATCTGAAGTCTGTTAACAAGTCCAGAAAAAAGTGGCTAAATATTTCCTGCAGTGATCAGTACAAAATAATGCAAAATCAGAGACATGATCTGAAAAACCTTGAAATATCACATATTTTAAATCATTTGGGCCTTTCTTCAAACTTGAGAAACAGTTAATAGAAATTTATATCAAATATATTACTGAACAATACTATCTGTTAAATATTTTTCTTTAAATATGCCAAGTTACTATATGCTAATGTTCTATATGGTACACAGAAACTATACTAAAAAAAAAAGAGTCCTATCTAGTTGCTCTCATAGTAATTCATATGCATGTGAAAATATCATGGTTTAACCCAGCAGGTAGATAAACACCAAACACCAAGCCACATACTCACTCACCCCCATCAGGATGGGGAAGGAATTGGAAAAAAACAAATTAAAATGCATGGGTTAAGTCACAGACAGTTTAAGAAGACAGAAACTGAAGAGAAAATAATAATAAAGATAAAAGAATTAGAATATAAAAACTAGTGATGTACAATGCAATCACTTACCGCGCCCCAACCGATGCCCAGTCAGTTCCCAAGCAGTGGCCCCCAGCAAGTTTTCCTCCAAGCTTATATGCTGAGCATGATGGCACATCGTGTGCAATATCCACTGGGCCATTTGGGGTCCTGGCTGTGTCCCTTCCCAACTCTTTGTGCACACCCAGCCTCCTCACAGGTGGAGTGAGTACCAGAAAAGCTCATGACTTAGTGTAAGCACTGCTCAGCAGTAGCCAAAAGGTCAGAGGTTGGACTCAATGATCTTGGAGTCTTTTCCAGCCTTAATGATTTTATAATTCTAAAACATCACTGCGTTATCAACATCATTCTTATTGTAGATCTAAAACACAGCACTATACCATCTTTTAGGAAGAGAGTTAACTGTATCCCAGCCAATACCAGAATAGAAATCCAACACAGGAATAGTAAAAATAAGTGTGCAGCTGTATATAAACATCCCCCTACATTKTTTTATAGTCTCTAGATTTACCCTGATCTTGAGAGCTTTCCTCTTCTCAGTTACACACAAAATTCCTGGTGTTACCCTCTCGTGGTTACAGAGCTGTAGGTAGGCCAGTCTAACTGCTCATACAGTATTTATAGCTCTAATGGCTGCTCAAGGATGAACGTTATCAAAGGGGTCTTTTTGAGCATACCTAAATGTATCTCCTGGTGCCTCAGCTTCTTATCCTTGTCCACTGAAATTTCCAAATGAAACATAATGAAGGGAAGGTGTTGCAATGAATTAAGATATCAATGAACCTAGAATACCCATGGATTATTTTGTCAAATAATCTATGTTTGTAAATAATAATGAAAGTAAATATTAATTTTTATTCTAATTAATTTTTTGTATTAAGAATTAGAATTCCTTTACTTGCACAGAATCTCAATTTAATTAAATTAAATGTTCTATTAAAGTACTGAGTTATCAGGTAAAATAAATTAAATATAGAGTGTGAATTAATACTGATAAAATTTGACTAGTGCTACAGTACTTTGCCTTGTTTGTCTTTATAAGTGGCTTGTTAAAAATCAGCTACATCTTAAGGACATTTTATAGCTGATAAAGCCAGTGCAATTGAAAAAATTATTACAGTCATATCCGTTATCATTACATAGTTATCACACATTAGTTAAGAATTTCAGGAATGCAAATGCCTTGATATGGGTTTTCAAAAATTGATTTTCTAGAATCATAGAATATACAAAGTTGAAAGGGACCCATCAGGATCATTGAAGCCAAGTCTTGGCCCTGCACAGGACACCCCAAGAATCAGATCATGTGCCTGAGAGCATTGTCCAAACACTTTTTGAACTCAGCCAGGCTTGGTGCTCTGACCACTTCCCTGGGGAGCCTGTTCCACTGTTTAGCCACWCTCTGGGTTAAAATAATTTTCCTGATATCTACCCTAAACTCCCCTGACACAACTTCATGCTGTTTGTCAGTCCTGTCACAGGTCATGAGAGTGAAGAGATCGGTACCTGACCCTCTCGCTTCCCCTTGTGAGGATGCAGTGAGGTCTCCCCTCAGTCTCCTCTTCTCCGGACTGAACAGACCAAGTGACCTCAGACACTCCCTTATACCGCTTTCCCTCAAGGCCCTTCACCATCCTTGTGGTGCTACTTTGGACACYCTCTAATAGTTTAATATCTTTCTTATATTGTGGTGCCCAAGACTGCCCAGAGCACTCAAGGCGAGGCTGCCCCAGTGCAGAGCAGAGCAGGACAATCTCCTCCCTTCCCTGGCTGGCGATGCTGTGCCTGATGCACCCCGGGGCACAGCTGGGCCTCTTGGCTGACAGGGCACTGCTGACTCATATTCAACTTGCCATCGACCAGGACCCAAGGTCCCTTTCCGCAGCTCTGCTCTCCAGAATCCCATTCCCCAGTCCGTCTATACATCCAGGATATCCCACCCGAGGTGCAGAATCTGGCACTTTCCCTTGTTGAACTTCATATTGTTGGTGACTGCCCGGTCCTCTGATTTGTCTGGGTCTCTCTGCAGGGCCTCTCTGCCTTCAAAGGAACCAACAAGTCCTCCCAGTCCTGTATCATCTGCGAACTTGCTCTGTATCCCTTTCAGTTCTGCGTTCAAGTTATTTACAAAGATGTTGAAGAGCACAGGTTCTAATATGGAGTCCCATGGTACCGCTCTAGTGACAGGTTCCCAGTCTGATGTCACATCATTCACTATAACCCCTTATGCCTTACCCATGAGCCAGTTGCTCACCCACCACATGATGTGTTTATCCAGATGTGTGCTGGACATTTTCTTTAGTTCAGCTTTACTTAAATTCAGAAAAATTACATCAAATGGCTTCCCTTGATTCAACTGGTGGGTTATCTTGTCATAAAAGAAAATCAAGTTTGACAAGCAGGACTTTGCTGTCATGAAACTGTGCTGGCTATCTCCCAGAATAATCTTCTCCATAACTTTACCAGATACTTAAGTGAGACTGAGAAGACTGTAGTTTCTCGGGTTCTCCTTCTTCCCCTTCTTGAAAACTGGCACAACATTCGCCAGCTTCCAGCCAGATGCAACCTATCCAGATTTCCAAGACCACTCAAAAATCAAGAGAGGCTTTGCAGTCAGCTTGTCCCTCAAGGATCCTTGGGTGAACCCCATCAGGCCCAATAGATTTGTAGGGATCCAGCTGGAGCAGCAAAACCCACACAATTTCAGGGTTGCCTGGGAGTTGATCATTCTTGCAGCCATGGTCTTCCAGCTCAGGGCACTGAGACCTTGAAGTCTGAACCTGAGTGTTGAAGACAATGGCAAAGAATGTGTTAAACACCTTTGCCTGGTCCCTGACCCTTTTTGTGAGGTGACCATCCACATCCTGTAACGAGCTGATGTTATTTTTACACTGCCTATTGCCATTAATATATTTGAAAAAACTCTTTTTATTATCCCCCACATTTCTGGCCAGCTTTGATTCCAGCTGAGCTTTGGCCACATTAATTTTCTCCCGAAAGTGGCAAGCAGCACCTCTTACTCTTCCAGTGTCACCTGACCTTGCTTCCAATGGGCATATACCTTCCATTTTTGCCTTATTTCCAAGAAAAGATCCCTGTTCAGCCAAGCTGGCCTTCTGCCTCATCTACTTGACTTGAGACATTTAGGAATTGCCTGCTTCTGCGCCCTTTGGAAGTGATGTTTAAAAAGCGACCAGCACTGATGGAACCCAGCACTGCAAAATAATTTTTCCAGGGGACTTTACCCACTAGTGCCCTGAGCAGCCCAAAGTCTGCACTCTTCATGTCCAGAGTTGAGGTTTTGCTGACAGTTTTTCTCCCACCAACAGAGATTTCAAACTCGATCGCTTCATGGTCGCTGTGGCCAAGACAGCCACCAATCTTCACTCACAAGATCCTCTCTGTTGACAAGCAGCAGATCAAGAAGAGCATCTTTCCCAGTCAGCTCCCTTATGACATGTTTCATAAAGTTGTCATCCAGGTTTTTTAGGTATCTTCTGGCCCCAGTTGTACTAGCTGTGTGATTCTCCCAGCTGATTACTGGCAAGTTGAAGTACCTCATAAGAACTGACTTGGAAGCATCCCTTAGTTGCTCAAAGAGTAATTCATCGGCTTCATCGTCCTGGCTAGGAGGCCTATAACAGACTCCTATAATGACATCTGCATTACTTTTTTGCCCCTTGATTCTTACCCAAAGGCTCTCAACTGTGCTACTGAAAACTGCGAGCTCCATACATTCTAACCCTTCCATTACAGTGCCACCCCTCCACCTCTTCTGCCCTGCCTGTCACCCCTGAAGAGCCTGCAACCATCCAACAAGGCACTCCAGTCACAGGACTCATCCCATCAGGTTTCACTTATGCCAGTGATGTCAAATCTGTGTGACTGGGCCAAAGCTTTGAGCTTGTCTTGTTGGTCCCCCATGCTGCTTCTTTATGTAATATGTTATTTTACCACAAGTTTTGTGGATAAAGACAGGCATAGCCGGCAGCATCAGGAGAAAGCTGTGATGCTGCAGCAAAGGCCGGAATCCATTATATCATGAAAGGGCTAACACTGACTGATCTCATAAGAAAGTATTCTGAAAACAGTTGTTTTATCCTGAAGTTACTTTCATTTTTAATCCCTAAGGAGAAGCTTACTTCCAGATTCTGAGGTCCAAACTGTGATGGGACTGTGGAAACACAGAAGTAGCATAGAAAGAGGAATCAGCAAAACTTGTAGTGAAAAACAGCCACTGCACAAAATAAGGATGCGCATATACCATAAATGAATCCTTGCTATGACAACAAAATTTAAAGAAGTCCTCAAAACGCAGTGTTGTTGAAGTGTATGACCAATGGAAACTCAGGAATACTCTGAAGTCTGTGACACTGACAAGTACAGAGCTGTAGGAAACTAGCATAGAATCACAGAATGGCTTGGGTTGGAAGTAACACTAAAGATCATCTTGTTCCAGCCCCCTGCTCTTGGCAGGGGCATCTGTCAGTTGACCAGTCTGCTCTGAGCACCATCCAACCTTGAACACTTCCAGGGATGGGGCATCCACAACTTCCTTGGGTAACATGTTCCAGTGCCTCACCACTCTCATAGTAAAGAATTTCTTAATATCTAATCTAAATCTACATAGTTGGCATATTGGGCCCTCTGTTCCCCTTAGAAGGGAATCACAAACAACTATAATCCTACTGTTTTATTAAAACTTTGTAATATAAAGAATTGTTAGAAATACCAATAATTCTAATTGACAGCTGAACTAAGTGCCACCTCAAGTGAGTGGAGATCTCAACTGTTTAAGAACAAGTCACATAAGTAGTATTTACTTTTCCCAGTTACTAATGGGGGCCTAACAACATCCTGCTTCAACCAACCAACCATGTCTTGCCTGCAACTGTAGGTCATGACTGCGCTCCTGCCATTCACGTGCACGTTCTTGGCACCACCTGTACAAACCAACAGCTCCATGTTTATACCACTTGGGCTTCCACAAATTTCCAGTACTGGAGACAGAACTTATAGATCAGCCTGTCTAACATGGTATTGTCATCAAGCAGACTATTGCAAGTGAACTAGGTACCAGCTAAGACAACAAATTTAGAGTTCCCCCTGTGCCAGGAGTGGTGATTCCTTAGTGTAGCTCTAAACAGCAAAACTAATTCTAATATACATTAAGAAAAGAGTAGTCCCAGTACCCACCTAACTCTCAGACAAACCTGTTRAATAGTAAAGCAAAACAGTGCATTAAACTGTATTTGAGTAGTTATTCTACACAAGAGTAGCAATGACTGGCTAAGTAGCAACCATATCCTGAACTACATATTGTGACAGACAGGGGATGGAACATGTTGACTTTCTTTTTCATCTACTGCACAAATAAAAGGTTATAGTTTTATTATTTTAGTGCCTGAGATAGATTGTATATTTTTCCTGTCATTTTTTCCTCAGAATATTTCTGTAGGATGACTACCTTTTTTCCCCCCACATACCTTTTCTATCTAACTCTTATTTTTTTGAAATTTTCATCTTCTATTCTGTGCTTTTATTCATCTTTAAAATGCTCCCCATAAGAACTCAAATACCATGTTACTACAGTAAAACAGTCCTATGTTGCAATGATTGATTTCACCACCTTTAAAACCTTAGGATAAAAAAATTTAAAAATCACAAGAATGAAAACAGTGTCATAAAATATTCCATCCACAGCACAGTTCTATTCTTGCCAGCATAAGTTTTTTCATTTTATCCCTAGAAGATTGCATAAAATTCCAAGTTGAAATTATATTAAAAAAAATGGAATTACCTCCATCAAGACAAATGAGAGCCAATTCCAAACCCACTAGTTTTAACACACAAAGAAGTTTCGGGGTGGAATTTGACAGATTGGCTCGCTATACACTGTGCTAGCAGTTCTATCTGTAGCAATTTCTATTACAACTACAGCTCACAAGTACTCCGAGAGCACATTCTCCTGTACAGTGTCCTCGTTATTTCATAAGACAAGCTATCTGGCATAAACATCTTCAGAACACACTACAAAAATTACAAAAATATCAAACACAAGACTGTTTATGGCTCTTATATGCCAAGAAGTGGGAAACAGAAATCATATAATATTTCTTAATAATATTTCTTAAATCTGCAGTTTAACTCTTAAATAGCTGAATTGTGCTGCTAAAATTAGTGTTTTACAATAAGAGACTGATAAATAAGGGACAGAATGTGCTGGGTCATTTAGATGAGGGTGCTGTGGAATGAAACTATACAGAGTTCTAGGTTGTTCAGTCTTGTTTTCAGAAAATTTACATTCAATGTCAGATTAAAAAAAGAACAAAGCCCATTCTACTTCAGATATTTTGAACATTGCACTGGTCTGCATGAACCTTTAGCCTCAAAATATTAGAGTTGGCCTCTAGCTATTTTACGGTTAAAACATCTGTTAGCATTGCTTGCATTATGTTATCAGAATATTATAGAAAGGGAGCATGCATCTCAGCCAATGTGCTACTGCTTACAAAGTAAAGGGCACATTAAGATGCAAGAGCTATTCTACAATGCATATATTTATACAGACATTACAGAAGCCAGTTGAAAGGTTGCCAGTTAAAATTACTTGTATCATTAATAGAGAACTTCTAGTCAACAACATCAGGTCTGTAATTTTCTCAGTTACAGAGATATTCTACTCAGTACAACAATGGTCACACTAATATATTTCAAAAGAGGTTTTTAAATTTACTTTTGTACTGGGTTTTTTGGCTAGATCAACTTAAAACTGTAGTTTCAGGATACAGCCCATTGTCAAACAGGTGAACTACAGCAGTTGTACAACATGCAGCATCAAGAGGACATCAAACATACACATTACAGTGGCATAAAACTAATTTATGCTGCTTGAAAAGAGTTTTCTAGCTCCTGAGCAAAAAAATGATGGGAAAGTTATGAATTCAGTACCCTGTCTTCCATAGAATAGGCTTTCTTCTTTTATTACCTTCATCCTTTCAATAAAAACTAAAGCCTGTTACAAAAAACCACTTTTTTCCCAACAAAAATTAGGTTTCACAACAGTCCTCAACTCAAGTAAGAAGCAACAGAGGATCTCATTTGAACAAATGTAACAAGATATTCTTTCACCTGTTTTATTTGGGGCTTTGTTGGGCTTTTTTGGTTCGGAATGCAATTTTTTTGTTTTATCCTGGATAATCTTTTTTAAAAAAGTTTTTGTAATTTTTTTAAAGCATATTAGCAAAACAGTACAGAAGTAGGAAACAAAAAGCATTTGCAGCTCATGTAAGTTGCATTTAGGATTTATATTTCACAATCTTTGATTGCCAAACTAATACATACACACACACGTATGAATATTAGTTTGGCAACCAATGGTCTTGCTTAGAATGGAGATGCTATGGTAGACATTACAATACAAACAAAACAGCCCCACAGGAACAAATAATTCTACTGTTTGCTTGCAAGGCAAGGTACCAAAGGGTTAGAAAAGATCATAAGCATAAGGTCAGTGTGCTGTGGGGATTTGATGATTCAAAACCTAAGTCTCTAAGGTGTGACATTAGATAACTTCATTAGGTAACTCAGTTTTCACCATTTATCTAACTACTATTTGGCAACACAGCAAAATGCGGGAGGTCGGGATTGAAGAAAGCAGAACAGCGTGGGGAATGACCAGGGAAAAAACAGGCTCCCACAGATGATAGGTGCAGCAGGTGTATGAGTTGGTCATTTGAGCGGAAGTAGTGAGAGGCGACCCGAACTCTGAAAAGGAGCTGATATCCTTCCTACCCATTTACTCTGCAAAAAAAGAGAAATTTTTGACTGCCCTACTTTTTTTTCTAAAATGAAGCAAGTCTATTATCCAACTCATGGTAGTATTATGGTGACCAAGGATGGACACGATAGTCTGATTACTTTGAGATCTTAGAAGTAACCATTTGCTCAGTTTGATATAGTGCACAGTTACTCACTGCAAGTGGGATCCTTGCAGATGACCCACAGACAATATCAGCATCTTCGCAGAATTATTAATAGTGCTTTGTTTTCTGAAACAAGTCTTTGTAGAATGACAGAATTAAAACATAGCTAATTAAACAGTTAGTGAGACTGTTCTCAAAAGCAAGATGGTTTAAGCTATACAAAACCATCAGCCCCAAAACTGTTTTCCCCTTTCCTGAACCTGCCACATGCATTTTACTGCTTTTTGACAGTAAAACTGCACCATAGCATACAACATACACAAATCTCAGAAATTTCTATATGAACAGGCTCACATATCTAACTGTAAGCCTAAGCCTTTTTTCTCCTTTGTTACTGTCAAGACTTCCAAGTAATTGTTTTCCTAAAATAACGCACAACCCTGAGTGACAAATAATATTGTTCCAAGTTCTTGTTTTGGTAGAATTGCTTTTAGTTTAAGACTACCGATATGTACTGCTGTATAAAAGCTTTTGCTAGCCTATTATCCGTAGGTAAAAATGTGACAGCAGACATCTATAACTGGGGTCTTTTATATGAAGCAGCCAAAGTGGTCTTTCATTAGAGAGATAAACAGCTACCTCTTAGCAACTAGATAGTATTCACTTTCCACAGCTAATTTTAAGGAAATTGTCCTTGAATGTCTATTCCTGCTTGGGGAAAACAAAAAGAAAAGTGTAGAGTGGACATGATATGTTCAGTAAAATAAAAGAAAAGCATAGGGAAGTGTCAATTCCTTGGTCTAATTTCCCTTGTTGTTTTCAGCTTTTGTTTTTCTAGCTAATACCTTATGACTAATGTATAAGATCAAATTTTAATGATAATGGCAGATTAGTTTAAATTCCTTTCCTCTTTGACCTGAAGCTATGTTAAAACTTGGATATATTTTATTACCCAAATCAAATCCTACACTGAGAAAAATAAGTCACCTGTTTGCTGAAGTACATCAATACCTTGAAATCCTGGGCCAGACCACAGCTGTTTCTCAGTTGCCAGACTGCCCAGGGTATGACACAGATGCAGAGCAGTGGTAAAAGGATTAAAACAGCCTGATATAGAAGAGATATTTTTAGCTTGCAAGAAATTGTTCAGCAGCAGAAGCTATAGCAGAAAAGGGACTAACTCAAAGGGGCAGGGATGCTTGATCACTGAATTTAATCTACTCTACATTTAATTTACTCTACTCTACACCTGTAAGACTGTGAAAAGAGTTTAAGAAAGTGCATGAGCCTCCTCAAGCAGTACATTGGAACCCCCAGAATATCACTGATCTGTGTGGACAGGAAAACATTTCAGCCAGGTTGTAATATTAAGTGTTATTGATACAAAACTGTTGAGCCATGCTCCTGACACCACACTGAGAAATAGGCTGAAACAGAGAAAACACATAACTGTAAGGAGATGAAAAGCCTCCCAAAACCCCAGAGTCTCAGTTCAACATTCAGTAGAAAACACCCCTCTTAACAGGTGAACAGCTGCTGCACACTTCCTTGTGGTATAAAAGCACAGCTATTAAGTAAATGCAATTTGGCAGAGGCATCCACTGAGGCTCCCACCAGTTTGCACATTCTGAGACACTCAAATAATTTGTGTTTCATTAGATGGCTTTTAAGCTGGATTTGGCATTCATGTGGAGTTACAGTCACAGCAACCCTGCTCTGGATAGAACAGGCATCATGTGAAAGGTCAGTAGTAGATTTTCAGTATGAATGGCAGGGAGGATGGTATCCTAAAACAGTAAGACTCTCCAGATACTCAGAGGAGAGTAAGAATGTCACGTAAACAATTTGTGTTTATATGTCATTATTTGGTACCCTCAGGTTTCATTCAAAGCTACTGACATAAAAAAAAAAAAAGTTCAAATAAATGTTTTTCTTAGCAGGCCTTGTCATTCTATCACTGCTGCAGAAAGGTTTTTCAGCTGGAAAGATTCACCCAAATGTCAGTATATAATTAAAGGTGCAGATGTCAAGAAAAGCTGATCCTCATCCTCTCTTTCACTTCCACATCACTTGAATGTGCAAAAGCTATTCCATAAAGAAAGAAAACTCGAAGAAAAGTTACTTGTTCTTTATTGGAAATTTGATTGTACTTAGAAAAATGTTCTTTTGTTTATGTCACTTAATTCTGCATAGATGAACTGCCTTTAGATGAGTTAAGATGACTTAACAGCCGATTACTGGTTTGAGATGGAATAGCATCTACAGTGCATGACAGAGGTTGTTAATGTGTTACATCCAGGAAAAAAGAATTAATGAGCCAGATATTCAAAAAACACTACTTGTATTATGAAGTCTTACACAAGGATTTTTAAAGTTGTCTTCTTTACACTTCCTTACTGCTTGCTTTTTAAGAGTTACAAGGTTTCATTTATGCATTATAACATAGGAAAGAAAAAACATTTCCTTATTTCCCTTGCTAATTATTTCATGATGCCATAGACTGTATCAGTCAGAGCAAAGTCAGTAGTACAGGAAAATCTAATGACATGTATGACCTCTGAATGTACACAGTCCTGTAAGGAGGTGGTGTGGCATAAAAGGTACTTAATAAGGGGAAAAAATATGAAGAAGCTAGAGTAGCTGTTGCATTAGTACTTCATTTGCATTTACTTTCAGTGAACATCTTTTGGAAAAGATATCACCTCATCTGAAAGGACACCTTGCCCTACTCTTTGACCTAGTTACACAAAGCAAAAGGTCCCCTTATTGGGAAAAAAATGTACAGGAAACGAGTTTCAAAATATTTTATGCAAGTAATGTTGAATAAGCCTTTGGTTTAATCACTTTTTAAAATTATGAACTATTCAATGAGTGTGATTGTTATGGCAAAACATCTATGCTTCCTTCATTTCTAAAAGAATTCAAAGCTCCTGACCAGCTAATCTCATAGCATATGTGGGCAATCACAGGGGAGGAAAAGAAGGACTGGAGGGAGAGAATATTTCCTTAGAAATGACCCCAGAGCTGTAGATTAACACAAAGCCAATTATTGTTCAATATCAAACAACAGGTAAGTTTTTAGTAATTAATTAAAGGGAAGTTATCATTAGTGTGTACCACACTCAGAGAAATATTTCTCCACATCTTCCTTATGACTACTGCATAATGACAGAAATTATTACATAGAAAAGAAATCAAAATAAGAACAAAGAAATAAAGAGTAAAGAAAAATAAAATTTTAAGTTAAAATATAAACCAGTTTTGAATGTATGAAAATTAAATGGTTTTGAATGAAATTATAAAATGTACATTTCAAAATTCAGTGTAAATTTTCTTTCTGAAGGAAGAAGGCAGTAGGAGGAGTGTAAAGAAAGAGGAGCGGACAACCAGTCCAATAATTAGCTGCATTTTCCATTATGCACTTGAACACAAGCAGTCTATTGGAGAAGATCAATAATGAACATGGACCGAGCATTAGTGCTCGATACAATATATGGATTTTCAGTATTTCTTTGTTCAGGGGTGGCATTTTGTGTTTTCTGAACCTGAATGTTTAATGTCAAAGCACTGTTAAAAATACATAAATCACCCATCTGAAAGAAGCACAGTGCTATCAGCCCCAGCTATCACTGCTGACTGTCAGCTTTATGAGATACTCCTTTACTCCTCTCTCTACACCTAAAAAAGCAGAAGTCTTAGAATTCATTTAGTTATGACATAAGTTAATTATGGCAATTAACATGAAGATACCCTAGACTGTGAAGACACTGTAGCCTCCAGTCTAACAGAAACTAGCAGCTGTTCCATTAACCCACTGTAAACTGCATGCTCGGAAAAAAAAAGTTAGGTCTTCATCATAAAAATCYTCCTCCTTTTTTTAATCACTAGTGGTGTATTTCCATACGTCCATTCCAGATGCGCATATATAGAGACATAAATATATACATACATAAATATCTAGGTATATACACATTTATGCATACACACATGCATATTTATGCATCCTGAGCAAGGATAACATGTCCTTTTGGTTGTAGAGAGCTATAAGTTTTTGCATTCTCTAACTTATGAGTTTTAGTCATACTGCAGTATTTGCATGGTGACATTCAAGACTGGTCCATCTTAGGAATCAATAACAACAATGCTTTGTGCCCTCACCCAGAGAGTCAGTGCAAGCTCACTAGCATAGTCCAGCTAGCTGGTTCCTTATCTCAACAACAGACAATGAAATCAGGCAAATTTTTTTTTGGCAGATCTAATGAAATTCTCCTACATATTTTGGTTTGGATTTTTTTCTGGTTGGTTGGTTGGGTTGGTTTTTTTATGAGTTTTTTTGGTGGTTGTTGTTTTGGGGTTTTTTTCCCCAATAATGATAGCTCCTGTAGAAAGTGCTGGCTTTGTTGCATTCAATGTTTATTTTCCAATAAGAAATTAGATTCTTGATAAAGAACCCATTCTAAGGCAAACTGCATATGAATTTTCTATTTCTCTATCTGTTCCAAGAAGAAAAATTTAGTAATGCTTCCGATATCATATTAATAGATCCATTATCACATGATTTTTTTAAAAACTGCTGTTTTTAAAGCCTTTTCAAGTACTTTTCAGAGGCTGCTCATACATATTTCTTCTTGGTAACACAGTCACTCTCAAGTGCTTGTATCAAATGTCAGTCCACAGCTTTTGTATATGGTTATATCACCAAGTAAGCTAACAACACAGCATATCCAGCTGACAGGAAACACATCCCATTTGGAAATACCTTGAGTCCCAGGAACCTGAGACAATGAACCATCCATTTCAATGACAACCCGTGATACTCTACCACATGCCACGTAGGACTCTTTCTGACAAGGCCCCAGGGCATCAAAGCAATCGTTAGTAACTTTCCAGATTTCATAATATCACTATAGAATTATAGTGTGTAACAGGTAAAGAACAAACAAATCCAGGTGGTTGCTGGGAGGAAATTCTGCCTTTCTTGTTCCAAGAGCAGTTTGCATTAGAGATCTAGTGCTGGATGCCAGGTGGATGTTTTGGCCTGTATGCACTGCCATACATAGAGGCCTTACAATCAGTTAAAAAAAATTATATACCCTGCACGACACATTTTATGCTTTACGTGCTTGATGCCTGTTGGTTCGTTGCACAGGCAAGAGCCCAACTGGCTCAATACCAGCTATATTCTACATACTAAGTCATATTTCACTAGTGGCATAACATGCTTTATCTGAGAAGAAATACAAGTGAAATCACTCACCAGATTGCATCCCGGAATATACCTAAGTAAACAGCCTCACTGGAACAAAACAGGCCTGGCTTCATTATAACTTTCATGTATATATTATYGCACAAAGCAAGTCTAGAGTAGATATCAGTGTAACAGCAGTATGACCTTCTACATGCAATGTGTAGTACTATGCACAACTGGAAGCAGATTTAAGGTTATGCTGACAGCTAGAACTAAGATTTCTCTCACTGTGGATAACTCAAGTCTAAGACAGCTGTATTATTTAAAAACACTTGGTTTATATAGCATATGTATTGTGTAATGTATGCATATATATAAAAGCACATTAAAGCTTATACTTTGATACAAAATATTTATGAGAGCATTTTGTGCTCACTCTTTCCTTGATGAGCCTGATATGAAGATATTTCATGATTAGATCATCTGCACCTTTTGTTCATAACGTTGAGTTGCCTATGATTCTAAAAAAACCCAGCAGATTAGTAGTATTTTTCAAGTACCTTCTTAAAATTCTGCTGATGAATTTCTTCCCTGAAGTGAATGGGTTTTTCCTCAAGTGGGCAATGAAACTAGTAGCTGTAGGATAAAGGACTTTCATCCTATTAGCAAAAAGATCCCACTTCAATGACAGGGGAAAAAAAAAAAAAGCTACTGCTATAAGATGCCTTCATCTATAAAATGAGGAAGTAGAATAGGTGTACATTTTTCCATCGAAACGTAACCTAACGATGCATAGTAATTATGCTTGTGGTTTGCAATGAGATAGCTAGGTTTTAAATAAGATTGTAAGATTAGGGATAAATGTTACAATAGTATTAATAGACCAGCAATTGAATAGCTACAATTCAACTATAGAAACCACCTACTGGCCTCCAAGGAAGAGAAAATTAACTGTAGCAAGGAGGAGCCTGTGAGAAGGGAACCTTGATTAGCCAAGCACACACTGGCCATCTGATCTTAGATGCTGGCAATATGTAGTGCAATTATTTGGATAATTATAGTATTGGTTGCCCGGTGCTTCCATATGTTTCATTAAACCAACCTTTGGCTTGTGAACAGGCTGTAAGCAGATCTGTCAGAACAGAAATGGAGATACCTGAACTCTTAGAAAGGGTGGCAAAACTTAATGAAAGAGAATTAATGGCAACACATAAGCCCAAAGACCAGTTAAACCAGAAAGGCCCCTGATGGCTCAGCCTCCAAAAGATACAAGGTGATGTCAAACCAATGCAGGCAACTGAGGAAAGTGACATCTTTTGAAATTCAGCAGAGGACAAAACTTTTCAAAAAAACCCCAGTACATTTATGAAATAAAAAAAGCTCGCTCTTATGAAGCCTTTCATAAGAAGGGAAGGATCAAGAACATTTAGAATCATGTCTATTGTCTCAGAAATTGAGTTAGTTCATTAAATATCTCAGATAGTAGGTGTTTAAGTAAAAGTCTCAGCAGAATGAGCTGCTCACATTGTCTTCACTCAAATGCACTTAGCATTAGTGGTAATTGATTTAACTGAGCATAGAAGACATTACTTCAGTGAAAGGATATCTCACTGTTTCTTTTACTTTGTAGAGCTACCATTGACACATTTTGGTAAACAGATCTGCCCACTAGAGGTTTAATTTAAAACTAGCAATGGCACAGTAGGAAAATGGTGTGCTTGTGGCTTCCAGAGGCATCCAGACTGCAAAAACCATGCTTAATTTTGCCATTTTCTGTATGTTTTACTTAGACATTTTGCACTAAGACTAAAACATTCATCTGTCCCTTCCCTCCTACTCTGGAAACAGTGTGTAAGTTAAAATAGTAGAACCTGTGTGATTTAGTCAGTCTCTAAAATCTGGATCAATATTGTCTTATTTTCCTAGACAACACATTCTCTTTATATCCCAAATAATTTCACCAAGTATGGGCATGCAAGGGTTCTTCTCCTGACTCTCCACCAACAAAATTTTATTCCAGAGTGTAATTTTCAAATTAAGTTGGTTGAAATATATTTGCAGAAAAGCCTTTATGCTAAATTAGTCCAATTTCTTCAAGACACTATTCCTACAATAAAATAAGCTTATCTGCCAGTCTGTTAAAAAATAGTAAAAATCCAGAAGTGATTAAATAAATTACTGAATTAGTGCCTAGATAGATGTACTGATACCACTGCCAATAAGTGTAATGTATGTGTAGAAGTAATTTCTTGTAGATAATCAAAACGCAGTCTTCAAGTGGGCTGGGATTTATTTTAGATGAGTGCAAATCTTACAGAAATAAAAAGCATAGTTATTTAATTTTGCTGAATGGATTGTCAATATAAATTGAAAGAAATACAGCACTTTTGCATACTTAAACAGTTTGTTGTAGCAACCTGAAATATTTTGACATTTTTAGCTCATGGTTCTTGAATTGCTTTATCATCAGATGAGGTACAGCTGCAAATTCAGAGGGATCTACCACTGTATCAGCCATTATGGACTCCAGCCATATGCTCATATGCCAAATTGGTAGTCAAACACTCCCTACTGGCTTGATATGACAGTTACCACTTGATCCAAATGATCTTTAATTGTCACGTTGCAGCACATTGATCACACAAATCTTGGTGGAGTGCTCTAACTTGTCATTGTGTTTGGCAAAAAGCACTGTCATTATAGTTTGTTACTATTCAAATATGGCATCAGGTGTCATTTTTATTTCCTTCCAAGAAGCTGATGAGCCTGGGCACCAAAACCAGCAGCACAGCCTGCTGCACAGACCATCAGCATCTGCTGCTATCCCAGTGTCCTATGGCACAGAGGATTTCCACAAGTTAATCCTTCTGGCAAACCTTTGTTTTCTTTCAGATTTCACGAAAGAGCAGCTAAGCCGTTTGCCCTTATATGAAGGTCTAAGATCATCATGACAAACTAAACAAGTAGCTATTGTTATGACTCAAATGCTTGCCAGAAATTTTCTTCCTGTGCCTAACTGGAGGGGAATATATCAGGCAAGTATCAAGAAGAGCTATTCCTTAAGACTCCCTTGTTACCTTCYCATTACAGATAGGTTTGCCCTGGTGCCCTAGACTTTGTAACTTTTATTTACTTCTGGGTTTACCAATGAAACCACAGATTTTAGCAGCTTTGCGTCAATCTTTCATTGTGGAAAGAACAGTCAAATAGCTCTAATACTCCATGTTACAGTTACTGTTGTGAAGTCTCAGTCTTATACATTGATTTTTTTTTTTAATATAATAATTCATGAATAGCTCTTTGAAAAGTGAATAGTCAAAACAATTTTTCTTCTTAGATGGCTGAAATTAATTAACACCACACAGCTCATAATGTTTATAACAAAACATTACAAATTTTAAGTGAAATAGCATCCCAAACATTCTGCGTTCTAACGCATCTCTTGATGACTTCCTTATTCCTACCATTTGGCAATAGGTGGTTAAGTATTTTGTTATTTCAAAAAAAAAACTACTCCACAGCTGAGAAAGCTGCAATCTTACACTAAGCATGAAAAAGAGCCGTCCTTACAAAGACACTATTTGAATTAGTATTTCAAACTGAGTTTCCAATGTTTCACTACTAATACTTCAGATCAGGGTGTTTAAAAAGCATAAAGTCAGAAGGCCAGGAGTTCAAGTACTGCTGCTAGCTAGACTCAGAAAACAGTCTCTAAATATAGCACTTAGAATCCATTTAGTGCCTCCTGTCATGCCACCACCCCTTTGTCCTGGAAATTACTATTCTAGAGAAGAAAGTTTGCCAAATACTCACTTCCTTTTTTTTTAGGAAAAAATAGCCCTTGTTATCATTTCACACAAAAATCTCATGTTTTTTCTTTCAAGATCAGACATTTAGCTGCAATTTACTAAACTCCCTGTAAAGGGTACAGGCTTACACGAACATTAAATAAGAATCCACTTGTTTCTGTCACACATTGCTGAATGAATGGCAAGTGCCTGCAGCATTTTAGGATTAGGGTTATGTTATTCTGACCACTAAGGGGCTTTCTCCTATTCCTCCTTACACACCTCCTCCTCACCCATTTCCCCTCCTCTTGTTACTTCTCCAGGAGAGCCCAGTCAGACAGAGCCATGGCAGTCCCGTGGGCAAAGAAGGTGAGAGTAAAGCCTCACTGTCTAAGCGAGAGCAAAGTGGTTCCTTGCCTTAAATATGCCAACATTTTTTGATCCAAGACTTAAAAATAAACATCAGCTTTTCAGCAATTGCTGTAATAAGCGCTGCACAAGAGCACAGTTAGTCCTTATCAAATCAAGCTAACAGGGAAACACCTGTGTTCACAGTGAATTGGAGGGGATGTTCGTGGGTGAAGACATTCTTGAGTAGTGTAATAAAAATAAAATCTGATTCAACAATTATGTCTGCTTTTCACAGTAATGCTAAAACATCCTGAAAATAAAAGAGGCTTCTCCTCAAACAACTGCTTGTATTTAAAGCTACTTAAGTAAAATCCTAAACAAAACCCACCTCCCACACACACTCCTTACCCAAAAACAACAGGAAGAAAATCCACCCAAAGGAGTAGCATTTAGATTCCACTGACTGCTGCAATTCCCATATAACCTTATCTGGTTAATGCCTTTTTATTTTTTCCCCCCAAAGACATTGAATAAAAACAGAAGTAAGAAGCATTGGAGAAAACTGATGCTGTTTTGTCAATGCCTCAGCTTAAAGAAAAAGGCAGTTTATCACGTTAATTAATTTTATTGTTTTTCCCCCAATTTCTTAATACACCATAAGGTCTCAGAAGAGGCAAAACAAAAATGAAAGCACTGTTTGTATAACAGCTACCTGAATAATCTTACAATAGAGAAGAAATACCTCCATCAATAGCACTGAGCAGCCACTCTAGACCACCTCGGATTTCAAAGAAATCATTCCAGCAGACAAGAACTTCAAGTTAGGGATGTTACTCACCTCTTCCTGAGTTTTGCTGGTTAAGCCACATTATGCCTTTCTTTAAATATAGACATTTACAAATGGAAACCAACAGAGAGAATGGTATATTTCCTTTGTGTTACTCAAGGCTCTTTGATATACTGATTTTTTCCCTAAAAATTAAGGCCTAAATCCAGAAGCAACTAAATCTTTACCACAAAACTATTCAGAGTGACACAGAAAAGTCATTCTGAGAGACATAAAGTAACTAAAACAAGCGAGAAAGCACAAACCTCCTCCACTATTACTAAAAATTAGTATTTTCTTCAAGTGCTGACACTATTATGGAAAAATCAAAAGCAACAACTGACGCTTGCTGGAAGACTAGCAGCTGATAGCTTACCAGACAGCCTGTACACAGCAGATGCTCTTATGGAAGCTTGCACATTTTAGTATTGACAGCAAACAATCTAATGTCCCCCCCGTCCCCCCCCCATACACTAAAGCTTTACCTTCAACCAGATTCAAACACTGCTAAAATACTAGAAGTTACAAACACTTAGTCTTTCACAGCTCTCTGTAGAAGTCTAATGCCCGGATCTTACCCAGCTGTTTAATCCTCAAAAGGCTGAAGGCAGCTCTAAGACACAGTCAGATACTCTGAAGATCACTAGAGAGAAAGATGTAACTATGACTGCATCTGCTTTGGGCAGGAGTCTAAAGCCGACATGTTTCTTGCAATGGGAATGTAGAGATTTTCAGGTATTTGCAGCCTCGCTTGTACTGGAGAGTCCTGCATCAACAAACATAATTCATCTGCATAATCACTACAACGCCAGTATTTCAGCTCAATCACACAGGCAGCGATTCTAAGAAAGACTCAGCTGCTGCATCTGCATAGCTCAATTACACACGAGCTGTATAGACAGCAGGCTTCACAAGTGCTGCTTGGCTTCACAGCAGCTGAGTACCACAGAGCTGGTTGGGGGAAGGGGGAACATACACATGCAATATTGGAAAGAAAAAATATCTCAAGTACAAGAAAGTCCAAGGTTACAGTAGTAAATGAACACTGTAATTTCAGGGACATAGCTATAACATAGATTTAGATTAAGAAAGGAGACAGGTTACTCGGTTGTCCTTATATCACTTAACATAATTAGACCACCTCCACAAATTAAGAGTACTTTTAACTTGCTTTCCAGAAGCCTGTATTTCATAGTTTGAGAAACTGTTGACAAAGTTAGTTCTTGAACTACCTCTCATCAAAAAAACAAACAAAAAACCCCCCAAAACACAAAATCCCACCAAACCCCTACTTCTGTTTTAATGCAGTAACTTAATCTCACCTACTAAATTAGCTCCTTGCCTTGCTCTTCAATACTCTTCAGGAACCCCTCTCCCCTAAACAGCTTTTAAATAACACACTAACTCACTATTTCACCTTCATTTGAAACCGGTGACATTAATTAGACTCAAGGAGGTTAATTAGAATCAGATGCTGAAATTTCCTCTTTGGACTGGTTTCTGTCATCACAAGAATACAAGAGTGAAGTCTTATTTGTAAAGAAAACTTTGTTTGATCAGGATCTCCTCTAATGTTTCCTCTAGCCATACATAACTAAAGCATGGGAAGCTTGAAAATAAAAAAGCTTGGAAGAAAAAGGTCCTCCTGGATAACAAGTTGACCATGAGCCAGCAACATGCCCCTCTGCAAAATGTGGCCAACAGCCTCCTGGGCTGCAGAGCATAGCTAATAGGTCAAAGTGGGGATCCTTGCCTTCTGGTCATCCCTGGTAAGACATATCTGGAGTGTTGAGTCTAGTGCTGAACTCCCCAAGACTAGAAGTAATTGGACATACCAGAGAAAAATCCAACAAAGGGCCACAAAGATGATTAAGGGACTGAAGCATCCTCTCATGTGAGCTCAGGCTGAGGGATCTTGGACTACTCAGCCTTGAGAAGAGAAGGCTCGGGGAACTCATAATGTATATGAAAATCTGGTGGGGAGAGGTAAAAAAATGAAGCTGGGCTCTTTTCAGCATTCCCCAATGACAAGAGGCAATAGGTACAAATTAAAATGCAGGAAATTCACTTTAAATGTAATAAAATATTTTCCATGTGAGGGTGGTCAAATACCAGCACAAGTTACCCAGAGAACTTGTGGAGTCTCCAGCCTTGCAGATATTCAAAACCCAACTAGGCAAGGTCCTAACCTATTCTAGATGACCCTGCTTTGAGCAGGGAGAATTAAATTAGATGATGTCATGAGGTCTTGGGCAACCTCCCCTGTTTCGTGATAACTGTGTAATGTGGTATGGTAACTTTGAAAAAACTTCTGGAAAAACATAATAAATGTGAACTATTTCATATACAACAAATCTTTATAGCTGCCAGAAAAAAAAATGTTTTTGCATACAGAGAACTGCTCTTTGAAGTATTTTTGTACCTTTTAAGGTAGAGAAGTCAAACAAGCATGATTTTAAAGGAAATGACAGAAAAATGTCTATTTTCAAGCTTGTAAGGGAATATTAAATAGCAGTCACATAATGAAACAAAGCTGTTTAACTGATAATCTTCTTTGAGTGTTGCAAACCAAGTTCATTCTCTGATAAAATTCAACTCTGCAAGGATTATTGAATGTGAAAATGCTCTTAAACTTGCATAGCAAATATTCCTAAGTATTCCTCTGAAGGGTTCTCTCAAGCTATTTCTGTGGTTGGGTTCCACTCTCTCCTGTATCCTATATCCTGTATAGCCCAATTCAACTAATTAAAGCATATAAAAGATCAGCCAGTTGCATGTTTAACCAGAGAAAAAGACGTTAAGAAATAAACATGCTCAACATCACAGTTAGACTGTAAAATCATATGAGATGTGATTGAAGTTATTCCGGTTTTCACTTCATGATATCCACTAAARGTAGAACCATCTAGGGAAGTTGTGTCTGTTAGGAAATATATAAATAATGCACCCCGTACAACTATTACTGCTGAATATTGTTGTCTGACAAAATAGTTTACTTCAGCAGAGAGCTATTCATAGTGTCTAAGACTCTAAGTAAGTAGCACAGTCTAGTTAAGTTTTATCGTTGAAGATACAGAGTCTGAACATTTGAAAATAGACTCTAAAATAAGAAGAAAAGGATGAAACTTGTCAAGCTTTCATGTGTTCCAGCGGCAAAGAATAAATGACTTATTCCTGTCTCTATTGAAGTTACTGGCAAATTTCCCATTACCTTCGATGAAGGGAGGGACTGTCGCTGTCGATCTCTGAGGATGAGAGTTGTTCATAACAATAAAGCAATGTGGATCACTGTGCAAAAAGACCAAAGGGGTTGCATCAAGAACACACAGCAAGATGCTTTGGTGTTCATTTCTCTCTGAAACCCTGAGTTGTTCACTGTCCCTGTTCCATGGAAGCCAGTCCTCCTGAAAGCCTGACTGCCAGCACGATACCTCACAGGCAAACAATCCAAGATGCAAATATTTTGAGGAGGTATCTGATGTCTTTCTTCTTTCCCTTTCCAAAAGAAATTAGCCATATCCAAACAAATAGTATTTGCATATGGCCTCTAATTAAATTTATGCTGCACAATAACCCTGTTGCCATGTTGTTGTGTACATTACTCTTCCATAGCCACCCTCCCAAAAACTTTGCTGTGCATGGTGAGAAGGCAGATAGTGGCTCAAATAACTGTAATCCAGGTTTTATAGTTACTGAGGCTGAGGCAGTGCAGTTCGTTATTTTGGAAAGCTGTGAAGCATGCCTGTGTCCTACTAACATTTCTGATATTTGCTTCTATCCAGGAAGAAAAAATGCTTTCTTCTAGGGCTGTTAGCCCAACAATTTCACAAAATGCGGGAGCCTGATTCAGTGCAAGCATCAGAAAACACACGTGTAAACACGTATTTACAACCGAAGCAGATACGTGTGCTCTAGAGTTTTACACTGCTTTCCCCATCAATCATTTATGTTGAAATGCCAATGAAAGCCTGCATACACTAGCTTCTGAAATCACCCTGGTAAATACTTATACTCACTGTTTAAAGGAGGGCAAAAGCTTAAAATGCATTAACTGGGAACACTTCTGTTTGCCTGTTTGATTTGAGAAAATAACATAGAATTTCAAGTAGTGAGTTAATCTCCCTGAAGATAATTTGAGGTTATTTTAAAATTTAAATTACTAAGGGATAAACAAAATTCAAACTATGCTATTTATTTCCTTTTTCTTTTCTCTTAGGAAGAGTTCAAACATGGAAGGTCAATCACAAAATTTTAAAATTACACATGTATATCAGGTTCTTTTCTGTGTTGTGTGTCACATCAGGAATGAAATTTACTTAAGCACTTCTCAAAAGTGTTATTCTATGAAGGTTTTATTGTGAAAGCTTTCTAAAAGGAATTCACAGGGGAGAAAAGGGATGTCCACAACCAAGAGGGAACCCTGCAAGAGATCTGTGATGATGTTCTAGGGACAATCAGAAGGTTGTACCTGAAAAAGGTAGGCACGACTCAAGAGCACTTTCTGTCAGGGCAGGTCTTCAGTTGATTCCTACCATTGGTGTAAAAGAGGGTGATTTCTTCATCACCCATCCCGACCAAGAAACACTTAAAGTTTTTTTCATGGCACTTTCTCTACTGATGTGCACCAGGCAACTGTGCTAGTAAGATTAAATGTGGCTGCTGCGCAAAAAACTATTTTGGAGCTTAAATGTAGGCCTATCATCATTTAGTAAGTATCTTTGCTGAGGAAATGCTTAGTAGCAATTCAGATATTACCACAGTAGAAATAAAGAGTTCCATTTGTTTTGCTATGGCATTCAGTAATTAGCTTTTAAATCTTTCAAGGCTAAAATTTCCTTATTGCAATACAATTACTATAGTTGCTCTGTTATCCTCATTATAATAGAATTTCATTAACAATATCATCTAAAGTAGAAATGGTTTTACCACTTGAAGGTTAGTTACTTCCAAATTTCCCTGTTCCATATTAAAAAAATAACTAAAAAAAAATTATTTGAAACCTGTACAATTCTAGTTTTTAAAATATCTCAAGGTTCTGTGAAACTTACTTAATGAACAATTGGTTATTTGCTTTGGGTAGGTGTACTGAACAAGAGACAATTTAATAGAAAATAGTTCATTTATGTTTACTACAGTTTATATTTGGCATGTTTGTAAGCATAGTTTATACATGGTAGAAGACAGCAGTAGACCAGAATTCTAAAAGGTATGTTTATACAATTAGCATTCATTAGCATTAAATAGATACAGTAACTATATCTGTTAGTGCAAAAACTGAACCATGAAGAAGCTCTTTTTTTTTCCAGCTGCTTTATGTTACATTTTTTTTAAGTCCTCAAGTTAGAAAATTCAAGCTAAATTTTAAGACAAGCTTCACAAAGAAGTTCACATATCTGTTCTAAATCTTTAGATTGCTGTGAAAATACATCATGGCGTGATTTTCTGAGCCTTAATTTCTTTCCTTCCCCCCTGCCCCTTTCTTTCATTCCTCCTTTTAGCAAACTTTGTTTTGGCTATGACAGAATGAAGCTCATGCAGGCAATTCTCAGAAGATTAAAAAGCAAAAGATTTTATTCAAGCTTTCAAAACTCTTTTTTGTTATTGATATGAAATTTAGCAGCATACTGAAATGTAAAAGAATATCTGTTGAATTAAAATGCCAAATATCCCTTTATTTACTATCTGGTAGAGTATAAGAAATTTAATTAATTTCACAGAGATAGGCAGGAGTGCATTATACTACTTTAATGGTTTGGGGGCCTTTAGAAAATGTTTTAAAGAACTGTTGACTGAAAGAACCAAGAATATGGTAATTGTATATTGAAAACAATGTTTGAAAAAAAAAGATTCTTTGAGCCAAAAATACTTTTAAAAGCTGAAATATTTAGTTTCATTTTGCCCCTTAAAACTGCTTGTATGAAAAGCAGACTTTCCAAACAAAGGAAATTTTCAAGACATGTAGAAGCCAAAATATTTTGTTTCCAAAGTTCTGGAGGAGTCTATATGAAACCAAATAACTTACTGAAAAAACCACAGATTTGCTAAATATATTGTGTTAATAAATATTCCTTTTGCAAAAAAAAATTGTCAGTGTTGCACAAATATAGTTCTGCTTGTTATCTCCATTGAACATAAAGATTTTTATCACTAGTTATCTGCTCTGCAGTTTTATTTGAAGCAGTAAGGAAAAGCACATTGCGTTGCTCCCAAAAATTTAAGTGAATGTAAACCTAATGCCTTTATTAATTTGGCAACTGATCCTGAATTATTTTTGATTACATTTTATCTGTGAGCAACAACTAACACATAGACCAGTTTCAAAAACTGTCAAAGTGAAAATAGCCCTACATTTATCCATTTTCTCCTAGGAGTGTTGCAAAAACAATTAGCAAGAAACTGAATCATTACTGAAAACTTTATTTCATTATTCTTCTTCCCTCAGCCTAGTTCTTTTCTTCGAGGACAGCCTTTGAAATTAATTGAATAAAAATTATATGCTCAAAAATTATTAATAAAATTGCAGATTATTTCTCCAAAGCCCCATTAATTGATGGAAGTGCTAATATATCATAATATATGTCATTGCTTTATTTATTTCCCTATAGAAATCAATTACTTGATATGACAGATGACAGTGGTCACATTATTTTGTTACTATTGTTGTTGTTGTTGTGAAAACAGCAACGATACTTGTAACAGAAGTAGATATACCAGTGAGTAACATCAATRTCTCTGCCTTTTTATAGAAAACCCTAAAAGATGGACGGGGTATCTTTGAAGAAATATCATAGCAAAAATAATTTCTTTTTTCAATTAACTCCTGTTTCATATCAATATGACATAATACTCAAGTATGGAAGAGGTCTTTAGACATTTCTGCAGCCCAGAGTATATTTCTAGAGATTTTCCTCTAAACAATGAGCTGTAGCTAAGACCTGTTGTTTGCTGTTAACAATCACATTATTCTTGTTAAAGGGGGAGGAAATAAGGAGGAGGCAGCATGGGGGGCAGAGAGGTTTACAGGGTTATCCGAGGTAGGAATTCCTACTCTTCTGCATGAGTGGTGTGCAAGCTCTAGGGAGAGCTGCAGAGAGCGAAGCAAGAGCAATGGACTCCATACCTGGTTTCCCTTGCTGAACATTCCCTATACAAACATAGGAGATATTGCTATTCTTTTCTTGTGGTTGAAGAACATATTTGGTCCATAACCTCCAAGAGTTTATTACAAATTGGTGATACCTTTACCTATTCTATAGATGTCTTTCTGTTACAGTTGAAATAACTCAAATCCTTTGATTGCATTTATGCACGAAGTCAATGAATTTCAGCATCTAATTTTTAGACATTTTCTGTCATACTTTGAAACCCTATTTTTGCTTTGATAGAATCAATCCCTTTATAAAAAGGCTTATATTGTTAACTTGAACCTTCATAAACTTTCGACATTATTCCTATGATTGTCTTGATAATATGGCACAGTAGAAAAGAAGTTGGTCTCATTCAGCCCAGGTTTTAGGAAACAGAACTGTGACTCTTTAGTAGTTTGAAATGGCAAATGAGAAAAACATAATCTCCACATTAGTCAGATACCTTTTCTTTGTTCCTCTGGAGCAGGTGGAGATGTGCCCAGCCCGGAGAGACTRTGGCACTGCTCTGCAAACACCCAAAGGCTTACTACAGTGACAGCCACTGTCTGAGGGACGGGATGATGTTGCTACTCATCCATTTATTCCACTCACTCAGGATGTGTTTATTTCACCCCAAAGCCAGGGAGAGTGGAAAGTTTACTGTAACTACTCAGACACAAACTCCTAAACTCTGAATGGGTGTCAGTAGCAGGCAGTGGGTTGGAGCAGAGGGCGCATCATATATGCCCAGAGGCATAAACATTCAGTGTTACCAGAATTACATATCCCCAAAATTGAAAGAAAATATTCTCTGGTTACCAGCTGTCCTCAACCCCACACAGTAAATTTGCTCAGTGTAACTTGTCAGATGACAAAATGCAGCAAGTACTTTCTTTCCTTGTTTGTTCACTGAAATAACACCTAGATGCAAAAGCCAAAAAGGGTTAAGGACCTAGTTTAAAGAGCAAATCAGTGCTTTTCATAGGGCTTAAAGTTTCAGGCATTAGTTCATCAGAATTAAATCAACTCCTTACAGCCTGATCTGATCAGAAACTTTAAAGGATCAGTTTTAATTTTTGGGGCCAATATTAATTATGCATCAAGTACTCTCTGTGCAACATTTTAAAATAAGCAATAAAGCAATAAGCACTCATCATGCTACTGAATTAAATGTAAGAAGGTCATAACTGTAAACTTACTCAGGCCAATAACAAAGTCGCATTCTAAAAAGAAGTGATTGTAATGTGCATTAAATGACAGTTAGAAATAAACTATTATGTTCATATTCTTAATTACGATATAATGAAATATAAAGTTAGCTCCAAAATCTACATATATTCACATTTTTCATAGTATTTGTATACAACTGAAAGTAAAAGTAGTTTAGCTTTTGGTCTAATTTACATTGCTGTAATTCAGATTAATTTAAGCATGTAGAACCAGATTGATTTAAAAAAAAAAAGCAGCTAAGAAAGAATTTGATCCTCTATTGTGTGACTTTCATTATAAAACACCTTTTTATAATAAATTTTCTTAACACTTCTTTTAAAAAAACCCATGAGCTCTCTCTTTTATTTATGGCAATAAAAGAAAAATTGATAGAGTTCTAGTTTAATTATTTCAGCATAATTGTTTGGTTCCTTCATTATTTTATAAGCTTTATTTCAAGACTTGAAATAAATGGAGAAAAGGAAGGAAAGGTGCTTTTAAAATCATTCTCAATCACTACATTTTTGCATAAATATAGTTTTTTCACATACCACTTTACTTACGGTTCCGTACTGTGAGATCAAGCTAAAAATTACCACAAGTAATTCTTATTTTATGTTCAAATACACCAATGAGGACTCTTTCCTACAAATTATTTCCAAGTATGCTATGACAGGGATATTGTACTTACTTTAAAGTGCCTTGAAAGGTAGTCATAACATTCATACCTTATGAAAAGTAATAAACATATCTCACAGGATTTAGGTACCTTCCTTATAAAACTGATTCTTCTGCTTTTTTAAGAATCAATTACTTTTTTGTCCATCAAAATATGGACTCATGAAGGCATAATATTTATTATATATGTTATATAAAATTGTACAGCTACCACTAAATAACATTCTTAGCACTTAAGCATTAGCATGGGTTTTTTATTTTTAGAAGGTATAGTTTGATTTATATGTAATTCCTGTCTTTTCAATAATACTCTAGAGACCCCCTGGTTTCTACTAGCTGTACATGTTATTTCTCTTGCCACTAGAGACAATTATTTTATGCCAAGCACAGCCAACCTTTTATGGTTTTCTTTGTTTTATTGCTTTCATCTTATGACATTATCATTGCCATCTATCCTAATTTAAATGCAAAATCCATTTCTGGAGAATATGAGTAAAAAATATTCAAGTTTTCAAATGCCAAAGTCTGTAAATAATTACTACAGAAATTTAAGGGATGTTTTTTGCTAGGGGAATGCATGTTCCTTTCATTTTCTATTCTCTTTCATCCTAGTAGCTTTTGCTTTGAAAATCCATGTTTCCAGGCAATAACAAGGGCATAAAGTTATTTTCTGCAAATTGTGCAGTTCTAGCAATCTTTGTTTCTCTTAAGCATCTCTGCCAAAATGGTTGCATAAGCATTTTCCAATTACACATCGAAGTGTTAAGCCGTTCTAATACGTGCAAAGGCCACAATGCTGTGTTCAGTCGTGCTAGGGTCTTCTCCATCAGCTTCTTATTTGACACACAGCCTTTTAACATGGTTAGAAGAGGAGCAAGAAGCCCTCTTAGTAGTAAACAGGTAGGTATGAAACAGAGGAGAAAAAAATATACCCAAAAAATGGAAGAAAAGGGGAAGCATTTTAGTTTTTAAATAAGACTTACAGCTGTTTATAGCAAGCCAGCAGTTCTGCTCTCTGTTCAGTACAGCTCTTCCAGCTGCTGGACTAAAAGGCTACATTTGTCTCTCTCACTTTTCCTTCCTTCGAGTAGGCTTCCCACAATTCTCCTGAGTCTCAATGTCCAAAAAAGATGGGATCTCTATGTAAAGAGACTTTTAATCTTTTCGAAAATTCCCCTTCCTTCTGTAGACTTCATTTTTTATGTTCTCACAAAGACAACTTTGCAATTCAGTAATACCTGCAGGATGAATTGCATAACACTTTTGGGTTGTGTTTCCTCTTCTGTTTGATCAAAGAGGGAGGCCAAGGTGGGTCTGGGTCAGGTGGAGCTGTGGCCAAAGCAGATCCTTCAGAGAGAGTTGCTGGAACGTCTTGGAGCTGACTTCTAAAAGAAGCAGGAGCAGCTTCAGCTGTGCCCCAGGAACCATCTCACAACTTCCCATGCAGAAAAAGATTTTACCTTTTACTCATTTGGTGTAGCATGAATGGATGGAACATCTGGTATCTTCACTGCACAGCTAGTGAATTTGAATCATATTCCTATAACTAGGCCACCAAAACGGTGTTCCAAAAGTGCAGGTGCAGCCAGATTGCCTGTTAAAACGTTACATGATATAAGTAGAATCAATGTAATACATCAGTATGTAGACTATCCTCCTCTCCCACTGTACTTACTTAGCAAATGGGAAACTTTTGTGAGAAAAATCTATTAAAACATTTGTTAGATTACACAATCTTAAGCAAGATGTGTAATCAGCTTTTTAGAAACTACTGCCCTTAACCAAAAAATTTCCTTTTCTGAAAATGAGGAAAAAGAAGAAAAATGAATAGGTTGAGTTATAGAAATATGTGATACTGGTGGCTTTCTTTTCACCCTTTAAATACTTCTTTATAATGCTACATATTTTAACTGTAGCACTCTACTTGCCCACTTTTAAACTTGCTTTTCATGTCCTTGGAGAAAATGTCATCACACTCAGCTCACAAGAAAGTGTGCTGAAGCCAATGACAACCAGACTAAATTCCTTGCCAAGCGATAAGCTTGTCAGTTTTACTAGGTATTTCAGAATTTATAGCATAGATTTCATCTTCATAAATGAAGAATTCAAAAATGCATTTGTGTATTTTCATATCAGTTGATGACCTTCCATGTTGTTTCTCCTCAGTACATAGTCTGTTGCAGGGACTACAGTCAGGGAAAGCTGATGAATCGATATTCTACTAGCTTGATTTTAAGTTCTACATCTGTGCTAGTTTTGGTTGGGGTAGAGTTAATTTTTTTGGCAGTAGCTGGTATGCAGTGATGTGTTGATGACACAGGGATGTTTCTGTTATTTCTGAGCAGTGCTTACACAGAGCCAAGGCCTTTTCTGTTCCTCACCACACCCCACCGGTGATGGGCCTGGGGGTGCAGAAGGAGTTGGGAGGGGACACAGCCAGGACAGCTGACCCCAAGGGTTATTCCAGACCACATGATATAATGCTGAGTATATAAAGTGGGAGGAAGAAGAAGGAAGGTAGCGGGGGAATTTGGAGCCATGTCATTGTCTTCCCAAGTCACCGTTATGTGTGATGGAGCCCTGCTCCTCTGGGGATGACTGAACACCTGATTGCCCGTTGGAAGGGGTGATTGAATTCCTTGTTTTGCTTTGCTTGTGTACACACAAGCCTTCCCTATTAGACTGTATTTATCTCAACCTATGAGTTTTCTCATTTTTACCATTCCAATACTTTCCCCCCGGCCCCTGACAGGGAGTGAGCAAGTGGCTCTGTCGGGCTGAGTTGCAGGCTAGGGTTAAACCACAACATCATAACTAAATTCACAATGAAGGAAAAGATATGCAGAGCAAATATTTGCAGAGTGAGTATTTCACAGCACAAATACAAGACAAACAGAGCAGAAACAGAAATCAGAAAGTGACATTCAGTCCAACAAGAAGGTCCTGAGCCCATACCATTTTGTGAGAAACAAAAGTAGCTCATCAGCATAATTTTGCAGACATAAATTTATCAGGGTGTGAGAAACAAGACAGTCCCAGTCACTTGACGCATAATGCAAATATGTTTCCTCACATGTACTCAGATTAGACATATCCTCTTGCTTTTAGAAGATGGGTTTTCTTCATTTAACTTGAAATATAATTTAATTGATAAAACAAGACTATTTTAATCTTTGTTATGGGTACATAACCATTTTACATATCTAAGTCATTCCCAGTGATACAATGACATCAAGTTTCAATAAATTACTTTACATGATAAGTGCAATATTTTTCATAAATGCAATGAGTATTTAATAATATTTTTCTAGTTGTTTAATGTTTTACATTTTTTTGTATTGTTTACTACACAAAATTAAGAGCTATAAGAGAATTAATATTACAAGAAAATATTTCAAACAAAATGGAACAGCAGTTAGAGAAATCTAATAAAATATTGCTTTGATTTTACTCTTTCCTGGTTTTTGTTTTGTGTTTTCCGCTTGACATTTATGTTTTCAGTATAGTCCTGTCTTTTTGTCTTTCTTCGGTTATCTCTTTCTTCCCTCAGTATTTTCTCTTATTTCTTGCTGCACTGCTCCTTCCTACTATTTTTAGTTACTCTGCTCCTTTGCCTTTTTCAGCCATCATTTGGGCTCATCAAGAGAGCAAAACACAGCGAAAGAACGGAACACAGAAAAGAACAATATTTTTTCTCAGTCTACCGTAATGAATCTATGGCTTTTTCAAGTGAAAATACTTAAAGAAATGATTTGCTGAAATTCACTAGTTTAACAGGGAAAAGTTGCATCTATCTGCCATTTAAGCAGTAATGTGCATTAGAAATAATTCAGTCAGGCAGCACAATTATGGTGGCCACACTTGTGAAAGTGGTATTGAAATTGTAATTTATGGCAATCTGTGGTTAATAACTGGTAGACAGAGAGTATCTCTAGCTTGCTAAAGATTTGTTTTATTCTTTCTTGGGTGCATATTCTTATTCCTTCTCAGAGTTTCAATTCCAAAGGACATAAACATGAATGCAAGAAGTTAGTAAATTCTTCTTGGTCACCACTTACATCTATTAGTTACATGTTGGACTAAAACAGTGACAAAACATTGCTGCAGAAATACTAGCTATAAAAAGGTAGGACATATATGTTATCATTAATTTATTACATGACCTGATTTTTATGCACTACACAGTTTAAAATAAAAATATTTTGTTATAGTAAAAGGTTTTTTAGACCAACTTCATCTCAGAGGATAGGTTCAGAATATTACAAGGGTAGAAATATGTCATTTCAGTTTGGATAATACTAAAAAACCAAATGAACATCCCCTTTATCTACCTCAAAACTGTGCTTTGAACAAAACATTTCAGCTTCATAAGAAAAAGTAATTCTGAGAAAATCAAGAAGCAAATATTTTCAAACGTTTGTTTTTAATAATTGTATTGTCCTTAATACCCAGCAGTTTAGAAAAACGTTGGAATCCCTTTTGCATATGTACTGCACTATCAGACAGAAAAGAATTTCTGTCCTCAATAGAGGATAGAGCACTTAGCTGAAGAAAGTCTCTGGACAGGAAATAAAGTCAGGAGAAGTACAGTATTTTTAGTGTATCCTAATTTAACAACTCGCTACTATCTTTAAGCAACAACGACATTTAAGTTTCCAAGTGTATAAGCACTGTTTGCTTATACAATTCAGTATAAGCCCATACTTGGACAAATGTAAAATCATGCGTTATTTTAAACAGGATTATTTTTCTGTATCCTGGTAATACTCCAGAAAAGCCTATTTACAAAAGGGATATAGATTTCCTGCACTTTAATATGGCAAGATAATTATCATTTTAAAGTGTTCTTAATGCTGCTGTTTCAGTATCCAATAAGGTGTATGGAAGCTGTGGAATAACCATTTTACATATAAAGTTTCTCTGTGAAATTAAGGAACAATGAAAAAAATCATTACAAAGAAATAGATGCAGGAAATGTTTTCTGTTCCATTTCACAGAAGAAGCTATTTGAACCTTAAGACATTTATAAAATAATCAACTTGCGTTTTTATCTCTGTATGAGCTGAGCGGTGGGGTTGACACATCTGAGACATGGGATGCCATCCAGAGGGATGTGGACAAGGTCGAGAAATGGGCCCATGGGAACCTCATGAGGTTTAACAAGCCCAAGAGCAAGGTGCTGTGTCTAGTATATGGCAAACTCTGGCTGGGGATGAACAGATGGAGAGCAGCCCTGCCGAGTGGGACCTGGTGGTGCTGCTGGGTGAGAGGCTGGACATAACCCGGCAATGTGCACTCACAGCCCAGAAAGCCAAATGTGTCCTGGGCAGCAAAAAAARCAAAGTGGCCAGAAGGGCAGGGCAGGGTATTCCATCCCTCTGCTCTCCTGAGACGCCACCTGGAGTGCTGTGTCCAGCTCTGAGGCCCCAACCCATGGCTGTTGAAGCAAGTCCAGAGAAGACCACAAAGACGATCAGAGGGATGGAGCACCTCTCCTATGAGGAAAGCCTGATTGATTTGGGTTTGTTCAGCTTGGAGAAGAGAAGGCTCTGGGGAGACCTTACTGTGGCCTTTCACTACTTAAAGGGGGCTTATACAAAACATGGGAACAGACTTTTTAGTAGGGCCTCTTGCTATAGGACACGGGGTAATGGCTTTAAATTAAAAGAACATAGAATCAGATTGTAAGGAAGAAATTCTTTACTGTGAGGGTGGCGAGACACTGGAACAGGTTGCTCAGAGAGGTGGTAGATGCCCAATCTGTGGAAACATTCAAGCTCAGGTTGGACCGGGCTCTTACCAACCCGAACTAGTTGAAGATGTCCCTGCTCATTGCAAGGGGATTGGACTAGATGACCTTTAAAGATCCCTGCTAACCCAAACCATTCTATGATTTTGATAAACCGACTCCAACATCTTTTATAAACGAAATTAAATAGAAAATTGCTTATAGAGTTGTATGTTTAAATGCATGGTACAAAAGAACAAGACAACTAAAATACTTCAAATTGAGCTGCTCGGTGCTTTTTTTGTTATAGTACCTGCTACAAAAGTAACTTAAAATGACATAATAGATCTTTAGTATGTAAAATGTCTTATTGAAATGGCTTGCAAATTGCTAGCTGTCATGTATGACAAATACATACCTTTGGTGTTACTTTTTCCATGTCTTTAATAAAAYTTCTCTGAGAATGAGACATGATCATTAATTACAGTAAAAGCACAAAATCGAATATGATTTTTTAATAACATATCAACATTACATTTTGTGTGACTAAACTTCCCCCAGCTGCTCTACAAAATGAGGCGTACGACCCTTTCAAGAATTCTGAGAATCATAATCAAGTGCATTTCAGTGGTAATTTAATGAAATTATTTTAATTGTGAAGTATATGGTATTATTTCTGTGTATTAGGTAACTGAGCCCAGTGTATTCAGACACATACATGTTATACTTCTCTCAATAAAGAAGCATCTCTCTTCCCCTTGTTGGCTTACTTCACTACTTGAGGATGAAGGCACACACTACCAGGTTAAGTTAAATGAGACCTCTGAATCACAACATATTCAAGATATTGAAACTAAGTCATCAAACATTCTAGGAAACAAAAAATTTCTGGAAAAGAAAAATCTATTTCTATTATTACCTTAGACAATGAAATCATAGATGTGCTTAAAATCTTAACACACAAGGTAGTCCCCAGACATTTTTTGCTTTCGTGATCTGTGGAGTAGTCAATTACAGTATGTAATATTCCAAACTCATGAGATCTGATTTCACAAAATAAATTTTGAGTTCTAAAATCAGCTCATGTGAGCACATGTACAACAAGCAGTTCAGAGCATTTGCTAAAGCAAAAAAATATTTTTACATTACCATAAAGAGCTGTGGTTCCTCTCAATGTAGTTTAAGAAAATTTCAACTTCCTATTGCATTTTTTTCTCACAATGAAAACTTTTCTAGCTTAACTTTCTTCCAAGTCTAGCTAAAACCCAAGTTTATTTTTTATGTAGCTAATTCTGGAAGTATCACATGGACCATCTCGAGTGCTCTCAACTGCAGCAGTGTGACTTCAGTCATTTATGTTCAGTATTGGTTTTGCCATGACTGAGATGCAGCTGCAATCAGGACAGAACAGCTGTAAGAGAGCACAATTCTTTGTCTAGCACATGATCTTGCTCATGCTAGAGCTGGCCCCTAACACAGGAGGCAGTTAGCACACATTTCCACATCTCCCTTCCTCTTTCATAAGTGTACCTCTGACAAGGATAACTGCAGTAGCACTATTACTTCTTCAAACAACAAAGGACTATGCAGATGTGATTTTACATGCATATTTTCCCAACATGTGAGGCTGATCAACTTCAACAAAACAATTACAGAGAACACTGTTAGTTCTGAAAAAGTTGTCTACTTTGCCAACCCTTCCTTAGGCAATTGTGGCATTCTTCGATTTAGCTATTTCTGCTTCAACTGGGTATTGCAGTAGTGCCCCTCCTCAGCCCTCCCTGCAGGAGGGCTATAACTGGCATCTACATCACCAGCAATTATATTGCCTCTCTTTGACCAGAAGATATAGCAACAGTCACTCCAGTCACTCAAAGAGCATCAAGCAAATTGGTATGTGACCTAAAACTATATAGGGAATTTCTCAAGAAGTTAGGAATATGACCCTCAGGATTAAAAAAAACAAACCAAAAAACAAAAAAAAAAAAAAAAACCAAACAAAAAAAAAAAAACAAACAACAAAAAAAAAAACCAAACAAAAAAAAAAAACACCAGGAAAGCAAAATTCACACCTTACACTTCTAGGAACTTGTCTGTGACTTCAGTCAGAGGCAAGTATTTGTTACATAAAAACAGATTTTTATCTTTAACCCCCAGGAAGTATCTATTGTTCAAGTTTAATTAGAGAAAAAAACATCAATATGTTGTTGCAGCCATATAGAAATGATAATCAGAGATTTACTCTTTTGACACATATAATGTTGGCTTCTCAAAAGAATAATATTTCACTCTCCCAGAGGCACACATTGGAGGGAAGATTTTCCAGTTTTCATAGTCTATTTATAGATGGAAATTGTATTTTCGTTTTTCTCTTCTGCAAAGAAAGGAACATTATTCCAACAAAATGCAAACTGGGTATCTGTCTTTCAGCAATAACAATTGAATAAGCAGAAGCTGAAAATCTAAATTTGTTGCAGTGCTGTCAGATTGGTCACTGCAAAAGCAAAAACTGTGTTCCTTTGTTTATATCATCTGTCCAACTGTCAACTAAGCACAATGCAGCCCTCACTGGCCCCCTCATCCAGTGGAATAAGGAGGAGAATCAGGGTAAAACTCATAAGTTAAGAGAAGTTTAACAATTGCAACAAAGTAAAATAGAATAATAATAGTACATAACTGTAATAGTAATAATAATAATAATAGTAGATAAAGTCCAAGGAAAAAAAAGTGATGCACAATACAATTGCACATCACTCACTGACCAATGCCAGAGCCCATCCCCCTTAGGGGTAATCCCCCTGTTTATAACCTGGGCATAATGTTCTATGTTACGAAATATCCCTTTGGCCAGTTCAAGTCACCTGTCCTTGCTATGCTCCCCCCCAGCTTTTTTGCACATGTCCTCAATGGCAGAGCATGAGACAATAAAAAAAGAAAAAATAGTCCTTGGCTTAGGGCAAAGACTACTTAGCAACAAGAAAAACATCAGTGTGTTGTCAACATTATTCTCATAATGAATCCAAAGTGCAGCTCTGTACCAGATACTGTGAAGAAATTAACTTTATCCCAGCCAAAACCAGGATGGCTTTCTTATAACTAATTAATGAATTAAAGCACCAYTGTCTTCTTGCTTAATCTGTTTATTTTCCTTATTCAGATAATATTTGCCAGTTTTAGCAGTGTACTGCATCTTGAGTTTAATCTGAGCAGTACTTATTTGTCAAAGACTCTTACCAGTTGACAGAACTGTGAAAAATGCAATTATACAAAGCTGATAGATTATTTCTTTTAAGAAGTAGAAACTGTCACATTTATTCAACCTGCATGTAGAAGCCTGCACACAATTATGTCAAAATGTAAAGATATTATGGACAGTCATGGGCAGAAATATTTTTGGGTTTTTAGTGTGTCCAGATTCTGCCTGTATAAACCATATAGCTTAGAAAGCATTAAAAAAAAAAATGCATTCAAACAGAATTTAGTAACTTCTCTTCTTAAAAAGGACTATAATGAAGTTTCTCTCTTTACCTGATTGATGTTAATTTTAAGTGTTGTCTTTACAGTCTCATCTTTCTCTTCCCTCAACGAAAAGTATGCTAACACATACACTGAGAAGACTGAAAAGGAGGCAGGGGGAAGATGGGATGACCCGCATAAAAAACCTACTGAAGTTCATAAGAGCTTAAGTCTCTGCAAAATTTCTGGTTTTTTTTCCCCTTCTCCACTACTCCCAGGAGCAACACAAAGGAGAGAGCATGACCTTTACGAATCAAGTGACCTCATAACTGCTAAAGCTCTTTAAAAAGACACAAGCTCTCTCTTATAATGAAAGTGTCCCACAGAAAGATGAAACACTTGTCTACTCACAGGACAAAGTAGGGCTTCTTTCCAGCCACAGAGTAAACTGAACTTCCAGTCTCTGGGATTGAAAACTTGGACCTGAAAATAGGAATGAACAGTCTCATAATGTCCCAGGAGAATATGATTTATTCTGCTGCCAGGTGAATCTCTCCTAATTAATCTCAAAAAACAGCTCCTATGCAATTAAAAGCTAAAGAAAAATCTCTTACTTAAAATTTAATATAATAGAAGACGCTGTAATGATGGAATCTATGAATACATTTATACATACATATATGCAGAGACAATATATTTGAATGTAAACTAAAAAATTGAAATTTAAGACGGAAAATACAATATACAGATGCATTTTTTCTGCAATTAAAGCCATGCAAAAGCCATGCTAAACTACTGAAAGAAATATTATGCAAAATAAGTTTTCATTATTCTGGATTTTCTTTAGACATCTTAATCTTAGGTTAGATTCGCAGTCTGGAAGGTGGAAGTCAAGGTTTGCTTGGTTTGTTTCCAGAGCTAAATAAAGTTGGAAATATGTAATTAATATTGTATTAAAAAGCAAGAGAAAGGTAGTTAAAAAGTACACCTGCAAAAAGTTTAACCTGAAAACTCAATACCTGAAACCAAATATTTTTGCAGAGCTATTAGTGTACCATTCTGACTGATATCCATATCAGTTAGATATAAAAGTAGATACACTTAACATGTGGTTAATAGCAAGTCTTTAATTGCTGCCATAGAGAAGACCCCAGAGAGCAGAAAATTACACATTTTCCCCTTTTGATGGCTAAAAAGCTTCAATGGCTGTGGAATGATTCCACTGTAACAGGTGGAGATTATCTAAAATCCCGTTAAGTGGCTCTGTTTGTCCTTTAAATAGAGGGTTTCATGTGCAATGTAGACACATGCTGGCCAGATCCATGCACAGCAGTGTTCTTACAGAGGCCTCATTTGGAAGTTTCCTGAGCTACTAGATTAAAATCTTGGTATAACTTGTCACTTTGGTGAGCATCTACAGCAATGAACAAACCAGAGCTTGGCACCAGAACTGAAGCATTAAAATCTATTTCAAAGCAGTTGTATGAATATAGAGAGGATTCCCTAGAAATGGCAAGGTATCACCACAGACTAGCACAGAAGATGGAACAAGCGACACTCATTCACAGACTTCAAAGATAGCCTCCAAAGAACAGAAAAGTATTATCTTTCCAATTACTTATTGGTGGTGCTCTCCAGAGCAGTCAGAATCAGTCTCCCCATTTCATCCTCACTTTTTCCCAGGCTGGGTTCAAGACCTCACAGTGCTCTCAGTGTTCGCAAGACCTCCTCACGGTTCTCTCAATGTGCTCCAGCTTTTTTAAGCAAGACTGCCACCATTTCTCTATCTCACCTCATCTCTGTCTCTAGTTCTGTCATATTTTTGATTCTTGTCATCATCCAAATTTGTCTCACAAGGCTTTTCTTTCCCCTAGCCTGCCTCAATTCCCTCAGGCTATGCCTACACAAGAAAGTAGATTTGTAGGGTGGATGAGACCTGAAAGTCCATGCTTTGCACATTTCATATCTAGTTTCACCGCTGAGGCAAGTATGTGATTCTAAATTAAGTCATGTACCTCTTGATGTGAAATCTGTAATCTTCTCTTCACTTGGGTTTTCTATAACGTAAAGCAGTAATTTACCATGAACTGCTTTTGACTACAAAGCACATCACTTGCAAGTTACACTGAAATTATGTCCTGTTGCATCCATTTATTCTATGGGGTTTTTTATTTCTTAAAAGCACTGCAAGATGTTTGCTACTCCCAAAGTTGAGAGCTGCCTGAGAAAAAACACCAGTTGTGACTTTATGGTCTTTTATGTAGGAAAGAGGTCTAAGGTAACAAATTATTTAAATAAAAACCAGTAAATGTTTTCAAAAGTGACATACAGAGAAAATGCCATTGTATTTTCTCATAGAATATTTACACACATAAAGAAATAGGTCAGTATTAGCTTATGATTCCAAATCAATTTAATTCTTAAATGTCTGTCACTGGTAATGTGTCTCCCTTTGCGTCCCTGTAAGACCTTTCCCATTTCAGCCTTATAGGAAAATAAAACCACAAAACCAACCAACCAACCACCAACAACAAAAACAAACAAAACATGTCTTTTCCCACTCTTCAGTTTAATCATTTTTTCCTCAATGTCTACTTCAATCTCCTTGCTCACTCTCTAGCAGGCTTCATATCTCCACAGAAACACTGTTCTTTCCTTTCCTGTGCAAGATCCCCAACAAAAGATTATGAAGAAAATAGGTACATGACAGATTAAGGTGGTTACCACTTTCATCTCTGACTGTTATGTTTAAGAAAATTTGTAATAAATAAAGCACAAATCTCACATCCCTACCTCCCTACATCATGGGGGAGGTTCAGCTGTAAAGTTTTGAGAAAGTCTGGGTTACAATTTTCATATATCATATGATATGTGTATAATTTAAAGCTTGATATGCTCAAATATCTGTAAGGCTTCGCATTTTATATTCTAAATAGCAGTATTTATTGTTCAAAATGTTTGAATTCCAAGCCTAATAAGAGTTTAAATAAGGTTGATGTTGTATTTTGTTTAGAAAATATGCATTTTTCTCTTGAAAATCAACACATCTGCAGATGTATATGAGTGGACTTCTATACTTGAATGATCTGTCCATCATATCTTAAGACATGAAGTGGTTATATACCTGTGTTGCTTTCCTCCAAAATCATTGTTTTTCCCAAGAAGAAAATCTGAAAATTATACTAATTTTCTCGAACACATGTGGCCTTTCCCTACCTTTATTTTTATACCTGTGTAATTAAACAAATCATGCATTACACATGCAGTATGGATTCCCAGAAAGCTAGAAGTTCGGAAGAGATATTTATGCCAACTTGCAACACCTACAATGCAGATGAGGCCCTTCCATTATGTGTTGCAGAAATACAATTTTCAGCTAATGATTCTGCTAATTTTCACAGAAAATTATGAACATGCTTTATTTGCACATTTTTGAAGGATAACATTTATTTATATATTTTCCAGAGAATTAAAAAAAAAAAATCCATGTCCTACTTTGATATTTGGGCAACTTTCCAATATGATTTCAACAAAGTTTTTGAGAATGAAGTAAAATGAATTCAAATGAGTTAAAACAAAAAAATAAACACACACCACCATCCCAAAAAACCCCAACCAACCAACCAACAAAACCAACTAGATGCAGCTATCTAAGCATTGCTCAGCCTGTTCTCCCATTACAGATTGCTGAAGAAAGGTGAGAATAATGTTTGATGAGAGCTTACCACCCTACACACCTCACGTTTTTCTCTAAATTTCAGTGATAAAACTTAGCACTCAGACCTCCAGAAGATTTTAAAAGAGGGTTTCACTGCTGCTCAGTTACTTTGTACTTTCTGCATCTACCCACACATACACATACACACACTCACACCTTTATTCCCACCTTTCTCCCATACACTTAAAACAAACAACCCCACTTTGCAAATCCACTGAGAAGTACCTAAGTATAACTTCAAATTTATATGGTTACATATTCAAGAGTCAGGAAGCACACCAAAGTAAAGGCTAAACTTTTAGGTTTATAGTAGTGGCTGTCTCATCATTGCTTTTTGTGGTCCCATACAGATGCAACAGAATTGATATCTGCCAGTAATTTAGAGGCAAATAAATAATTAACTATTTCTAAATCTACTTAGTTTAAAATCCTATTACATTAAAATTAAGATAGTTAATAGAATAATAAAACTGAGATAAATAACAGTTTGCCAAGGAACTCCAGATCACTGCTATCCAAGGTACCTAAAGGAACTGTATGGGGAAAAAAGATAGAAAAAAACCCTCTTGCTCTTTCACAAATAATAATTCTGTACAAATTGACTGTGATGAATGCTGAGTGAGATTTAAATGCTACTCTCAGCAATTAAACTAAAAACAGTTAAATAGCTGTTCTAAAGTTACTGAAGCATAACTCCAGTAAGTAATTAGGCAAGGCATAAAAATGCTACTTCAAATTTATTATATACACAGCTCATTCTTTTGGAATCTTTTTTCCCAGTTCCGTCTCTTGGACAAGATGAGCATAAGAACAATTAATTATGTTTTGGCTCTTTGTTCTGCAGCGATAAACCAGACTGTCAACTGCTTATTGGACCACTTGTTCAGAATGTTGAATCTGCAAGATTTGGGGTCCTAACCCTGCTAAAGCTGCCTTTCGTTCCATCCCATCTGTTGTGGAAGTGAATGTAGAAAGGTTTCTGTTAATATTTTAGAAGACTGTTTTCAGAAGGCAGGTCTCATTTTAATGATGGGGGTGGTTTTTTATGGGTTAAGTTTTCTCCTGACTCCACTGCATCTCATTTTTTCCCTGTTTACATGTTAGTTAAAGGATCTTTGACACAATCAGGTTAGAAATTCTCAATATTTATGCCTATATGTTGTATACAGAAAAAGAGGAATGGGCTATTAAAACCAAAATGCTCTACTGACAGTTCAAGATTTTTCAGCTTTGGCATTGATTTAATCAGCAACATGATCTCTCTTGTTTTCCAAAGCAGTAAGAATACAGAAGTTCGCAATAGGAAACATATAGTAAAGCTCAAACCTTGGCATAACATATTGCCATATATTTATTGGTGTGACCACCGCTATAAGCACATCCAATGCATTTATCTATGGACAAGTTTTACCCAACTGCTGCAATAGTTGCCTGCAGCTATGCTAACATGGTACCTCCACAGGTATTAAATGGGGAGAGTCAAAGGAGACTGGAAGACCTCCAAAGCCCAGGGTATGGCCCAGAAGTAATTTATTAAGCATATTTATTTGGTCTGAAGGGGATTTATGAAGATTTATTGTTTCCTCTAGGGCAACAAGAAACCAGATATAGGTACTGACTGAGGTGCTATCTTCAAACTTATTCTTTATAAAGACCTTAGTGGTCTTCAGTTATTCCACAGCCATTTCCTAAAGGCAAAGGGCCTTTAAATGCAACAGAAGTAGCTTAGAAGAAAACTGGTGAAAAGAGGAGTTGCCAAAACAACTCCAATAAAGGTATATAAATCAAGAGCATTCATAAGAAAAAGTCAATTACATTTCTTGAGCTTCAGAAGAAAAGGCAGAGCACATTTTATCTGGAGGAAAAAGGGATAAAAGATACTCAGAACTGTGAACCAGAGGGGTAACATGCTAGACATTCAGACTACTTTGATATAACAGTGTCAGACAGTCTAAGAGCATTGGGCATGTTATTTTCCTTAGCTTTTGAAGCCAAAACTCTCCTTGAGATTCTTGGAAGAGAAGTGCTAAGATGAAAATCAACTGTTATTAAATATATTTTGGAGTTGTTATGCTGCTTTATGATTATTTTTGTTGACCATGTTTTCCACCTGCTACCTCTGTAATCAAAGATTTCTTTTATTTTCTGAGAAACTTATTGAGTTGTAACATTAATCTTGCTTAGTGTTAAAAGAGACTCCAGACAAAGCTAACTAATAACGATAGAGAGGACTTTTTTAATAACTTTGTAAATTTCATTAAACTTTGTGTACATGAACCCCAGACAAATTTGAAAGACCAAGTTAACGGGGTAAGCCTCTTTTAAACTTCAAATGCCAGCATCAAGCGACAGATTTTGAGGAAAAGCCCTTCCTATGTGGCACGCACAGACAAGCAACTCTCTGGCAAGAAGCAGATGGCAGACATACAGCTGAATGCAGTGAATATTTACCAAGATCATCACTCAAGTCGAAAAGGGAAGCATGGAATAGACAAATGGAAGCATGGAAGTGACTCTATTAATGCTCAGATTTGCCTCAAGACATAAATTTAAAAAAACTGAAGTGGAGAAAGCTACTACCTCTTCACAAATTGCTTCCAAATTGTCTTGCCTGTCACTGGTTTGCCTCCTCTGGGAAATGCAGCAACTATCAAAAATAAAGTTTCACTTCTTAGCTCTCTTCTTGGGACAGGTAGGATTAATCACTCAATCTTTAAAAACTGATCAGAGAAAAAGACTTAGTAGGATTAAGAGATACTGGAAAGAAAGTAATTAATCCAAAGGAAATTTCTAGCTTTATTTTGAGTTTAAAAGCAAGTCAAGCTAATACCATTTCAGACTGAAAGAAGAAGATATGAGGATATCCTGGATTACATAATTTGACTATTCAAGCAGATTATCTTTGCCCCTTAATATTTCTAAACTGCATATGTATACAGATTGGCCCTAAGAAACTCTTGATTAGAACTCAGTTTTCAGTATTTATTAAATACTGAATAAATAAATAAATAAATAAATTTATTAAATATATTAAATCCAGTATAAGGCTGTATTTAAAGAGGCACATGTAGGAAACAGAACCTTAGTCATACAAACATAATAATGCAATGGCAGTACTCATCTATTTACCCAGGGTTACAGAACTTGGAGCTGCATAGTAGTAGTTATAACAGCACTTGGACTGAGCATATCCCACTGTGAATGGTTGCAGTTATGGATTGCATATATTATTTTAGTTGTGACTGATTAATTTACTGACAATTTTGTCAGCTATGATAAAACACTGTCATATTCAAGCATACAATATTCTCCCATATTCCTTTGGGGTTTTGATCTTATTCTGAGAGGTACTTTGGCACCTAAATCAGTATTGAAGAGTTGCCTGTAGTATGCATTTAGAAATCAGAGAATTTGTGATTCAACATTTGAAAATGCAGCAGTTATTCATTTTGGTGTCAACAAAAACAATTGCTGAATGCCCAAAACAACACACATACATGATACAATAGCAATAATGTGGTTCAGCTTTCCTGGTGTGTTTGTGAAAAAACACATTGAATTGTTATCCACTGGACCAAAAAAAAAAAGTCAGGACAGTTTTATAGTATTTTTCCTTTAATTTTTTAATGAGGGGCTTAGAAATTTTTGATATGCAAACTTCTTTCTAAACTTAAAAATAATTTTTATTTAATTTCTCAGACAAGTGTAGTGCTAAGAATCTTCTTGAGTGGCAAATTTCAGTTCAAATATAGGGTTTCTTTCTAGCAATGAAGCATATTAGATTCCAAGCAGAAGACCCCTGAACAAAACAGCTGTCACAGTTTGAGCCGGTGTGAGACAAATTTGATTGGTTAAAAACAGGCAAAGGACAATTCTACGAGCCACTTAGTGTTCATGTGATGTCTCTGTGAAAGGAATGTTATAAAAAACATCCAGGAAGTGATGCAGCACTTGTCCTCACTTCCTCTCTTGCTCCCTGGCTGCCTGCTGACCACTGGCAAGGGGGTGGCTCTTCTCCCAGCCCCGGCCAGGGGCCCACGGCCCGGGGGGCCGGCCRGGGCAGCCAGCCTCACCCCCCCACTGGTCCTGTGCCTTTCCAGACCTGAGAGGAGCTGGTCTGATGCCATCTGGACCAAGGCCAAACAGAGAAGCAGCTAAGCTAGGCCGAGCCAAGCTATTGCAGAGAGAGAGAGACGAGATTTTGCCAGAGAAGAAAAGCACTCCCTTTCGAAGGTGTATTGGTAAGATCGAAGAGTGACCTTGCTGTTCTAGATAAGAATTAATAGCGGCCAAGAAACTTACTCAAAATTTTGGATGGCTGCCAGTGCAGAGCTTATGGGGGAGAAGGAGCCTTGGGCCTGGGAAAGTAAGCCTCATTATAGCTGCATTATCTAGTGGGAGCATGTAAACTGTTATAAATACTTTTGTAGGCATTTTCTGCAAATATTAACCTCTTCTCTAAGCTAGAGAGAAAGGAAAGCAGTCACGTGAAAGACTAAATATGGAGCCAGCATCCAAACAGAAGAGAAGACAAGGAGTGGCAGGAAGTGCCAGGGAAGCCATCTTTACCAGCATCGAGATCCATCTTTTTCTGTGAGCTGTGCTGTGTGATCTGGAGTAATACCAAACTAAATATATTTTTAAATCACAGAATGAGCCATGGGGGAGTGAGAATTTCACCAGCCTGAAATAAGAACACTTTTATGTTGTGTGCAGGTGAAATTTGCAGCCTTTGCAGCCTTTGGAGATTATGAGTAAAGCAGGAGCCTGTACCTGAGTGCCTTTAGGCCAGAATGACTTACTCTTAAAATGTTTAACCCCAACAGACCTTTTCTTGTGACCCACAAACTGCAGAGCGTATTGTGGGAGAGAGGATACACCACTGCAAAAACCTGGGCAGGCTGTGGTGTTTGTGGAAAGTTTGGAACCACGCTGAAGACACTTCTTAGGGAACTGTCTTCCGTGGGATGTTCCCACTGTCTTCCCACTACACTAAAGAAAGAACTCTCTTTATCCCATAAAGTGGCAATAAGAACTCTTAATCATAAGATCAGAATCTCATGTTTATGTCCTTTGCATGATCAGTCAGAAAGACTGGAATGTATGGGGGGAGAATGATATTTGTATATTATGCCTTAATATTTTCATTATTTTTTATTCTTTCTATTCCTAGTACAGTTAGTAAATAAATTATTTAATCATTTTTCTAAGTTTGCAGCCTGTTTTTGCTGTCTCCTCTCCTCTGAAGAACTAAGCATGGGGATCTGGAGTTTGCCTCCAGATTAAACCTTGACAACAGCACAAATTCTCAGCAACAATACCAAATCCTTAGAGGTAAAAACACTTAGAGAAACAGTCAAACACTGAGACTGGTTGCCCAGAGAGGATATACAATTTGTGTCCTTAGATATATTCAAAACTGAGCTGAACAAACTGAGGTGATTGGACCTGCTTTAAGCAGGGTGTGGGAATAAGAGAGCTTCAGAGGCCCCTTGCAACCTCTAACATTCTGCACTTGTATGATTCTATTTTCGCTAACTCTATGCAAGTAATTTACTCCAAATCACTCTATTAAGAGAAGACAGACAAAATAATTGAAGAATTCAGAAGAGAAGCACAGGAGTGAACTGGTTGCTCAGAGGTAATTGCTGAATTATTATCAGAACCAGAACCACCAGATAAGAAGTGCTGACAGTAAATTGGGCTGTTGATTCAGTAGTATTTCTAGTGAGCATTTACTACTATGCTCTTGGCAGAATTAAGTCTAAAACCAGATTGAAAGGCAAATAATGAAATTCACAGAAGCAAAGCAGGAAGCACTGAAAGGGAAAAAATACAGGGAGAGACATATGGAGTAATTAAGATTCAAAGTTCTCAGATTATAGGAAATCATGATGTTTTTTGTATTAGAGAGACAAGCAGAAAGAACAAAGCTAGTGGAAAGAGACTGGAGTCAAATTAAGACAAGAAGCAGTATGGCACTGTTGGAAGAAGAAAACCTACAGTGAGTGCCTGGAGTGCATATGTGATGGAAGAATAAATTTATTGGAGATGGCAGTGAATAGTGACAGACTGCAAAAGAGATAAAACCAACAAAGACCTCCTTATGCACATCAGTTTTGCTGCTAAAGTAGATCATATTCATTGAATCAATATGCCAAAGGGATACTAAAGAATAAATAAAATCCATTAGAGTTGAGAGTTTGCACCAGTTAAGAAAACATTTACTTAACTGAATAGGTTATAGTACATTGTTATTATAACTGCATAATAAAATTGTTTCACTGCATCTCAGAGCATCTTGGTACTCGTTTTGCGAAAGAAGTATTTCCTGCATACTTTAGAGATAACGACSCAGCTGGCTACAAAATTTCTTCTAGCCATCCCATACTTTCCAGCACCCTCTAGTAGAATTAAATGCCTGTTAATTGACAGGAGAATTGAAAAGTTTTAAAGAATGAGGCAGGTCATTATACAAAAAAATTATAATTTTTACTTTTAAGCAATTGACAATGATCTAGGTGGTACGTTGTGTGTGCATGCTTTGGATGACGGAAGTCAGATGTGTGGTATCAGCACCTAGAGCAGCCTCTGTCCAGTCCCTGTATAATCATGAGGCATACTTCCTCAACATTCCTTATTCACTCCTACCAATAACAGGGTTTAATTAGTGAAATTATCTGTTCTCTCATCAGGCTCCTATAGCCTGAAGTACATTTTTTGAGCTCCTTAGCACTACATGTGACTTCAAATGAATGTCAGGAGTTGCAGGTTAGACTCTAAGTTTTTTCCTACTTTCTTTATAATCTTTAAAAATGCTCATCCAGAGCCCTCAAAAAAACCGCAAATACTTAATTTTGCTAACTTTACCAACAACCATTACAAGTGTCTGTGCTGAAAAAAACTTCAGACAACTTTCCAGAAGAAAAATGCTTCTAACGAGCTGAAGAAAATAGAGCTGGGGGACATATTAACTAGTACCAGCTCTGTTCATCATATACATTATAGACCAAGGACAGATTCATGCTTATTCCAAGTCCAGTCAGGAGTCTACCAATGATTAATGTCTCTGAAAACATGGAGAAAAATTAATGATGCTTTGGTTAGAACCACACTTCCTACCCAAAAGTATGCTAAGACTTTCTACTTTTCTTGTTTACTTCCTTCTAATGACAGAAGGAATTTAAAAATTTATACCAGTCACAAATGTAGTCTTGTATTTGATATGTAGCAGAACCATTTGATACCTTTCTGCCTACACCAAGAAAGAATGCATAACCAATATTGTAATAGTCCTCTGTTCTTTATAAAGTGTTCCTGGACGTATAGACACTAATCATGAGCAATCCTGTTGGTTTTAACACAAGAAAATTAATTAAGTTCATGATTATGGGCATCTACCAGGCACTTTAAAATGTACGAGTTCTTTTTTTTTTTAAAAGCAAGTACAAGACTGGGCCTTCACGAGTTTCCACAACTGCAACACATTTGTAATATGCATGGACATCGACATCCTCCCCACCCCCTCCCACCCCTTGATTCCTCATCCTTACCATCTCATAGAAGAGGTGTACTCAAGATTTTCCATACAGCCTTTTTTTTCAATTTTGGTGTGTACTCTTCAACACACAGATTTGAATTTGGGAATGACAAACTTCATCTCATGTACTACAGCACAGTTCTGCCCTCTTAAATGGAGCAGACATTTACAACAGTCATACATCTTCCAGGTTTCATTTCCTGAGGATGCATGCAGCTATTTTCTTTTCATTACCTGTTTTTTGGTCAGCGGTAAGAATATGACAGTCTAAATTTAGGATCATTTCAGCCCCAGGTACTTTACAGATATGTTAATAAAAAATGCCATTTTTCTTTTTGTCATTCATGCCACCCTGAATTGGCATGATAGATAGGCAACACAGTCTTTGGATGGACAGAAATTAGGGGATTAGTTCTGTAATCCTTTGTAGAATGTTGTTGCTCAGCAGCTTCTTTGTGAATCAGGAAAGGTGACCCTGCAATCATCACAGCTCATCAAATTTCACTTAATAAGGACTCAAGAGGGCACTGGTGAGAAATACAGTATAGAGGGATAACGAATGAATTTGATGATACTACTTTACAAATTGTATCTAGTATTATTCAATTACTTTGATGTGTTGAAATCTCAGAGGAGAAACTAAACAAGATGAGATTTATAGGAAAAAGAGACGTCTCTCAAATAATATTTCTGTATTGAATACAGAAACAAACTTTCAGGTCAAAATAATTATGTCAGATAGCTTCTCCCTTTCATTCAAACCACATCAGCTGGTCTAGCAATCTTTTCTCGAAAGCCAGTGCTTTCCTCACATATCACGACAGCCGCAGCATCGCTATAGCAGCTGGAGGGAGAGTTGCTAAAAATGTATACAATTCAATCATTCAGCAAGAATAATTTGCAAAAAGTAGCTAATTAAAAAAAAAAAAAAAGAAATGCCACTGCGACACATCCCTCCACATCCTACAAACAGAAAGAGCACACACACGTACACCTACCTGGCACTCTTACCATCAGCAGAGAAGTTTTACCTGATGTAATTCTAAAAGGCATTCATTCATTGGAAACTAACTGGCATCAATACATGTTGGAATGGTTATTTTCTACCTCTCAAGAATTGTCACTACACCTACTCCACTAAAGTTGAACAAAGTATGTAAAACAAACACATTTTTGGCATTGCAATTAGTTTTGAAAAATCTTTTTCTCGAGCCCAGGAGAGCACTAAACTCTTCCCTTCAGAATGCTGTATGTGACACATGATACAAGTTTATGTATCTCAGAAGCCAGCCCTGTTAGTTCCAGCAAAAGAGTGGAGGAAAATATGGTTAAAAAGCTTCAGCACCCCTTGGAAAAAGGATTTACTGGAGGTCAGGTTTTTTGCACAGTAACACACAGTCTCAGTCAGTTCAGCTGTAACTTTTCATGGGTATTTTCCTAATTAAAAAAAAAAAATCCATTTAACTTGAAATTACTTTTTAAAAAATTTAATTTTACRTACTAAATACTATGTTTTTTGCAACATAGGGACTTTCAAAGTATTTATTCTGCTACCAAATGTGCTTTTATGAGGAAAAAGATCAGATCAGGTTTTATTCCTCTAACTTCATACACATTGATAATCCTGCCCAAAAGTCATCATATTTTATGTCTCATCTATTAGGCAGAGAAGTTAAAATGTCTTAGTCTTCCTAACTTGACTACAGACTCTTCAAAAGCAAATTTGACTGCTCTGTTCATATACTAGAACTTAGGTGTCATGGTTCCAATTCTGTGTGATCAACAAACATCACATCCATCATATTCAAACACCTACTTTGGTTTCAAAGGCATAATTAGCTGGAGTTTAAAAACTTTAACAGTCAAATAAAAATTTTTGTAGCTTATTTTTCCATGTGAGATGTCAAATACTGAATTATATGGTATCAAGTACATCATTCCACCAACTTTTTATTCTTTTTCTTTCCCCTCCAACAAATACAGAAAAACAATTTTTCTTGCCCCCAGTGTCACTGTCTAAATACTTATCAAGTCTAATAGGTTGGACTGAACTATTAGCAGAAAATGCCTTTAGCCCGTATGGTACAAGAGTGGTTTTCTGCAGCCACCAGCTGCAGTTCTGAAAGCACTTGGAAGGTGTTGCCCTTTTTTGATAGCAGCTTGTGTGATAAATATGCCCATTGATTGCAGAAACCTGCAAGCAAATCTTCCAACTGATGCCATGCATAACCCATCATTGCTTATTAGTACTTTGGCTCAATTCAGATAAGAGTCTCTCAAGCCTTTCCCTCCTGGTCACAAGAAGCTTGTAGTGCGGTGTTTTGGGTTGAGCAGACAGACCGGAGGGCCACAAGTGCCCTCTTCTGGATATCCAATGCTACTCCAATTTATCCATGGAACAGCACCGAGGACTGATTCGTGACCAGGTGTCTCATACACCATCTGCTGAAGTGTTTTGCATTCTATATCCCTTGTCTGAAAATAAAGAGATTTCTTGAATTGTAAGCTTTTTAGTGCAAGCTACACAGACTCAAGAGCATCAGCCAAATAGCTTAATAAGAAAATACCTAGCTGTGTAATTTAGCAGAGATTTTTTTCCCCCATCATTTATGGGCAATGTCTCTGTGAATCTGTTTCTTAACTGAGTACAGAAAATGAATCTTTAATCCTATAATTTTCAAGCATTATTTAGATTAAGAATGGTCCTCTTTCTTTTTCCTCCAAGTCTGATTTTTTTTCCAATTTTTGTCTTATAATATCAATAAGGATATTCTACACATGAAGGAAAACATTAGAATGTCAAAACCCAAACACTAGTATAGCTTATATGTAGCTACCAATCCACAATGAGGTAGACAAATTTTCTCAATTCCCGTCTGTGCTGGGAATGTTCGCAGTTCTGAAACACACCAAAGCACATCTGTAACTCAGTATGTGCCTAAAGACAGATTTAGTATGTTTCCTATAGGTTTAGGTATCTGCATTTGACAATCCAGGCATATATATTCACATACATTAAAGATTAAATTGAATGCTGTGTATGACAGCACAATTTACATGTTAATGATTGCACAGCTACTGAAAGGAACACTGTAGACATAAGTTTATTCTATAACCAGCAGCATAGGGAAAGTTAAGCACAAAATTGAAGCAAAATTGAGAATTTTTTAGCTGAGGCCTTGATTTTATTTCACTCCAGCTCTCTAAGAAAGTTATTATTTTGACATATAAGAACTCCCAGCAAGGTCATGTGAGCTGTGTCCAAGTTACCTCTCATACTCCATATGACTTGTGTGTTTTAATAGACTAAACAATATGGGGAAAAACGGGTTGAGACCCAGTAATTCTTTATTTTTTTCAGCCTAAGTATATATTAGTGTGATTCAGCAAATATAGTACAGCAACCCTTCTGAGATCCATTCATGTGAGGAAAACCTATCATCCATTTCCAATTTATGGAATGAAGGCAAACTTCAACCTTCTCAGTTTAAGAAGGGAACATCCAAAGTCAAAAAGAAAGATTGGAAATCAAATGTTGAATTTGAGAGTACCCTAGACAAATGTGGTTATTTTCATCAATTGTTTTGCAATTTTTCTTCTCAGCTAATATCATCATGTCATTCTTCGAGRTGAGAGTCTGACAATCAACATACGAACAGACAAGTTATTTCCATCATGGCTACTAAGTGACATGGGGAAGACACCCAGCTCAACTGTGCTTGAGCTTATAGGTCACCGCCTTGAGATTTCCAATGCTGAAACTCCACTGCACAGTAAGATAAACACTTAAAGTCCTAAGTATATATATTTTTTTAATACCTGCATCTAGATTTTATTTCCTCACTTTCTGCATAGCAGCTTCTGTAGCTCTCAGATCCACTGCTAATCCAAGCCACTATGRGTTCATAGGTGGGAAACTAAGCCAGGAGAAAAGGAAAGATCGAGTCACCAGAAAAGTAACTTTCAGCTTGAACTGCAAATTGTTCTAGAAAATCCTGGCCCCAGCATGAAACGTTGCATTAAGCAGTCATGCCGTGCAAAAAGTAAACAAATGTTGCAACAGAAGTCGCATGAAAGGCATACTGGTCATATGATGCAGGTTGGACTTGGAACATGAATCAAAATTAATCAGATAACCAGCAAAGGAACTGGTTAATATTAAAGCAAAAATTTCAAAGCAGCATTCAAACTCTACATCCCAGGTGTACATTCCAATTTTTTTTTCCCTATGAAAAATTGCTTATAAATGTGAATTTCTGATTCACTCCTTGGAGGAGTATTTCCTGAGCCTGAAAGTCCACACAAATGCACTCAAATAATAGATCGTGCTTTGATTTTATCTTCCTCTGCTCACAYTGATTATACTCTTTTATGTTGCTGTCTGTAGGTGACTGGAAAATATGAAGTATAGATGATGCCAGAAAGCAAAGAAGAAGAACTAGCCATTGTGGACATGGTAGCAAGTGTGGAAATGCCAACCTGCATCATGTGCATACACTGAAGAGGGAACACCAAGGTATTTGCCATCTTCATCTTGCCTGGCACACAGATCTATTTGCAGATGTATGGCACCTATTGATCAGGATTTGCACAGTTATTTTCTTGTTATCCCAACATTAGGTGTGCCTATAATACAAAGAGAAGTCCACAGTTATCTATGCCTTAATGATTTTTCCCAACATATTCACATTTGTGGCCTTTGGGATGAAATAGCTTCCTCGTATTTTTTAACCTCTCTAGATCTATGAACTAACTTTAATGGTCTGTGCCCCTTTTTAGTACATCTTTATCTGAAGAAACTCATTAACATGCTGGCTATATAATTTGCTAATTGCTAATGAAAATGTTAAATTAGATCAGACATAAAATTGATCTCTGTGACATCTCACTACACGCTTCTTGCCCTTCACATCCCAGCTCAATATACTGTTGCTTATCATTATCTTTTATTTATGGTCAGTCTTTTGGACACTTTTCAGCCTCTATGTTATTTAAGTCAATTTCCACTAATTTTTTCAATGAGACTTTGCAAACCACTATGTTATTAATTTTTACTATCACAAATACTTAATTAAATTCTATGAACATTAAGCTTCCTGTATTCCTGCTTTCCATGTGTCTGTTATTTATTAAATGATTTAGAAGTTACATGTGCCAAATATTCTTTATTCTTGCCTTATTCTATTGCTCAGTAAGCTTTAAGAGCTTGCAAAAGCAGCATTTGTTTCCATATATTACCAAGTCTTAAAGTCAGGACTCTGGCACAGTGCTGTAATTTTCAGGATGATGCTTTCTATTAGCAATATATTTATCCAGTCTCAGTGGCAGCTTCTCAGTTCTTCATGACTTTCATAAATCATTACAGGTGGTGTGGTCACCATCCTTTAGATCCTGGGATGCATAGGCTTAGAATAGCCAATCTGTGCTTTTGCTCCCCACCTTCTCATCCCATCCCCATAATATTTTCTTACCAGTTCTAATTTGCTTCCTTTCTGCAACCTTCCTTAGACCAAAACCTGTATTGGCAATAGCGTTTACTTGTACTGGAATGTGCTAAGCCCTTTCACTTCTGCTTTTTTATTCTTTCACTGTTTTAATGCTGCAGTTAAAAGGAATAGTAATACCTTTCCTTCCTTTCTATGGAAACAACCAAACTAAATACTGGATTTATATACAGGTGCTTAAACATCATTTAAAAATTCTTTGATACCCAGCACAAATCATGCAGCACAATTCTAAAGAGAAGAGTTTTGTCTGGCCCATTTTTAACACAAAGGCTACCAACATTTCCAAAAGATTTTCTGGTTTTTCTAACTAGAGCTATTTTATAAACCTTTTAAGAAATCTTAATTGAACATCTGAGGAAAGATATATTGATTTTATTTAACTATATAATATAGTTAAATATTATAATATATAATAATCATCAAATAGATAACCAGTACTTTGATACCAAGCTTACATTATTTGTTATTTTGGAATTGATCAGAGTGATTAAATTGTCAGTGTGTGGGAAAAGCAATATTTGTGCAACTAAGATCATATATATCCTCAAGTAAAAATTAATTAGATCTAGGTCTAATTTTATTTATGAGCTTTCAGGCAATAGTGTTAAGTTCCTGACACCATAGGACTGATTCATCAGATAATATGCAAGCAAATTTGTAGTAAATACGCCTTTGAAAGGCAGAACTCAGGAAAGAGGTATGTCTTTTATATATCTAGGTATCTGGCACATGTTATGTCAAAAAGAACTTATATCAATGGATCTTTTTGCGGATTATAATTATCATTTGTTAATTCATAAAATGCTACTTCCTGTAGGGTATAAAACACATCCATACAAAAAAAAGCACAACGATATTTTGTTTTCTATATACAGGAAAAACACCAAAACCAAGCAGGAAAAAGCCTGAATCTACGAGAATTATTTTCAGAACAATTTTATTTGGCTAACTTTATGTTCAAGAGAAATTAATTCTTAGCCGTCTGGGGGAGAGAATTATGACAGGTGCCCAAATGCAAGCTGCCTTTTCAGCTCTTTGTAGAAAACTGTCACATATGACAGGGGACACCAGAAAAGTCTGGACTCTCCTGTATGGAGCCATACTAGCAGCTCCAGAACAATAGAACAGCAATAGACTTCTATGTATCAAAAGCAGCTAATAGAGGGCGAGATCAAACTAGATGCCTTTGCTTTAGATGGCTACAGATGAGTGAAAGTAATTTTAGTTCCATGTGTATTACTTCATATAAGCAAAACAGAAGAGGAATTTAACATAAGTTTGAAGACAAACGCAGAAATAGTGGGAACGTAATTTTCACTGTGAAGGTGTGTGGAAACTTGCATAAAGTGTAGGGAATTGTTGCGTGGMAGGCTGGTTTTAGGGTGCCTAGAAGTAGATTAAAAACTATGCTTTGACAACATGCTTCAAAGTACTAAAACAGTGCAAACTCTCTTGGATAAAACTGGTCTAACTCTAGAAGTTTCCTCCAGTCCTTTGAGGACAGTTTAGCTTTAGAAATTTAGCTGGAATACAGTGATCATTTTAAACTATTAAAGAAAAATTATCTTTTTGAATGGGTATTTTTATTAAAGAACTTTTTCTCTTCTTGAGGGAAGCTTACACATGAGTAGAGAAGGTACCACTAGATTAACGGAATATAAATTTTATCTATTTACATTTCCAAATTCCTTTTTCTTATGTTTCTATTAAATTATTTTTCTCCATGTTTTGCTTTCCTTATGATCACAATTTGACATGCAGCTGGCAATAGCTGATTTTAATTTTAAGCTGTTTATAGTATCACCTCCAACTTTTCATCTGTTATTTGCAATTCTTGTGATCTCTTTGGAGCAAGGAACAAGTACTCCTATCTTTACAAGCAGCACCAGAAGTATTGTGGGAGCTACCGAAGTAAACACTAATAATGGCAAGAGTAATAACTTAGACTGTTTTCTCTTATCTGCTCTATCAGAATCAGTTCACCCATCTAACATTAGCACTTCACTATCACCCAGCAATGATCTGCCAAAATATTTAACTTAAAAATTGACAAACATGTTTTGGTTGCACACACTTAAGCATTAAAAAGCTGGAAAGCAAGCTGTATGCTGCCTATGGGCATTTTATTTATATGCAGACACAGAGCCTTATTATGCGCATTATCATCAGCCTAAAAGCATTTTTCACACTCAATAAAGGTTTGTCCAGGAAAATCAGTATCACATAAAAGCAGTCATCTGTAGTCAGATATAAGATTTCAAACAAAAGACTGCATCAAAAGACCTAAAACTTGTAGTCAAAAACAAGCTAAGAAATTTTGTGAAACTGAGCATGCAAAAAGACAACAGACGAATTTTCAGGTTCCTAAATGCATAGAAACAATAATCTAAAACCGCTATCCAAAATCCAGAACTGAAAGTGACAACACATGGAACAACTTCTAGAGTCATCATTGATGTTTCTCTGATGTCATCAGCTCAACACACAGCAGGACTCAAAGTGAAACAACTTCAGCATTGCGCATCCCTCAGGAAAGGTATTAAGAATAAATCAGAGAATACATTTATAAAAGACTTCCCCCCCAAAAAAACCTCCCCACCTTAACAAGGCCTTAGCCAGAGCAGCACATGCAACTCCACATCTCAGTTGAGTTRGACTCCAAAGTAGAGGGGACTCAACGAAGTACAGACAAGGGTAACTACAAAGTTTAAAGGCTTACAGCAGCTGCCCTATAATGAAAGATTAAGAAGGCTAAGACTCCTTAATTTGGAGAGAACAACACAAAACAAAGATGATTAAGTTTCAAAATCTTCTGAATGCAGTGAATGACTGCAAAATTATTACTCACTAAATGAATAACACTAGAACTAAGAACAACTCAATAAAGCTAGTAAGAGACTACATTAAAGCAGGTAAAATAAAAAACCATACAGAGACAATAGTACTCTTTATAATTTGTTGCTGTATCTCAAGATTGTGGAGGCAAACTGTACCACTAAATTAAAAAATAGAGTACAAAAGAACCCAAAACAATCAAACAAACCTACCCCAAAAAAACCCACACCAAATCAAAACAAATCAACAAAAAACAACCACCAACCGCCACAGGGCACATAAAGAGAAATTAAAAGACAAGAAAGATTTTACCTGCCAACATCCCTAAAACATCAGTTCTGGGACACACACACACAAAAAAAAAAAAAAAAAGGAAGGATGAGTGCTATTGCCTAAATAGCACCCTTATTCTCAGCTGGAGAACACTAAGCTGGATGGTCACTTGCTGTGACTCAGCTGGGAATTCTTATGCTGTAATTTGCTTTACCTTTTACCCTGAGAAATTCCATTCTTTTCTTATAAGTATGAAAATGCAATCATTAATAAAGCAAACACGTTTATTAGGCAGCATGTTAACTGAGATAATATACAGTACTTCAAAATAAAATGCCAGAATTTACTTACTACAAGGAATAAGAAAGCACCTCATCTCCCAAAGCATTTTTCACTGAATAACCTGAAAGGATTGCAGGAATGAGTGCACCCTCTTTATTGACATGATCATACACCTAAATAAAGTCAGTCAGAGCTATTCCTGACTTTTAGGGACATCATGTTAAGGACTATGAAGTAACTGAAGCAGGTGAGTTTTTTCTTTTAAAAGAAAGAAAATAAGTGTCTATACTTGTGATATCAGACTACAGTGCTTTCTCAGACATAAATATTTTCAAAGGTTTAGCAACTGCCAGCCTTGTGAAGAGCAAAACTGAAAAATTATATTCAGATTAAAATTCTCATCCCTTATCTGGGCTAAAAAATCACAATCAATCGAATTTTGTTGAAGTCATCTATATATCCCAGCTTTTCAGGTCACAAATATATCCTTTATTGTTTTCTGCACTACATACTGCAGAAAAGTCTTCAACGTGCATCTATGTCTACAGTGATAGTATGAAAGTACCACATACAAAAGGGGTAACGGGAGAGGACAGTTAGCTAAAACCACACAGCAGCCCTGCAGTTCTAACCACAGAAAGGCAGATTGTTGCCAGTGTTATGGAAATTCTCCCAACACCCACCTCTTGCTAAGGATATTCTTTTTTGGTTTTTCTGTTAAAACCAACCAACCAAAACAACAACAACAACAACAACAACAACAATGCTTTGTATTAAAGAGTTAAATATTTGATGAACTTTTGACTTCTTATCTATGATGCTCAATCTCTTAGAAAGTATTTTTGCTTGTAGACGCTAGGTTGAATCCACTTAGCACCAGTGACTTTTGACTGCTGGAACTAGCGAGTATAGAACCACAGTTCAAACTCTTTTCTCCTATCTGTTTGCATCTGAAGTCATTATTAGTGGAAAACTGTAAACTGTATCAGCACCCAATCCTGCAGATTGCTGCCTGATCTGGTGTTCTCTATTGCAAGCAGTTTTATTCACTTTACTGGGATCGATATATATTTAAACTCATTAAACTATTTTTAGTTCTAAGTACTAAATCTAGTAGAAGTTTCAGGTCCAGATGTCTGGTAGAAATAGTCAAGCGCTCCTACAGAGTTGGTGAAACCCAACTCTTGCAGTCAGACCCTTGGAAAGTCAGAGTACACAAAGGAGGAGTGTGTTAGAGTCAAAAAAGCCACCTGATGTTATGTCTTCCAAGAAGAAGCCTAGGAAGCCTAAAAGCACAAAGCTCTAACATTGTGGTTTGATATGAAATTAAAGCTAAGAAAGGTCCATTAAATAGTCATTCATTCATAAGTGAAGGTGGGACCTTAAATTCACTAATTCTGGTTGTGCGTACACAGGAGATTTTATTTCAATCACTCAGATATCCTAAGAAATTCTGTAGGTTGTGAATTCTAAAGTAGTAATTGCACTATGTCACAGACATAACCCACATTTTAAATACTAATTGAAATTTGGTTGAGTCAGAGAATTTCTAGAAAAACAGGTTCTGTCACTGAGCTTAACACTGAACATTGCAGTCTTTCACACCAGCATACCACACTAAGGAAATTGTTCTTTAGCTTTATTTTTGATTTAAATAAGACCCATATATCATATAATACAGAGAAACACAGGGATTATACTATCCGATTCTGAAATTTCTAAATTTCAAATGATAAATTAAAAGAACAGGCCATTTGAGAATACTCTTTAGTGAGCAGTCCTATGCCACTGGTTAGCAATTGGCAGTTAAATCACCAGAAATCATTGAGCCAGCATATAATTAGGATGACAATGCAACTAAGCATGATGCCCATAATTAGGCCTATGAAAGCTGAGACAAGCAAAACCATTAAATCAGTCAATGTTTAAATCAAATGAGCACTGCACCTGATGCCAGAGAGATTTTTTGCTTTTATGCTTTTTAGATTAGTAGCATTTTAGTTTTATACTTTTATATATTAGTAACCCTATAATCCTATAACCTCTACTCTGCAACCTTGTATCCCTTTCCTATAGACAAAATAGAACCAAGTTATCAGCCTTTAAGCATTCCAGAGTTGGACTTGATATCTGAAAAATGAAGCTATTGAAGTAAGCAGAGAACTTCCAATAGAAACTTGCCACAAGGAATAGTGTGACAAAATTCTGCTTTTCATTGGAGAATATTTCAAAACTCTGTTACCCTATAATAATAGAAGCCTAAACGAGCACGGAACCTTTTTACTCTTTTGCACTTTTTTGTACCCTTTTTACCTTTACACTTGCTGCATCCCACTTGGCAGGATTGGGCCCAAATCCTGCACGGGGGGGGGGCGGTCCCAGGGTTATCCCTGGGAAAGCTTTGCTTTCTCCAAATCCTTTAATAAATTTTTACTTTTTACCCTCTTATTCAGCCTCAACCTTTATTTTTCAAACATATAAGGCATCACACCTACTCTCTAAGTTGTTTGCACATGGTGTCAGAGTTCCACAGGTGAATTGCAGCTCATACCCACTATGCAGGCATTTTGTAGGAAACCATGCTTAGTTAGCTCCTATAGTGACTTAAGAATACCACCTACCATGTTCCAAGTACTGTAGCAGTGCACTGCAAAGATGGCCCAGCACAGTGACCAGGCCAGCAACCTTCTGAATAAAATAGAAATCCAAGTTTACAAAAATACAGCCAGTTAGTGCATATGGTCTACTATGTATTATTGATTTTAATGTTCTGAGCTGTTTATTGTAGTGAATTGTCTTTGTATATCCTTATTAATTTTATTTCCATGTTCCAGTTTCTTTTGTGTGTTTCCTTGCTTTCGTAATAATTTTTAAGTTTAATGATCAACAAAGTTCACCTATGCAATTGCCCTTTCACAACAAACACACAACACTGTCTCCAATGGAGTTGGAAAATCTCTTTAGAGAAGATCTGGGGTTTTTTTGTCTGAAGCTTTTCTACCTGCAACATACAAAAAGAATTCCTTTAAATATATTTAGATTTGTGTCAAAAACCACTCCCAAATCCTGGCAAAGTTTTAAAAAAACATTATTTACAATAGACTAAGGGCTTTACTTCTGCTATTTCTGCAATGGGAAATCTGATTACTCAGCAGACTTGTGACATTTAAACAGAAAGATTAGCAGAAGAGTGTCTTATATACTCAAGTCCCAGGCCACTGAATTCTGACACTAACTGTATTCTTACCTACCTTTTCCTGAAAAACAATACCCAAAAAAAAAAATACAGTTTTAAGTATACAGACTGAGTAACACACAATGAGAAACAACAAAACAACACCCAAAGCCTATCTAATTGGATATAAAAAAAAACTTTTTCACTGTTAGGTCATCCAGAAGTGGAGCAGGTTTCCCAGAGAGATTGTGCAAAACCTGACTCAGAGTAAAGCCCTGAGCAACCTTATCTGACCTCCTTTCATAAATTTGGGCTGCAGAACTCCTGAGGTCCCTTCCAACCTGTTTTACTTTATACTCTATGTAAAAAAAAACTGTAACAAACAAAAAAGGACAAAAATACTGCTTTCCTTTTGAGGATCTTCTATACCTGTTGCATTTCCACCACAATTTCAATATAAAGTTTGTATTTTTCAGCCCACTTAGGAGTGAAGGGAAACACTACTTACAGCTCAGCCACAGGTATCATCAGCACAGATACTAGTGTTATGCAACATGTTCTACAGTTCCTGTGTTGTCTCGACAAAATTAGACCAATTTCTTTGGAGGAAATCTGTTTATCTGCTTTATGCCAAAAATCAGGAAGCAGACTGTAATATTGAAATTGAACTAGCAGGAACACAGAGTCCTCCTGACATAGTAAAAAGCAGAGGAATTATGCCTGTGGCTATCAATCTGGTATTGAATCCTAAGTAATCTAAATTGATTGTTCTTTTATAGTTTCTGTAAATCTACCTCTATATGTCCCTAAACAAAATCTTAATACAGCACCCACTGGACACAGAAAGACAGTACTTCATTAATTTCAATGTGTTTAATGTGTTTTAATATGTTAGCCCTACAGCAATGGTATTCAGTTAGGAAAGATTCACTGACTTAATACCTTACATATTTTCTTGGCTCATAAAGAGCTACACAGTACTGCAGGGAGCATATTGTACAGTTATTAAATGCTATTATTAAATATGTCATATTATTGCTGAAATCTGCACAAGGCAAGAAAACAGAGAACCCTCAATATTGGAACTTTAAGAATTATACAGTATTTCAGTAGCTACATTTTCACCTCATAAATCCAAAAGGTCTCCATATCCAGAACTTACATTTAATCACAACCCAAGTTGAAAATACTACAGTAAATGTGACAAGGTAGATGATAACTGTGGTGTTACRGTTAAAGGATTTACAGTCTTGATGTGAATACATTATGCACAGTGACAGTTTTCATAATTTGTTCATAATTTTAGGAATGCTATGAAAAATTTAGAGGCACTTTAAAAATCAGATCGATGATACGTGCATCACTGAGTAGCTGAAACTCATATTTTACTCTGTGTTTCCATGTGCTTTTGTGTATTACTTTGCTGAGGGCCAGATTCCAGAATAGTAGCAATCCAGTTTTCTTGCTGCCAAGGTTCATGCTTTTGTCATTTTACTGAAGCACTCATAAAAGTTTAGATTCTCTAAGATCTTTTGTACCACCTGCCAGTAACAATCCACAAATAGAAAATTGACTGAAATTATGGATTAAGAAGCTCCCTGTGGAAGCAAAAACTGAAAGAAACCATAGATTTATATCAAGTATTGGAGAAGTTCCATCCTCCCTGTCGTCAAGACTTGGTACCACACAAGAAGATGCCACGTCAGCCTCCTGGTCTACATGACTAATGAAATGAATGCTGCACAGGGAGAAATGGTGTACATTGCACCCCACAGCTGYGGTGTGTCACCTCCAGAGCTGTCACCCTCGGTGCTACAAGAGACAGAGCCCCTATGGACTGTGTGAATTTAACTAACACAGAATTCACATACATACCTAGGAACAAACGATACAAATTAAATACAGAGTAAACAGAGAAAAGAATGGACTAGTACTCTGGCCAACAATGAAAATATGCTCATGAAGTCAAGTCATCCATGAAATGCCAGCACAAAAAAGACTAATAAAAACCTTTGACTAGACACACAAACACACACACATATATATATTTAAAAAATATATTTTCATTTTAATATATACTCTGAGATAGACCTTGCAACGTATCTGACTTTTGAGCTCATCGGAGATCTCAACAGTCTCTCCTCTCTCAAAATGGATTCTGAAGGATTGTGAAATAAGTTGAGAGAAAAAAAAACACAAATAAAATTTTAATACCTAAGAATCTATTTTACAATTAAAGATCTAAAGACCTCAAGCTGTTTCTTTTAACGAAAAGTAAAAGGAATAACTTGATTACTCTATGAAAGTATCTTCACAGAGAAAAAAGCTAGGTACTAAAGAGCTCTTTAATCTAGCTGAGAAAATGAAATAAGAAGCAAAGGTTAGAAGCTAAAGTAACACATACTAAAATTAGAAATTAGGCATACATTTCTACCACAAACAATTAACAAGTACATTTGCAAGTTTTTTTCCTATTGAAGCCTTTTGAAGAGCTGTTTTGTAATCTGAAAAGAACCAATTTCATGTGAACTTTTGATCACACTTCCTGCTGCTTCTCTTCAGATTAAAATGTAACAACTGATTATATAAAATGAATTGCCATCTACCATAAAAGGGACAGGAGAGAGGAACGCCCTCTTTTCCTCCCTGTGACAGAAGAACTAGAAACTTGGTAAAATACAAACTTACACGAGTTTCACCACGCATACCATAGTTCAAAGGAGTCAACCAATTTATCAGCAGTGTTCCCACAGAAAGAAGTTCTCTGAGAACAAGTTAAAGCCTGAAGCATTGAGCTCCTTAGGATTTGGGTATTGCACTCATAGAATTTTTARTTCTAAGTGAGTATCCAGGAAGTTTTGTGATACTTTTGGACTCACTTTCAAAAACAGAAGCATGAGCTCTTAACATCTTTTATTAAAAAATTCTGCCATGTCATGTCAGTCATTTTCAGTCTGAATCTAACAAAAGACACCATAATGAAATGTCTCACCAGTGACTGAACAAACTGAAAAAACATACAGTTGAGCTTTCAGGAACATTAGGCAGGTAACATTAACAGATTATACCCTGCCTTGAAAATTGTAACAAGAATAATAATTGAAGTCAATTGTGAAATCCACAGTAATGTAAAACATGCAAGTAGTCTAGCTAAAAGGTTTGTAGTCATTTTTCCAAGTACACTTACAGGCTTAAAATAAGCTGATGAACTAAAAGCACCTTCTTTAAAGAACAAGAGAGTAGACAATTTTGATTAGCTAGCCATTTAATATATGCTTAGCATGGAAAGATGGATACTAGGGAATTCATGCTATTCTGCAGCTTCCTAATTTTATTTTATCATTGAAGAATCTGATACAGAGCAAGTTGGTTGAATCATTTGATTTGTTGCAAATTTTTTTTGCTAATTGTAATGCAAAGATCATGACTAAATTTTTCTTCATGGTTAAGATAATCTTATTCTATCATCAATAGTGAAAATAGGGAAAACAGCCTTTTTCACCTCTTTCCACAAGAAACATATTATGTACATATTCCCACCTATTTAATTTTATCTCTTTTCTTTTGTCTTTTTTCTATAAATTATACATTAGATTAATTAATATTTGAGTATACAACTACACAAAAACTAAAATCTTTTTTCTAAGTTAGGCTAAATAAATTTCTTCAACTGGAATGTGTAGAGTAATCTCTAGAAACTATTTTATTTCTAAATAACTATTTTAACTCTACATTTTGCTGTCTTTTCACATTTATTCCAATAAAGGTGAATTTTACACTTTCACAAAGTTTTGACTCCGTGGTTATTCAGGCATATATTCCACTCTCTTTCTTGAGTTATATGGTCAATGAACTGTTTGACACTAAAGTCAAACTGTTCACTGTTGCTCAAGTGTGCCTGCCCTGCAGCTGCCTGGTCGTGTCGAGCTTCTGCTGCTCCAGATACACCAATAAGCCAAGAGTGAATGTCAGTCAAGATCTGCCTTAGCAAAAAGATGCACATATTCTGAAACAGAGAAAAGAAACTTCAAAAGTGTGGCTCTTTCGATGTGTCTTTCTCAATGACCAGTCGAGAGTCTAAAAATGGGGAAAACAGCAAAACAGAAAATAGCCAGAGAAGCAAGGTRTACCATTTGTGAAATAATCTTTGTCACTGTCATTTGTCTAGTGTTAGTGAATTACATGAAAATAATAGGAAGAAATATAAAAGTATGATGAGAATAATTTCAAAAACTTTGATATATAGGCATCATGAGAAATGTGTGTGTTGCATGTGAGGAATTACACTTGGGTTTTAAAAATCCTTGGTGAAAAAATACAGTGCACTCTAGAGTTTGCTTTGCATTGATTCATTTTGTTCCAAAATATCACCAGAAACAGCAAGATTATCAAACATTCTGATTTTTAAATTGTTTCAATAAAGATTTTACCAAAATTATATCTTGCAAAATTATATCTTGCAGGTTATTTTTGAATCTACAACCGAATAACATAGATTGAAGAGAGTGAAACAAAAGCACTTGTTATCTCTTTGAGAGGGTTGTTCTATTGATTAGTACTATGGAGTCAGTACTGATGCTTCAGTCAAACTCAACAAATTCATGGGTTTGGGGTGTGATCGGTCACCTGGACGCCAGGTGCTCTATCACTCCCCTCCTCAGCTGGACACGGGAGAGAAAATACAATGGAAGGCTCATGGGTTGAGATAAGTGCAGGGAGAGATCACTCAGCAGTTACCACCATGGGCAAAACTGATGAATTAGGGAAGTAAGTTTAATTTATCACCAACCAAAATCAGAGTAGAGAAATGAGAAATGAAAAGTAAATTTTAAAACACCTCCCCCCCACCCCTTCCTTCTTACCAGGCTTAACTTCACTCCCGCATTTTCTACCTCCTTTCCCCCCCACAGTGCAGGGGGGCAGGCAATGGAAGCTGCAGTCAGTTCATCACACATCCCTGTTGCTCCTTCCTCCTCAGGGGGAGGACTCCTCACACTCCTCCTTCTTGAACACGTGTTCACTCCCACAGGAGACCATCCTCCACAAACTTCCCCAAGGACTTCAATCCTTCGGCACCGACTACTCTAATGTGGGTCCTCCGTGGGGTCACAAGTCCTGAGAGCAAACCTGCTACAGCACAGACTTTCCACAGGCTCACAGCCTCCTTCAGGCATCCACCTGCTCCACTGTGGGGTCCTCCATGGGCTGCCTGTGGGTCTCTGCTACACCATGGGCATCTGTGGGCTGCAGGGGTAAAGCTGCCTCACCATGGTCTGCACCATGGGCTGCAAGGGAATCCCTGCTCCTGGAGGACCTCCTCCCTCTCCTGCACTGACCTTGCTGTCTGCAGAGCTGTTGCTGTCACATATTCTCACTCCTCCATGTCTGCTGTTGCTGTTGCACAACTTTTCCTCCCCCTTCTTGAATACATTATCCCAGAGGTGCTAGCACTGTGACTGCTGGGCTTGGCCTTGGCCAGCAGTGGGTCCATCTTGGAGCCAGCTGGAATTGGCTCCACCAGATACAGAGGAAGTGTTTACTGACTTCTTACAGAAGCCACCCCTGTAGATCTCCTCCTAGCAAAACCTTGTCACACAAAGCCAATACATGGGGCCAGAAGCCAGGGTGATGCTTTTGATTCAGATAAGCTTGGAGATAAAACTATAAAGAGATTACAAACTGAGAGCAGTAGGTCCTTTTCCAGTAGAGGAGAAAAATATTTTTTATGGGCTGGGAATTGGATATTTTTTGAACTTGGGTACATGCCACAAAAATCTAGTTCTGTATCTGTGACCATGGAAAGAAATATGTCAGTCAGTTAAAAAAAAAAATTAAAAAACCCCAACAACTTAAAACCAAATAAATTTCTAGCAGATGACCAAGTTTTCAACCAGCTGGTAAACTACACTTAGGTAGCCAAAGCGGAAAGACTGCTTGTGATAATGTGCCTGCTGATTAATTCCCTTTTACAGAAAGAACTTAGTGGGTAAGCAAAGCTTGGTGCTCTATCAGAAGCATTCTCCAATCTCTCATTCTTTCTGTATGTCTGAAGAGGAAGTCCAATATTTATCACCAGTTAAAGCAGTCTCCAAAGTCAAAGAAAGGTATGTCCATGCCGACATCATCTTCTTCTGTACTAGGAAAGAATATATTTGGAACATGGCTGACCCAATGTACTGCTGATTACTGCTGTGGAATGAATAACCTCATGGACAGAGTAAGATAAACAAAGTTGTCGTAAAGAAATTTGCTCCAGGTTCATGACTCACAGAAGCAGGACTTCTGTCTTCCTCACTTATAATTATCCACTTTTCATCCATCTGTGGAAAACAGAGGCCATGAATGAGAAATTCAGTCTTGTGGAATGTTTTTATTCATGATGTCTATAAAAAAGGAACTGTGTTATAAAAAGGTTCCTCTCCCTTTCTTTCCTTGATACCATACTCCCACTGCCTTGGGAAGCAAAACATTTTTGGCTTCCAGCTAAAGACATTAAGCATGTGTGATATAGCACAGAAGTCCTAATCTGCATCAGCAACTGTGTGACCCATTTTTTTCATTATTCCTCTCCAAGTTTTTTTTCCAGAAATGTGCTTCTAAAACTCGTGTTCTATATAGGCTTACCAGATAAGTATAATTCCTCTGCCTGGATTTATCATAGATGAGTAGATGTTTTACCTGGGACAAAATAGGTGAAGAGAAGAGGAAGCATGGAAAATGCTGAGAGGCATGAGAGCCCGTTCATGGACTTGGTTCTAGGACCTCCTTTTCCTGCCTGAGCACATGGAGACACCGAGGATGTACAAAATAAGGAAAATATGAGGTTGGTGTGGCTTTGAATGGCAGACACAGAACTGGGCTGCAACTCCGGTTTCAAAGATGTCGGGGTGCAGCATAAGGAAAGAAGAACTACAGTGACCTTGGGAGAACAGAGTAGGGTAAAGAACTGGAGAGGGTTTATTTAGACACCAGTGCTGAGTCAGAGAGGTTGATGAATGGAAATTTCCTTCATTTGTTTACTTTCTCTAGAATTTTCACAACAGTAAATTATAGGCAATCTTAGATCTAAGCACTATTTGAGTACATTGTAGTACAGTACATGAAAATGTAATTTCCCAAGGTAATCTTTTAAAGGAAACAGTTTTCTTTCTAAAGTGGCAAAAAAATCTAAGAAGGTTAAAAACATGGTCACAGAAGAATAAAATGTAGAAATAATGCAGTCTGAAAGAGACTGTAAGATTAGAAAAGTTTTCCTATGTTCAGCGTTTCAATTTGTACTCCATTTTTTTTAAGGCCATTCAGCTCCATTTTATGCTTTTGATACATTTTGACTGGAAATATAAATCAGCTGACAAAAACAAACTCCAGCAAGCTGAGACTTGGATTTTATAGCAATATTGATAAAAGCTAGTGGGTATTCCTGCCAGAACATTGGCATTTGGCCTGAGAGAGTATTTTGAGAGATTTTTCAGATTCTTGATACATCTAAAGACATATTGTTGTGCTGCAAGTAATAAATGCAGAAAGCGGGGAGGGGGGGAAGGGTTCTCTCCATGAAACAACAAAATAACAATTTTTCCAACAAAATTCAAGGATGTAACTTACTGAAGGCTGGGTAAGTTTCAGAGCCATGGTAAGTTTTAAGCAGAGATGTGGGGAAAGATAAAATAAGGCCTTTATAGATAGTTCACATCATGTAGAAGCAGATGTGCAGGAAAAACCTGTGGTAACATTTTATGTCAGTTTAACTGGCAAAGCATAAGATGAATTAGATTGTATGAAAGGTGAAGGTATTCAAGGAGGCTCATAATTTAAAAAAAAAAATTAAAACTTCCTAAACTAAAAAACAGGAATAATTCGAAGTAGCAGGTTTTCTTTGCTTCTGTTTTTTAAGATTACTCTTTTATGTAATTCTATGCTGGAATACCCACATTTGCTAACCATACAAAATAGAACTGGAAATATCTCATAAGATCTTTGTCTGTTTCTTCCTCCTAAGTCAGAATCAACTGTACCAAAATCACCCTCTCAGGCTTTTGTGTAGCCCATTCATAAAAACATCTATTGTTGAATACTCCACATCAGCTCTCTTCAGTCTGTCCCGGATCTTTGAAAATATTTCTTAATGTCTGTAAATCCCTTGTTCCAACTCCAACTTGTAGCCCACTCCTTCCTGTCATTGGATGAAGGAAACAGATTATTTCCTTCCTCCTCAGGTCATGTTTTCTGGAACACTGATCATTCTCCCTGCTTTTCTCTGCAATCTCTTCAGCTGGCCAGTATTTTATTTTCAATGCAATAACCAAACCAAGATACCAGATGCTGGGTTTGGTTGGGTTTTTGTCCCCTTACAGCAATATGAATTTGACAACTGGTTTTCCCTTCAGTAAAGCATCTCAATCTTTTTTACTGCAACTTTTGCCTAGCTAGCCAGTTTCTATCTTTCATTGCTCAGCTGATTATTCTTACTGAAGTGCAATGATTTGCATTTGTCCTGCTTGAACTGCATCCTGCTTTTCAGACCAAATCACCAATTAACAAGATTGTTTTACATCTTGAACATCTCCTCCAAAGTACTTGCAGATATGCCTCCCTCCATTTTCACTTTATATAAAAGCATACATCATCTTAAACCATTTTGAGATTATTCTCCTTGGCTTCGTTTGGTTTAATAAGAATTATGCAAGAATTTTTCATTTCACCACACCGAGGTATTAGTTTCCACCACAGTTCTGCATTTTGGGGAGCTTAATGCAGATGCCATTGCAATTATCGTGTGTATTTTGTCTGCTAGGGTAAGGAACAACATCAAATCAATAACGTTTCTCTATTTCATTAAAAAAATCCAAAATAGACAGAAATTCAGATCTGAAAGTAATAACACTTGCTTAAAATTTACAGCCAAAATAAAAACTTGGTTTTCCCTAGTATCAATTAGAACATACATCGAGATTTTCAAGCAGTGAAGTTACAGTGCAGCAAGAAAAAATTTAAAAGACAAAATTTATTAAATAATAAATCAGGTGTATATTGAAAGAGAAAGAGAACAAGAGCACAACAAAGCCTTGTTCTAATTGACTAATGTAAACATTTACATTTTTCATAAGGATTAATGGATGAAGGGAAAAAATTGCTGTTTATGACCTAGTGTTAGACAACAAATGGCTTAATCTGGCTTTCTCTGAAAGTAAAGCTGTATTTAGTAATGGATTTAATAGATATGTACAGAAGTTTCTTATTTAATTTTATTAGCACACAAACTGTATAAAGTTTTGGTACACATGTATCTGTGTAACCTTTTACAACCAGCATTTCTACTCCAGTACCCATGGGCTTACTTTTTTGTTTTAAGGAAAGGAAAAGTACCCCATGCCAACCAAAAACGTGGTGAGATAATCTTCCTAAAATTGTGCTTGAATGGAGTAACTGGATTCCTAATGGCAAAGTGATGATATGTGAACACCAATCAATATGTGAATTATCAAACTCATGCTGAGAGAAACCAAAGCGCTTATAGGCCATACCATATACTGGGCTCCAGGCTATCTTGTCTCTGTCTCATATTACTTCTTTGTGAGACAGCACTCAGCAAATAAAAAGGCATTGTAGTTTCTGTGTTGTGTTATATGGAAAATTTAGAAATGCTGTGTAATACTCCAGATATATTCTGTGGTGTAAAAGAGAATTATTGAACTGTACCAGCTCAGAATTTTAAGACAAATAAGCAAGTTTTGTCAGCAGAGTGGAATACTGAGTTTACCTTTGAGTCAAACAATTAGTCTGGAAGAATTAGTTTGGAACTTGAATTGGTTTCAGAKAGACAAAATCAGGATTAGAACTCAGCTACATATACATTATTATTAATTTGGTTATATTATAAAAATAATATTTATTTTTGTAGTGTAGACCAATGAAGCAGTAGCATACAGTGAAAAACATTACCCATGGCACAACAAAAACGTACAATAAAATGAACTGAGCAGAAATTTTTGCAATGCAAATAATGTGATTTTCCAAAAGAAAGAGGGCAGAGAACATGTACATGCTTGATGGTTTATTTTAATTCCAGTAAAGGAGCTTCAGCACCTGGAAATCTAAAAAGGAAAGGTGACCACTCAGTTGTCACTCCAGCATTGCTCAGTTCTAAGGTTCAGACTTTAGTTTTCCAAACTATTTGTCCTGAATCTCCAGTACTACTCTACACCAATTTGCTAAGAAACTAAAAATGTACTCCATGTTTGTACTATGTAAAGAGATTTTTGACTGCTTGATTTCATAGTTTTGGAGAGCAGAGGTAAGAAAGATTTAAAAGATGTATAGTCAAAAAGCCACAAAAATTCAAAAGCCATGACCTGGTTGAAGACTGAAAAATGTAAAGCAGGCGTTAACAAAATTTAGAAGAAATAAACATTTGTTCTTTATAGTTTAGTGTTATTGAAATATAGATAACATCTGAAAGTTCAGAAGAGCAAAAGCAGTAGCATTTGTATGCACAGATGCTTAAGGAGAGAACCAATCAACATCCTGCATCAAACCCATAATACAATTGAAAAAGAGGACAAATTGTTATAAAGTGTATAGTGGATTTTAAACACTATATATTCCATATGTATAGTATTCACCAGTATATTCTGTCATTTAGAAGAATGTGTCAATTTATGCCTTTGGGACTGAACTGGGGACCTGCAGACACTGCCTGGATCTACTGCTTCACAGCAAAATCTCTGCAGCCTGAATCTGTAACAGCTTGACTCCACTTGTCACTGATATGCACAGAAATTTACAATACCTGTGAGCTAAAAGTCTGTCCTTGTAGGCTCAGTGCAACAAGAAAATAACTATAGAGCAACTGCTTCTGATTTTTAAGCTTTATGCCTTCCAGTTTCTTTCAAATGATTGCAAATTAGCTGTAGTCTCACAGTTAAGAATTGTAAGATTTTATACATTTTATTTATTTTCCAATCTCCTTTTTCTTTTGCTTCTCAATCTCCTATTTATTTAAATTTATGAAGTATTATCCATACACCACAAAACATAAAGGTCACAAAAGTAATCCTGAATGTTCCTTTAGACAAGAAATATAACCTTTATTTAGCTGAAGTCTAACAATAATTGTGTAGCAAGTTATAGCAAGTCCTTATTTTTCAAACAAAAAAATATTGTCCCTTTTGCTGGAAAACAAATTATTTGTTTGTAAAAATAGAAAGAGAACCTCCTCACTTGTGCCCCTGAGAATGCTGCCTTTCTTCAGATTAGTTCAATGGTCCAGATAATAAATGAATAATAAAATCACTACAGTGCATGGTATTTTTAATTAGGGAATAAATTACAACTCCTAAATTATATTCTCAGTCAGGAAATATAATGCTCTGGATTTCTGTCTTGAATACTATTACCATTTGAAAACACTTTCTATTAGCTTCTAGAAGGACAGGAGGGTTCATTTGCCAAACAAAAAGTGCTGAGCCTTTTTGACAAAGGAATATCCTATGAATCTATTTTTTAAATCTTTGTACAACTAAATTCTTCTAAAAAAGTTAGGAAGAAGTTGATCTTCACAACAAATGCAATCAAATTCACGCCATGGCTGCCATTTGGATACTATACACACGCACCTGTGAAAGGTGCTATAGCAAATACATGCAACTCATTTTGGGATGGCTACACTACCTTCAGAAATGCAGTGTATCTCTTCCACAAAACCTTGACCAAAATAAAAGGTGAGAAAATTACTCTGCATGTACATACTAAAAACTCCACAGCCCACTTGAAAATGTGCTTACGGCACTTGCAATATCGCTTCATTTTGTTAACGTTTTAGTCAGAGACTTTGAGATTACTCCATTTTTCCAGATACTTAATGTCCTAAGGAACAATTGGATTATTCTCAATGTCATGGGTTTATTTCACCCATTTACCTTATTTACTCATATTAAGCTGGTGACATAAATTAGACTACGGCATAATGTATGACTGCTTTAGGCATATCATCTTGAAAGGCATTCAGTCTCAACCTGTAAACATCAGGGGACTGATGATTCATCTCTTTTCTGGTAAGTTTACTCCAGCAGCTAATCATGCTTCCTTTTATAAATTTGTGTGCCTGATGGGGATATGCACATGCCCTGTGCACGTATTATTACGCCCTTCTTGACTACAATGAAGTCCTTCAATATGCTGAAGTTACCCTGCATTCTATCAAGTCAAGTCTCATTTGTTTGTTTGTTTGTCTGTATTTTTGTTAAATTAAAGAGGCCAAGATCATTCAGACTTTCACTGGGGGGTATTTCTGATGATGTTCCTGTTTCAAGATACTTTAGCTCATGCAGGCACTAGAAGCAATGTTGTTTGGTTATTTATGACCACAGAAACAGCCACAGCAGATCAGACAGATAACGGGTCATTGTAGGAGGATACTTGGAGACAGACACCATGTAAAGACAAGATAAGCATTTAGGGATATTTCTATCAATTTCCACTTCTGGAGAAGTATATATATCTACTCTTTTATTCAGTTACTGTTTATGAGAGGATTTTTATGCTTAAAAGTTTTAAGAACCTTTGCTAAAGGATCTCATTGCAAGTATTTCAAATGGGCATGAGAGATCTTTGAGAGCTGCCTCCGGTTGCCTTACCCAGCACTGTGCCTCTCCAGACAAACAGACCTTGAACAGCAATCTTCCCCATGTTGTGGCTCTCCTCTGAACCACTCTGTCTTCCAGCACTCTCCTGCAGATGTGGGCCTTGAAGAGCTCATGGTGTCACTTCCCTCCTACACCAACACAGGATCATCTAACCTATGCATGGAGCTGCTTGGGCTGGGGAAGCATTTCAAGTACAGCTAATTTCTCTTGAAATATATAGAAGGTGAAAACACTGTAATAAATTACAAAGAAATAAAAGATTAATTTGGGCATGGTTAGAAATACTTATGCAGGTTACTAATGATACTGCTGTCATCCAACAGTATGGCTATTACAGAGCTGTTCAAAAACTTTCATAGAATATTCCAGCACAATTATTTGAACAAGGGTGCATTACAATGCATAAATGATCTTTTTACACGTGAATAAAGACTTAGAGCTAGCTAGATTATTTGGTTCCAACGTGGCTAAAATATAATTATTTCACTCGCAGAAAGATTCCTATTGTGTTTCCCACAACCRTTAGATACATTCTCAATGCCCTATTGTGGCATCTGCATGCAGAGCACTTCTAAACAGTAATTATTGGTATAATTCTCACACACAGCCTGTATGTGTATCACAAGCATGGGTGGATTCACTTGCTGAAGCACAGCGCTTGTTTTCCTTGCTGGAAACCGAGGGGGAAAAAGGAAACATAAAATCTCTTCTCGGTGTATTACAGACTGCAAGTGGCTCAGTGCAAAAAAGAAAGAATATTTTTGATTACATGGCTGCAAAAGCTGTTACATTGCCTCTTATTTGGATGACTAGCCTACATTTTCTTCCGTCCACTATAACTACTTATGGGCTGTAAAATATATGCCTGGGCTTGATTTTCTGAGTTGAAGCTGAGCTGAAGCTTAGTCTTCCGAGAAGGAAAATGCTTCATGGGACTCAAGCCAGATGAAAGGCAGCAACAGGGACTGACTTTCTTAACAGATATCATAAGTGAAACTAATATGCCCTGAGACCTCACTGTCTTTTTAGCAGAGCTACTTTTACAATGTAGAAGGGAAGGGTGTCCCAGCAGATCCAGCTGAAGAGACACCGGCACTGCTGCACGGGGAGAGAAGGCTGCAGCACAGCCAGGAATGCCCTCAGGTTCCTGCCCTGGAGCATGGGTCAGTCTGTCCCTGGCACTGCTGCCGAGCAGAAGGTGGATGGGTAGCCAAGCCCTCTGCTTCTTCAGGAAGATACTGGCTGAGGAAAGTTTAAATCAAAATATGCTCACTGTGATTATTGGCTACAGCAGTTACTGAAAACTGAGGTGTCCTTGCTTGTTATTTTTGAGACCTTTGAATTTTGACGCATATTGTCTTTGTTCTTTTGTTGTCAGCTACAAAATGCCCATTGTCACATACACGCACAGTGCTGCGGTAACTAGACCCACACACTGCCCTGGTTCTCTGTGTCCATTGAACATCTGCTGCCATCAATGAGGGTGTATATAAGAAAGCCTCTAGACAGCAACAAGGTCAATGAGCATAAATCTGGTACCTATCTCACTGATCATAAGATAGAAAAATTTTTCCCACCTGTTTCTCTGACTATTTCTTCTTTTAAAAACGTATCATAATATGGGGCATATATTTTTAAGTCTTGAAGATGAAGATTAATCTAAAACTCTCAGATTGCTCTGATAAGCACTTGTGAAATCAGATGCAAACCAAGAGGGACTATAGCTAAAATAGCACACTTCTTATAGCTGCTGTCAAAAAGTTTAAAAACTTGAAATGAGAAGAAACAAAAAATACAGTCCTATAAAAGCTGTACACACATGTGGCCCTATATGTACATACAGACACTTTTTAGTACATATACTACTTAGAAGAGGATTGAATTATTATACTTAGAGGAAAGCAGAATTCAAAGAGAAAGATGGCTTTGGTTCAGCTAATATAGTACCCTAAATCAGCAGACTGACCAGCAAAAATCTTTTTTTTAGGGAAGTTTTTCAGAAAACTACTGAAAGGCCACAAAGCTAAATCAGAAGAGATAAGATTAAAAAAAAGCAATGGAAAATAAAAATAAACAGAATCAAAATCTTGTAGTATCCTTATTATGTTTTGTCCTCTTTAGCCATATCAACTGCAAGGTATTGAAGATAAGTATTTTCCTGCTTATGTATCTAGAAAACAGTACATGCTATTCCCTTTAATTGTGCAGATAGAGCAAATGTCTCATGCAGATCTTGCAGTTTTAGACAAGAAAGGAAACRAAAGTCTTTCCCAGAAGCAAATTTTAAATTTCTTAAAAATGTGATGCAATATATTAGTTTTAGTGTCAATTTCTGTACCAAAGAAATCTCAGTGGTAGAGGGATTTGGGCAGAAAGCAGGCAAGGCAGTCCCTGATCCAGGGGTGCATATCTTTAACATAACCTCTTTCACAGCTGAGGCATGGTCTACCCGATGATCACTTCAGATGAGTCTGCTTATTCCATACTGCTTCTTCAGGAAGAGACACAGATGTGTGTACACATATGGCATAGATGAAAGAACTGGAGGAAGACCTAGAACAGCTACCTCATGGATATGAGCTGGCCGTGTGTGCTCCCAGTCCAGAGTACCACCAGTATGCTGGGCTGTATCAGAAGCAGCGTGGCCAGCAGGTCCTTTGCTCCACTCTCATGAGAGCCCATGTGGAATGCTGCATCCAGATCTGCCATCTTTGGCACAAGAAGGACATAGACCTTGTTGGAGCGGGTCATGGAGATGATCAAAGGGCTGGAGCACCTCTCCAATGAGGACAGGCTGAGACAGCTGGGTTTGTTCAGCCTGGAGAAGAGAAAGCGCCAGAGAAGCCTTATCATGGTCTTTCAGTACTTAAATGGGGCTTATAAGAAAGAGGAATGAGCAGTAAACTTAAAGATTCAGATTAGATATAAGGAAGAAGTCTTCTACAATGAGGATGGTGAAACACTGGAACAGGTTGCCCAGAGAGGTGGTAGTTGCCCCATCCTGGAAAGAGTCAAGGTCAGGTTCAATTGGGCCCTGAGCAACTTCGTCCAGTTGAAGATGTCCTTGTTCTTTGCAGAGGGTTTGGACTAGATGACCTTTAAAGGTCCCTTCCAATCCAAATTATTCTATGATTCTGTGACACGGTATTTTGTCACCAACTATTTTTCTTCACTGATATTTTGCTGCAGTATTAATTATTTGGCCTAGCTAGTGACAGCCTTTCCAAGCAACTGTTCGGAAAAGTCTTGAGACCAATGCCCTTGATAAAACTGCAACTTTCCTGTATTCATTTCATTCTAAATCACATCTAAAATCGGGTTTGCTGTATTTCTTTCTAGGAGTCAGTGGGTAACTATACTATCATCCACAAATCATATCCTTCTATGGGACTTAAAAGAGCCAGACTTATTTTCTTTCTGAGGTTGATAGTCAAAATACATGTCTAGGAAATAATACTTTTCTTAATTTACCCTGTGATCATGAGCAGATATACCTTCTCTGCCAGCCTATGTGGATATTTACATAACAAATCTAATCAGAGCATATGCACAGCATGAGGTGTAACAAAGTGTGTCAAGTGAAAGTGGGTTCCTCCCTGCATCATTGACATTGAATTCCATGAAACACAAAAATAAACTTGGAGCTCCTAAAAGACATTTTAATTAAAAAAAAAAAAGTGAAATTCCTTAGATTTTTTTTCCTTCATACAGCCTTGCCAAAATTGTTGGCATTCCGTCAGAAACATCCGTTTAGTCATGATCCAGGATAGTGTTCCCAAAAGCACTGAGATGGCTTTACTGACATCTCAGTATTCTGCTTTCCACTGTGCCCTCTGTCACTTTAAATGATACAGGCTATCAGTTCTGATACTGCAAAATGTAAAAACGGGAAATGGGCCCGCCTTCTAAACTCTCAGGCCACAGTCAATGGACGTTGGCTGAGCTGACATTTACATTTTCAGATCATCAACATCCCCCTATCCCCAGACAAACAGTTTTGCGAGAAAGATGTTTTAACACTAGGACAGGAAGCACAGAATTTTGAGTAGAAGGCTATTTCTCTGTGTCCTGTACTTCCCCTAGAAACTCTTTTTCTGTACGCAGTAACCAGCAGCAAGCAGATCCATACCCTACAAAGTAGTGCACCTGTGCCTATGTTCCTGAATAGGCAAACAAAAGAACTCAAGATCCCACAGGTAAGAAAGAAAAAACTAACCTGTAATGTATGCAAACTGCATCCCTCAATGCATATTTTTAGGTGTATACTGATTGATTTGTCTGAGTGTTTAAAATTAAGTTGCTTTTAGGCAGCCACATCACTTTCAAGAGATACTGATGATGATATTAACCTTTGGTATTGAAATTTTGTTAGCAGCACCTGATTTATCCCAGTAAACAGCACTGCCATCTCATTCTTAGCCCTGGATTGTGAACATTTACAGCTTTGAGATTTTCATTTGTTTTGTTTTTTCAGAAGAAGGTGCCAATAAAAGCAAACTACCCATCAAACTGATACTGATACAGACTGTTACATGAGGGATGCATTACAATTTTACCTCTCTTTTGAAAGGTATGTTTTTTAAAGCTAGATTTTTAAAAAATTAGTTTATTTAACTGGCTCTAGATTAAAATAGAATCAACTGAGCAGACAAAAAATTATTCCTCCTCCTGTCTTCACTTCTCTTGAAAGGTTCACAGAAGATATTTTTTCAATAAAAAGCTGGAGTTGTGTCTGTCATTAAGACTTAATTGTAATACAACTTTTACTGATATAAGGATTAGTTTTATTGAGGTGTAATAATCACAAAGACATCCATATTAATCTTAGTTCAACATTTGGATATAGGCACCTCTTGGCTCCCCATGAGATAAACAACTGAATCCTGTGTATTCTGGCTGAGGCAGTTCAGAAGGTCAATAAGCAGGATTTCTTTGCCATATAGGAATATAGCATTTCCTTCTCTTTGTTCAGTTCACATTCTTGTAACTACTTTTGAGCAGGTGTTTAGGACACAAACCTTATAGTCATAAGGAGATGCTTGGTTCTTGAAATGTGTGGTCTCCTTTACTTGCAGTTGACAAAGCATTTTACAGGAACACATTTGACTTTTAACAAGTTTCCAACAGCAGTAAACTTTCTTTCTGCTGACAGCACAAGCAATTGCTGTGTTCAGAATAAAATTGATTGGTTTAAAAGTTTAACTCTGTTTCCTCGTTTCATGTTTTATGCTTAAAGCTGTTTCAGATAAATTATTTCATAAAAAACAATTACTGGGGTAAAAACACATGAGTGAACACCAAATCATTGCAAGGTAAGGGAAAGTGGGGTTTATTTGAACCGGAAATAAGTATTTAACTTCCTCATGTAGAAAACAGTATATTCATGGTGAAACTTTCATAATTTTTTTTCGGTTTACAAGACCAGAAGAAAAGAAATTAAGGCAAGTAATAAAAAAGCAAGAAACAAAACTGCTATCATAACCCTCTGCAGCAAGCAGGCAATTTGTGTATTGTGATCCAAACATCTGCCCTTATGCCATGATTCTTGGGCCAAATTCTGGAATAATATCAATAGTGGCAACTCAGCATACACAAGAGTCTGGAAAATATYGTACACAGAATGGGCACTTAACATTGTTACAACCATTCTGTTTGGTGAGTGATGATCCAACTTAAGATGCTCCAACTACCAGGTGCCCACTGCCAGCCCCCCCAGCAGAATTTACTACCTCTGCACCACTGCTGAGTCAGCTATATTTTACTTCAGATCTTGGTTTGAAAGTGTTTGTGTCCCCTAAAATTAAAATTTATGGCACTTTATCGTTGCTAGAAAAATTGCACACTCAATCTGTGCAACTGGCTGGCAGGTTAGATAAGGGTGAGACAAAAGCACAGAACTGTGTTGAACTGACTTGGGAAGACAGTGGAAGGCACCTTCATTTGGTTCACATTGAGCTATTGGCTTCTTCCAGAACGTGGAATTTGGATCTTGTTATCTCTCCAGCTCCCTTCATGCTACTGGCTTTATCTGGGAGGAGCCACAAGAAAATGCATGAAGTATTTACATATCAATGCTATAGGATATTTTGGCATTGTTATCAATTATTAAATAAATCCATAATTTAAAATGTAAATGAGTCCACGCACATAGACAAAGATGTGATGATAGAGTCATTGAAATTGCAATTCAACTAGACAACAGCAATTTCATCGGCTTTAATAGGTTCTCAGATTTTTCTGGCCCAATCACCTCCCGTGCAGGCCCATGTCCACAGACATAGGCTTCTTACAAATTTTCTGAGTAAGTCCTTTGACTTTTCTAGCACCTCAACAAATAAATTTCCCTCACTTTTTTCCACATGCATTAAATGTTGCATGTGCCACAGACATATTACTTACTGAATGGCAATAGCGCAAAACACAGCGTTATCCTATTTCTTAAAAACTGCAAAATATAGTGCTAATCTGTGAATAATTAATATATGTCCACGAGGGATCAGCATCAGCAACAGTGCAGACATACAGCCCTTTTGATTCAGTTTGTCACCAACTCAGCACACCATCACTGTGCTGTCATTTGTTATTGCACTCCTCAGCCTTCCCTTTCAGCTTCAAATCTTTACATTCCACTTGGCTATTCTAAAACTGCATTGGCAAGCTCTGCATGTCTATTACAAAATAATAGCATTGTAGTCTGATGCAGCAGTATATGCCCAAAACCAAAATAAATTTTACCCAATATAATCTATAATTCTTGACATATTGGGTGCTAGGCTTCAGCACAGCTGTCCTAGTGCTTCCTCTTTGCTCTGCTCACCATGCTGCAATTTTCTGCCTACTAGGTACATTCATTCATTGATCAAGGCTTGCAAAAGTTCAATAGGACAGACAGCACCTCAGCAAAGGGAGCCTTCTGTTTTATGCCTGTCAGCAGTATGATGGAAATTTTATCATAAGACACAGAGACACTTCTCACAATCCCATAATTTTATTAAGCAATAGCACAAGTGGTCCCACTAGACTGAGTAGATGACATATTTGCATGAACAGTAAATACTGTCTACCTCATCTAAAATAATAATGAACAAAATAGGGAGTTTAACTCCGGAGAGGTCTCTTCTGGGCAAAGAGATCATTTTCCAATCATATACTCACTTGCACCTAGTGAGCTGAGGGAGAAACGAAGGAAGGTATGAGATCAATTCTAAAAATAGTAACTCACTCCTCTGAAAACAAGATATACTTACAGAAATGACAATGTCAGTGCCAGTATTGGGGAAACAGCACATGCTAACTAACTTATTAGTCTCTGAAGAATTATATTCTTCTGCCAGCTTTTTCAGGAAAATCTAATAAAACATTGATGAAATGGAAGAATAATTTTCCCCACATGAAGATTAAGTGGGAACATGAGTCTATATGATGGACCATTTTTGCATTCATCTCGTGCCTGCTCTACAGCAGGAATCATTGGGAAATGGCATATAGAATATTTCTAAACTGATGTGTATCTGAAATAGTAGATGTCAATTCAAGTCCTACAGGAAGTGACAGTCAATACCAGCTTGTTGCTAGCTATTTTTGCAACAACCTATAAAGTTTTACACAGGTAGGCAGTCTTCTGTTAGGACTAAACCCTATTGTTTCAGAAGAAATAAAAAGGAAGACAATTATTACCACTATTTACACATCAGGTACTGCATAATTACACACAAGCCTGCGTGCTGATACCTGTCAGAACCTTCAGTGGGAAATGAGGTTCTGACAAAGAGTATAAGTTTAGAACTAAGAGTAGGTTCTTCTAAGAGCCTTCTTAGAACCCCATAAACTGCAGTAACTCAGCTGAGTGATTTCTACAGAGTATTTACCAGCTGTTGATGATGACTCAAAAAAACATAGATGGATCCTGATCCCAATTTTTGTCTTTTTCTTTTTTGCATGAAATGTTCTAAACTTCTGAGAGGATTAAGATTTTGTGTCATTTTGGAGGAATGGATTTTTATAGTAAGCGTCTCCTAGTTTGTACTTATTCAGAGCTAATCTCCAAACTATTGAAAGTAGTTTCAGCTTTAAGGCTAAGTAATCTTCTTGGAAAAAATGCCAGTCTTCTTGTAATGCATTCTGAAATTCTCTCTGCCGTTTATTGAGGCATAGATCATTCAACTTCCTTCCTCACACATATATTACACAGTGAATGGGATTTACAACAGCCAGCCTGCTCAGCAGGGAGACTCCTGAATTAGCCAAGACAAATAACCAAAAAAAAAAAAAGGTAAAAAAAAAAAAAAAAGCACAGACTGAAATCTTACATATCTCCTGAAGCCTAACAACCTTAATAGAAGTTTCTGTACTGACTGCAATTTACATCCTTAAAAGTTCCACTGGACTGTGATGACCAAGCAATCACTTTGAATACAGAAAAGTGGCTCAATCTTCAGAACAGAAACAACCCCTCCAAGCTGTGCTACAGTCTCCTTTCATTGTTTAAAATATATGTAGTTTAAGCTAATAGTAAAACAAAACATAACAAAGGGAAGACCCAGGCATTTTTTACCTCATTTGGCCACTTATCAAGTGAAAGCCATTGGGGTCACTATTGTCTGCTGAACTCACGTTTGCAAAGAAATCATCTTTCTCTCTTGATTGAGAAATCATCATTGGGGTCCTCAATAGAATTTCATATGTCTGGGGGACAAATATCAATGGCCCTAAGCAGGATAAATCCTAAAATACAAAAAATGTGAGCAAATATGGGAAATATGCAAGCAAATGTGTTATTAGTATGATGTGCCTAAGCAGCATTACTAGGGAAAACTGAAGCACTTGCAGATGCTTGGCGCCTTGTGGGAGACATGAGATCTTTGTGGATTCCTTTACAGGACAGAGCCTCTGTTGCACTGTAGGCACCTTCCCTGTAGCAGCTCCTAAAGAAAACAACGAATATTCCTGGAAAACAGAGGACTTGGAACTCTCATAGTGAACCTGTTAATGGCTCGACTACTTGCAAAGCTATTTATAACCAAACCATGTTTTTGCCCAAGCCTCAACTGCAATCAGGAAAGACGGAGTGGAGACGGGGCTGCCCAGCCCTGACCCCACTCAGCACATAGCAGGCAGGCTGGATGTGTGGCAGCTAAGCATCTTTCTGAGTTCAGATTTAACATCCTTTCCAGTACAAGGCTTTAAACTGAAGACAATGTAAAACCTAGATTCTGAGGCTTAATTCCACTAGCTCTCTTCTCCTTTATTATAGGTAGCTCATAAAGTTTTAGATTGCCTTTCAACCTTGGTCATCTCTGTTGATCTATGTGCAGAAACACACTAGCTCATAAAGCAGCAAAGGCTCTATTGATTTTTTTACTTTCAGTTTTGATAGTTTCACGTATGTTGGAAATTTGGTAAATGCAAATCCAAGTTAAGTAAACATGAAACCTTCCTGTAACACAGTTCATTTACTTGTCTTCAATCAGTTAAAGGGCAGACTTGTTTATGGAGTGCTTTGTGCATGTGGATTAGCTTTAACTAGAAATAATAAAATTTAGTATTACTACTTAACTTCATTTGAAAAGAATATTACCTGTAATTTCAGTGGTTTACGGCATCATTTTCTCAACTACAGGTCCCAACATACCTGGGCAATTCCACTGCTTGTGTTCAATATGAAGTTAGGAAGTTTTTCCGCTTTCTTGAATTCAACTCAAAATAACTTAAGAACAATTTTGTGTAGAAGAAGACCTACATAACTGAGAAGCAGAAGTATCATTAACCCTGATCTTGAAGAGCAAAAATAACGAAAATGCCTTTGTAGATCTGATCTAACAATCTGTACTCTTCACTCTGATCATGGTACAAAGAACAATGCATTTAGAAAGCACAAATTAAAATTAATTCTGTTTTCAGCTTATGTGCTACCATTAAATTTACACAATTACCTTAATACAAACTGGAAAGGATGTGATTTTTCAGTAGTGGCAGCCTCTGTTTACCAACGTAATTTGTTCAAGAGTTGTAGAAGCAGGAAGGTGGAACCTATAAATTCCAGACCATGCTGCCCATATGAACTGAACTGCTAAAACAGAGAAATATGGCTAAAGGCCAGATTTTTGTGCCTGAGGCTTTCTACTGCTTGCAGCACCGATTTTTAGGCATATCACTGATGTGCTTCTGCTGATGTAACTTCACTGATTCAACAAAGTACTGCTAATTTTAAATTCCAGAATTATACTGTATCCTCATTTGTTACTTTTCAAGCAGTGCGAATACACAGGGTTTATATTACACAGTCCTCCTTAATGTGTTAGCTAGACATAGAAGAAGGCAGGTACAAAAGAACACTTTTTTTATTAGAGTTGCTGAACACCAGAAGCTTGCTTTGACTTACTCAGTACTTCTGTAAATCTGGCATTGTGTGATTAGCTGCAGTAATACTGCTGAGAATAAAGCCTCACATTTTGTGTCTCTCACTGTTATGGCTTAGCCAACAGTCATTCCTTCCTGTGACAAGGAACAAAACCCAGTGCTCGTGGATAGCAACCTCACAACATCTTTCTTCACAAAGAAGGGTTTTGTTGTGGATCAGAGAGTTAACATGTAATATCTTAGAATTAGAAAAGGATCAGATGGCTTAGTAGATAAATGTGTCTTCATTCTTGGACTGTTAAGTAATTYTGGCTTTACAATGCATTATACATGGCTGCAGTCAAAAGTACAACATGGTGTTAAGAAGGTTTCTGTAAGCTCTTTAAATGTACAAAATATTTCAAAATAAAGGAAATAGTACAACTTCTAAGCCATGTTCTCCAGGTTTCTTTTGAAGGAGAGAAGAAAATGACAGTACTTTCCCTATGGGGAACTTCCATGTCAAACTAAGAAAAGTGTCTAATTGTAACTCAGTGTGCCTTTTTTATTATTATTATTTGAATCCTTATCTTTGTCCTTTGGAATGCTGTATCTTTAGAGGACATAGAAACAACTATGTTGGATATGGATTTACAAAATTTATATAAAATACCACAAGGTGAAATGATTTCACAGGAAAAGTCTCTTGTGAAATTTTTGCCGTAATACTTAAAGGAATCTTACTCCTGGCCTAATCAGGACGCTGGGAAAACAATATCAACCTCTGAAAGGTCACGGAACATAGTAAGAAAGCATGACTGGGACCCACAAATGTGTCTTCACATTAGAGATTTATCTTTGAAAGGCTCTAGCTCTCATACATTGTCTCCAAATCTTACATTCAGACCTATAGAAACAGCCCAGCTCACACTAGCATCCCACACTAACTGCTTCCATTTCGGGAAGAAAGAAATGTGATGCTAACCTTTATGTAAATTTCTTTCATCTATTTTTTTTAGAGTGCAAAATACAGTGGCAGTGGAAAACACAATATTTATCCCAAAAGCCACAAAGAACAGGAAGATAAACTGTTTTTTTCCCTTTAACCAAGTCTTCAGATTTTGATGTATTTTCCATTTAAAGAGTGTTGAGCTTAGCAAAGCTGTAACGTACAATGTCAGAAAGCTCGGCCACAGGTTCTACTGATTCTCTGCAGCAAAAGTACAGGAATGTTTTCTAAAGTGCTTAGTGAGAGCACTGCCATTGTCTTGACCTTTTTTCTATGTCTGCTGAGCAACTATACCTTATGCATAGAATTCTCTCCAGCCTCCTGGACTATGTCTAGTCTTTATACATATTGAGAGATGGAGAGGGAATCCCACAATAGGAACACAGAGAAAAGAAATTTGCWTGTATATTACTTTAAAACCATTTCAGCTTGACCCTTCATGAAGAATGGTTTAAAGGATGATTTTTTTCACTGTGAATGCAAAGGTTAATTGTTTTTATTGAGTATTGCTGATAGGACCCTAGTAAACCATGAAGGGTTTTTGGAGGGACATAGGTAAAGAAGGATAGGACAGAGCAGGTTTTGCATTAAAAAGACAAATCCCTTAATATCCACACTAAGGTGCCCATGTCCCAAGCAGAAGACTTGAATAAATGAAATAGACTTTCATAGAGTACTATACTTTCCACTATGGAGTGACTGACTTAAAACAGATATAAAACCACCTACCTAATCTCATCAAAAGCCCTCCCACACCACACCAAGCAATGAATTTCTCTGGCTCCTTCTTTTAAAACATAAATAAATTTAAAAATTACAGAATTTCACAGGGTATTAGTTCTCCTGTTAATTTAAATACAGAAACGATTTACATATTTAAGACCACAAAACTACCCCTTGTTTAAACTCTTGTGGCTTCCTTGTTTGAATTTCTTCATCAGATATTTCACGAATTACATAAATTGCATTGGAAGACTATTATCGCAAAAACCTCTTCTGTGACCAGTTTCATGCAGATGTTAAGACAGTAGTTTTATATCACCAGGAAATGTAAAACTGTAAGCAGACCATAAATATTCTGTCATGAACTGAATAAAGAAATTCAGCTAATATTTACAAGATGATTCAGAAATAAAGTGTTTAAATTTTTTGCATATTAAAAGTGGTAACTTCAAGACATTTAAGCACACTATCAAACAAACATCTTGGGATTGTAATGCAGAATTCTCACTGAACAAATGTTTTCAAATAATAAATGGCTTCCAGGATGTTTTTTATTCCATCATATTAATAATCTCACTGTTGTCATACATTCAATTACAAACCAGCTTTCTTCCAGAGAAGTATCAGTGTTTTACACACTACAAGGAATACTATCTCCCTTTAAGACTGTACACAAATTGTGGCTTCTAAACAAACATAAGAGAAATGGTTGTGATACACATTAGAGGAATTATGTGTCAAATGAATGAGCAAACGTGAAGGACAAAATCTGTCCAGTGTCAATGAAAATCACAAGTCAATAGAGTCCAGCAAACACAAACGCCTCTCAATTCTTCTTTGCAAATGAATCTCAGACAATTTCAAGCAATTACATGCCTCAACATAATTCTTAAATACACTAAATGCAAAATAAGTTAATTCATCGTATTTTATACACATATTCAAACTACAAAGCCCTATAAAATACATAATACACAGCCACAGTTTCTTGTACATTTAAAATGTAGGTATAAACTTGCATATACTTTAGGTCACAGTTCTTCACAAACCCTAAATCCAAGACTACAGTGCAGCTATGACAGAATTATTTCATTTGTGTTTTCAGCACTACTCCTTTAAAACAAAAAACCCACAGGCTTGTGAGTTAAAAAGTCAGAGGAAAGTTCTTGTATGCATCTGAGAGAGAAGATGAGACAGATCAAAGGAAAACCAGAACAGCTCAAAACCTGTGGAAGAGCAGTCTCTGCAGTACTGATTTCTTTCGTCAGGATTTCATGCATGGACTAGTAAGGGGAAGCACACCTACCCTCATTAGCAGATGTTGCACACATGATACTTGTTGAGTTTTTCACAAAACAACCTTTCAAAATGTCTGTTACATGTACATCAACATAAGTAAATCAGAATTCACTACAATCAGTGCAATAAATAACATAGAGATTATGAATTTGTATTTAATGCCTGATCTGAGATATAGAGAAACTTTATATATAACATAGGATATATTTTCAGTGTCATTATTACATATTTTCTTTASAGACAACACATTTGGTTTGTATCAGTAGGGAAGTTGCCACTATTCTTTTTGATGTTTACTGGCATACATTTGTCATAATGGAGGAAATCCAGTATCAAGAAAGTGTCCAGCCTGTTTCCAAAATTCTTGGCAAGCTCTGCTATGACACTCTACTACCATTTTTTACATTCTTGACATGAGCTCTCCATGCAGTGTGGTGTGGGAGAGTCCACCCGACACCTCAGGACCTCTGGCTGCCTGCTATCTGTATGCCGTGACTCTGTCTCTTGGTCTGGCAAGGAGCTGTGTGGGCCCATGGGAAAAGGAGTGGAGCACTGAAATGACTTCACCTCTCCTGAAATTACCCAGAAACTGATGAAAGCTTTCACGACTTGGAGCACTATGGGAGATGCTCTTTACTGTGCTCAACTACAGCCAGGTAACCAGCTGGGAACTTCCTAGACCACCAAGAGCTTTGCCCCCCACGCTGTATTCCTGCTGGTGGGCGAGCGGCTGGATGGCTGGCGCCGCGAGGAAACCCCAACTTGCTGGTGCGCGCTGTAGCGCCGCTCCGCTCCGCCCCGCGCTTTGGCACAGCCGGCGCTGTTCGCCGGGAAGCTGCTCCCGGCTGGCGCGGGGCTGGCGGCCGGGCACGCACCACCCCCTGCCGGCCGGCGGGGCCGCGTCCCGCATCCGCTCCCGCTCCCGGCGGCGTCCTGCCGGCGCCTGAGATCTCTCCCAGCAGCTACACATCGATAAAACACCCGGGAAAGCCAGGAAACGCATCGCGCCAAAGTGGCTGGTCCCAGAAAGCTGCCCAGATCCCAACAGCATCTGCAGAAATGCCTCCTTTGGAAGTTCTTCTCATCCTTACGAGCGGAAGGGGGGGAGACGATGGACGTGCCAATGCTTACTTCTCAGCTGCTGCTTTGCTCAAGGTCGCTCAGCCTCTACACGCTGCAACATGAGTCTTAATCGCAGCGCAGATAACTACGGGATTACTCGAAACCACTCGCTTTGCCCCAGCCCGCGCTGGATGCCCGGCTCACAGCGGGACGTGCCTCAGGCTTTATGGACAACTCATGCGAAGTGCTGCCCTCTTGTAGCATAAACATATTTTCTTTAAAGACCCTTTAAAAATAATCTGGTACCATAAAACTTTCCCCCCCCTTAATCGGAAGACTCGGCTTCTGCCTTCCCCGCACCACCTGTCTCCTTGAACCCTGGGAAGGCTGAGGCAGGAGGCAGAGGACTCCCCGGCAGCTCCGGCAAGCAGTTTTTGTGCCGGGGAAGCCCTGGAAGCGCTGTGAGGATCAGCGGTTCTCAAGCAAGTCGTTTTATCGCCTTTCCCCTCCTGCGCTTCCGTCACCTCAAATACTCAGCGCTACAGTCCTGGGGTGCCTTTGCCTGGGGAAATTTATAGCAGTTTCGAGCAAGACTGGGGGCTGAATCAATTTATCACTGATGTCTTACAGACCAGGACTTTCACATCTGGTTTGTAGGAGAAGTAAAGGAGACCCCAGCAGCACTTCAGCGCTCTCCAGTTTGCCTCCCCAGAGGAGAGCCCTCCTCCGCGGCCGCGGGCAAGCCGGCGCCCTGCGGGGGTGTCCCGCAGACGGCTGTGCATAAGGCGAGGAAGCAGGGCTCTGTTCCCCTTCCTCTGGCATCGAGTCTCCGGCGCTCCACGTCCGCCACCAGCGCGGCGAGGTGTATGTGTGTCCCGCCCCTCGGGCTTGGCCCTCCTTTTCCCTCCGGCCCGTCCGCCCCGCTGCGCTCGCCCCATGCGCCCGCTCCCTCGCCGCTGCCTCCCCTGAACCAGCCACTCTCTTTGCCGTGTGATTTATATGATGGTGATGATGATTAGAGCCAAATTCCGCTCAAGGCCGGGAGGATTTGGCAGCAGCTGTAGGCAGGCTCCATCCCCGCAAAGGAGCATGCTCAGCGCTCTCAGGCATGCTCCTTCAGCGGGGAGGGAGCCAGAGCTGGGCCGGGGAGAGGGGGGGAGCAGAATGCTCACAGCTCGCACCGTCCTAATGCAAAGTTTGATTGTTCCAGCGGCCCCCGAGCCGGTGCCGGCCCAGCGCCTCCTGCCCGGCATCCCTCCGCCGCTGCCTCGGCTCCACTCGGCTGGGAGACCCGGACGCCGTGCCGAGGGCGACCCAGGGAGGGTGGAGGGGTGGTGAAGGGTTTCCCCCCCGCTCTCGGCGGCGAGGGGAGGAGAAAGAGGAAGAAGAGGAGATGCCCAGGCGAGAATGGCTTCAGAGCCAACTTCTGCCGAGAAAGCGGCGGGTCCGTTGCCGCTTCCTCCCAGCTGTCCTCGGTGCTGCCCCCAGTGCTCATGCAACGCCGGGAGCACAGGGGCAGTACCATCACCACTACCACCATCACCACCATCATCACCACTATTATTATTAATACTCTCATGACGATGCTGGGGGCCGCGCAGGCAGAAGGGAAGCCGTGCTCGGCTCGGCTCGCCCTCCCGCGCTTCCCTCCGCCGCGAGGCGGCTGCGCCGGGCTCCGCGCCCCCCGCCCGGGCTGCGGGAGCCCCGCGCATCGCCCCGTGCGGCCCCCGCCCCCGCGGCCGGGCGGCGGAGAGGGCAGGAGGGGATCCCACCCCAATCACAGCGACGGCAGCCGGCGGGTCGCCTACCTTGAGCTCCTCCGTGTCCAGGTTTGCTGATCTGTCCATAGAGCGAAACTGAACGGAGCGAAGTGGAAACTACGGAAGTTGTGCCAAAAAATAAAGAAAAATAAAGGGGGGCGGGGGGGAAAGCAGGGGGGAATCTAGTCTCTCAGTTTCCAGCCTAAACTCAGCCTTGTCCTCCAAACCCTGGCAGCTCCCCTCAGTCTCATTCTCCGCGATCACGCCTCCACCGGTTAAAATAAATAAATAAATAAATAAATAAATAAATAAATAAAATATTTCACTTTTTTTTTTTAAAATAACTCCTTTAAGGATTAAAGCGACAGGTGATCATTCCCTGGTGAAAGAGATTCGCGTCCTCTGGCAATGAAAGAAGGAGATAGCAAAAAAAAAAAAATCCACTCAATTTAAAGATTATTTTTTTTCTTCTGCAATAAGCTCAGAAACCAGCGAATTGCTGTATCCCGAGAAAAAAAAATCCTGCTTCCCTGGACAGCATCATGCAGCAAATTTCAAGCAAATGTGTTCAAACTGAAGAGAACAGTCCATGATAAAAGCCTTTCTCCGTCATGCTACCAGAGTAGTCTGGTAGCTAATTTAGCACCCTGTGAGCGCAAGACATTAGCGATGAACAATTTCGCTGGCAAGATAACAAAATCCCCCAAGTCCTGCATAGACTCAAAAATTGTTTGCAGCTAAAGATAGTCTCTCAGTAGTAATAGTAATATATATACACACACACACACACATATATAAAATAAAAGAAAGTCTAGGGTATGGTCTTCTTTGAAGGTTATGCTAAAAGAGTTGGGAGGAAAACCGGAGGTGGATCTCTTGCAGAAGAGCAAAGGGAGAGAGAGGCAGAGATTTCCCTCTCCGTCCCTGTTTTACTGTCCTTCACCGCCAGGTGACTGACTTCCCTCCTCTCGGCCCGCGCGGGGGGGATTTCTCCAGCTTTCAAACAGCAACATTTCCTCCCCGAGAAGCGCAGCCCCGGCTCCCAGCGCCGCCCCCCCAGCTCCCCGCGCCCCCTCCGCCGCACTCCGGCCCCCGCCACGCGATCCCAAGGGCTCCTCTGGCTGGTCTCAAGAGGTTCGAATAGTAGACACAGTGGCCAGTTTAAAAGTCAGTACTGATTTGTATCTGTTTTGTAAGTGCTTTGTATGATACTCATGTATCTTTCGATATCAAAATGAATATATATATTTATATCTGCAGGTGTGTCTAAATTAATACGGTGGTGTGGAACTTCTCATCTTTGGCTTGAAGCGTGCAGTTTTTGTGCAGCTGTTGAGTGTCTCATTGACAGACTGCAGCTGTGGTGGAGCAGTGTTTCTGATGGCACATGGATTAAGTCTGAGACTCTCTAAGGTTGTTACTCTTGTTAATCTCCTTTTCATTGTCTTGTGGCTCTCACATCACTCCAAAGAGAACCAAAATTAGATTTAAAAATTCAGATTCCTCCCCATCAAGATCCTGATTTTATCACTATCCTTTTTTGTAAATCTGTCACTTGCAGTTTTGGAGAAGAAGAATGTCATTTTTTATTTCCTGTCATCAGTCCTTTGGGGACCTTATTTATGTATTCCATTGATGGCAAATTCAGAACTATCATTTTCTAGTACTATCACCTCCTTTCTACACTGCTTTAGATAGAATTGGTACTCCTGATAATTCGACATCAGTTAGAGAGACCTAATAACTCAAAGTGCACACTCTCTTTCCAGTTCAATATAGATTTGTTTGCAGCTTCCAACACTTCAAGGTTAACATAAGCGTAAGCCCTGGGTGATGGCCGGTGATAGCTCTTTCTGATGACTGGATACAGCCCTCATCTTCTGGACAACTACAGATGTGAGGCAGATGCAGGCAAATGACATTTCTCCTCTTTGCTCAAATTGCACGACTTCCACATTCATTGTGAATGCATTGTAAATATAATTATTGTCATTAATCTAAAACTGCAATTTGTAAAGATTGAATACTTGGTCTGGTATTCCCATGTAAACCAAAATGTTCATGTCCAAATAAAAAACTGCCGAAGCGGACACTAAAGCCACTGTAGGACCTATATAAATTAGGGTGGTTTTTGCCTAACAGAAAAATACCACCTTACCCGACCCACTCTCCAAATAAGAAACATGGAGAGACCTCTGTAAGACACCATGCTGAGGAAAGACATTTCTTGGAAGGCACTTCTAAGCTTCCCAAAATGTGTCAATAAGTGGGATGGGTAGAGTAAAGGACTGCCCCAATGTGTGACACCAACCAGGGGACATAGCATGAGAGCACCTCGGCCCTGGCTAGTGCCACTGGATAACCAGAAGACTCCTGAGCCTCCATAAATCCATGCCTGTTTGCATGGCACTTCATAGATCAACAGGTAGCTGCACAAAATACAACTTTATAAAAGCAGAAGACTGAAGACCTGCAGCACCTTGATCTTCTGCTGACTTGTTGCTACTACACTGCAGACTTTCTTGGATTTGGCACTCCTCAATTTGTTTTCATGTTGGCACAAAGTCTGTGGGAACATGATGCATTTGAGAATCCTCTGCTGAATTTGGCTGATGTTGGTCACAAGTTCAAGGAAGAGACAAGGAATATTGACAGGGCAGTCATATAAGACCAACTTCCTTACTAAACAAGACAAAACAAATTGATTTTGACAGTCACTTGAATAATGCTTTAAAATATGTCTCACTCCTCATAGTTAATATAGCCTAACAAGTGACTTTAAAAGTGGGGGTTTTTTTGTTGCTAAGGCAGGCATGCCAAAGTCGATTAATACCAAACTTGTAGTTGCTTCAGATATCTTATGTTTTTATCTTGTGTATAATCTGTAAGGCATCTCTTTTCTCATGGCAGGGCTCTAATTCACAAGACAGGGCTGACATTTTCATGTTCATTATTCATATATGGCCCTACGTCTTAGTCATTGGACATAGTGTGGAATTATTGTTTTCATTAAAGAATGCTTTCTGTTTCATTCAACACTGTTAACAACTGTATTCCGCATAAGTGTCAAGACAAAATTTTGCAAATTTAATATAGGGAAAAACTGAAAACAAGCCAAAAGGCTAAATCCAGGAACCAGCAAATCTTTGAGCAAATCAGTCTGAGCTCTGAAAATTATGCCTAAACCTGGTGCTTGCAGATGAATGTCTGGAAATAAAAAAATCTCAAAGAAAGCAGCAAACTGTAAACTCACCAAGCAGTGACTTTGACCTAGGCCCCTGGTTCAACAGGTCAACAAGTGGTAGACCAATGAAGGAATTATGTTATTTTGTGTAAATCCAGCTGCCTTAGCTACTATTTCACTTCTATTCATGCATTCTTCTGATAATTCTTCCAGGTTCTCTTTTTTTTTCCTGCTAATAAGCCACAGTGAAAATGTCATTCACTGCCTAGTCCTATGTCTTTCCTGTCCCCTAGTCTTCCTGGTAAGGAAGGCATTCCTAGTAAGCATATTTAAGTATTATAAATCCAATATAATTAAATATTGTGTCATTGGGATATAATTAGAGGCTGTATGACAGAAGAATCCTCAAAGAATAAGCACCTGTAAAAACTCAGTGCTTACCTTTATAGTACTTGATTTAGATTAAGATGAAATGTAGGTTATTTTTTGGTATCAGTCTTCTACATTGGTATTTTTCTTCTTTTTATTATGCTAGAAAGACTTGCTTTCTCCTGATCCATGTTGTACCTTTTTTTAGCAGAGCTGATTCTGAAATACAGGAGCAGGATAGAGAACATATGCAGGACTTCATAATGGTCACTCAGATCAGAGCAGCATTTTACCCAATAAGGAAAAGTTGCCTCCTGAACTTAAAAGAATTAAATTCTGCAGTCATTTAAGACTGCATGCAAACAACAAAGGGGAGCATATTTTCCTAAATAAAGTCTGCAAAAGTATTTTTATAATCATAAGATATTAGCAAGCTAATGTAGGGTTGCAGCCAATTCCCACTGTGATACATCCAAACCCTGAGCAAGTGCAGTTCAAATTTGTGTAGGGAGCAGTGAGAAGATATAGCTTTTTAGCAAGGACTCATGCTTTTTCAACAGCCACAGTAGTTTCAGTGCTAGCTATAGCTGTCATGATTTCTTTCTCTTTCCAGAGATGGAGAGATGAGCCCCATGATATCCCAAACAACATGGCACAGAGTGCTTTATCTTCTCGTCAGYGCATCTATCTCATCACTGGAAGACACTTTTTCTCAAATAGAGGATTTTCGAAGACAGAGTTGCCTAGAAGATCAGCTTGGCTGGGTTTGTCTTCACTAGGCACAGATAACTTCCTGGGTTCCTTTAAGGTCTTGCATAGCCCCTGCAGGAAGATAAACACCACTTTTTTCACAAAGGTCTGAATCATCTTGGGAAGTGACTGTTTCCTTCTGACTGTGCAGGGAGTTCCCCAGATGACTGAATTTGGTACCACATGCTCAGTAACTTAATACAGATACAATTGAACTCAAGCCAGAGTTAAAGATATGCATCTGAAAAAAAAGATGTAAATCATAATGAAACCATGGAAAATGATGGAATCTATCCTAGTGAGGCCACAAGTATTGCTCTTTCTCATTTCTCATCCTTTTAAAATACAGAGGACAATTTTCCTAATGTACTGTTAGTAAGAAGGGAAGACTAATTCAAAAGCTAATACAACTCTTTTGATACATTTCATAGGTATTTTCCGTTCTAAAGAAACCCAAACCCACCAAAACCCCTAAACCCACAAACCCAGCACTTAAGGCTAGGATGTAGACTTCAGGATCAAATATGAAAACAGATGAGTAGTAAACATAGTTCTTAAACAAAATGACTAAATTTTTCCCAAGTTATAAGGGAAATCTGTATACCTGAAAATGCTTTTTTTATGCTGCTCCACAATGTGTAACTTTTTTTTTTTTAATAATGAATGTCAGGCTAACACAGGTATATGTATGCTATATTATAATTCCCCTTAGGAAGAGTATTTGGAGTAACATAAAACAATTGGGCTGAAGGTAGTAAAACACCAATCTCTCTTCCATGCTTCAGAACCCATCTCAAGCTAGAAAGAATAATTTCTTTGGCCTAGCAAAGGCTGCAGAGGGGCCTGTAAACCATTGCTATGCCCTGGGGTTTATGAAGGCTAAGGAGAAGGAAGAACCCTAACACTATTATAAGTACAACAGAGCAGAATGCAAATAAAGGTTTCCCATTATCTTTTATGTTTAGCATTATCATGTGAGCAAATAAATGTGTTGGCAACAAAAAGGTCTAAGACTCATCCCATTCTTCTATTCACTGCAGAAATACTTTTATTTTGAACAAAAACTGGTATATTTAAAGATATGTTGTGATTGATGATCTGAGTTGGCATTGAATTGGAATTATTATGATCAGGGATACAAATGAATATTGTGGCAGGACTATACCATATGTTGGTCTCTAACTTGAGGGTTATGTAACTTTCTAGATCACCCTTCTTCGTCATCCTAGAACACTCAAAAGATCTTTGAAATGTATGAATGAAATCTGAAGGCAAATAGGAAAGATGCAGAAATAAAGGCAATATTTAGATCGAATTAATAATAAGAAAGCCTCAGGACATGAAGTAGTTTGACTTGAATTAGGCTAAGAAAGATCAGGTGTTGCCTTCCCGAAACTTGTCTTTCTCATCATTCCACCAATTCAAGTAACTTTTTCCCTTTTTCTCTATCCCTGTGCTTTTCATTCTCATTTCCCAAAGTCTCCACCACTAACTTCACACGTAACAATGTTACATGTGAAGACTCCAGTGTAAGAGCTATTTAAAAGCTGGTACAGAGGACCTTAACTTTTTAATCCAACTATTTTAGATTACGTTCACTCTTAGGAGTTGAGATTCAAATACTGCCTATCAAACTTACAGTTCCCTGATGTTTTAGAAATTGTACAGGAAAGATAGTACTTCTTGGAACAATTCATTGTAATGCCTAGTTTGCCAATTAAATTAACACACAATAAGCAATATTAAGTTCAGAGGAAATGTAAGATGATGACATTAAGAATTTTTTTTTAGTAAGGAAAAAAATGAGGTAATCTTTTTCATGAAAAGGTGCATTTTCTACCAAATTGCTCCAAGATATCAAATTTATGCTTAGAGTAATCCAACCAAGAGATGACACAGTTAGGAAAACTGCTTTTGCTCTGCCAGTGACCTGCTCTATGACCTTATATAGTTCAATAACCCATGTCCCTTATTGCATCTGTTTTCACAAATTGTAAGATAAAGGAAATTATATTTATCTATCTGTGTAAGTTTATGAATTAAAGTATTATCGCATAGTAATCCAAATTGAAGCCTACCAGTTTGGATATTCAAAAAAGAAATACTGTTCACACTTCCAGAACAACAGAGTATAATATTTCTGCAGCTCAAATAATTTAAGGTATTCTAATAATGCATGATCCATATGCATAATTTTTTAACACATACAGATTCCTGAAAAGCTAAACTTCTTAGCAAAATTATTTACTGACTTCTAGCAAGCAAAGTGAGCACTTTAATGAGTAAATATGCAAACATATCATTAGGCTGAAAAATCTGTAAACCTTTAGCTATAATAAAAATAAATGTTATGAATCAGGAAAAAAAATTCCCACTTCAAGTAGGAAAAAACATTCATATTCCAGAGCGCTGCTTAGAGAAGCTGGACATTTCCATAGGAAAGAAATAGTTTCAGAGAAGATTCAGTTTCATCAGGAGGCAAGTGCTTTTTACAACAATGGTATTTAGACTGTAAGCTCTTGAGGACAGAGACCTTTTCTTTTTAATATCTGGAAAGTGCCATGCAAAGATACATGTATACATTAATATTTAATACACAAATATTAATAATATTTCTGAGTGAGGAGCATACTTTCACAAAATCATGTTACCTTACAGCTCTGAATGTAAACATAACAGTGTTACGATGGTAACTAGAGCTATTTCARAGTAATACCAAGAAAGACCCGGGTGCTGTGTATTTGCAATCTGTACATATTTGTAAGTCAGATTTCTGAGGGTGTGGGATTTGTGTGGTCTGAGATAGTTCGTGTTTAAGTGTGCATGTACATCTCTCTGAGCTCTATTAGCAACCTTTGAATGTAATGACCAAATTCAACCTGCATTAAGAGAAGTCTTAAATAGATCCTCCCACCTATTCGTAAAAGCAAACAACTTGAAACAGGAGAGAACAAAGACTGTGCTAATGCCTCCACTAAAAGGACAACTGCAGGGTAAAGTCAGTGTACTTTAGTAGGTATCCAGCAATCTACAGGAAAACGGTAGGCAAGCTTTATTCATAAATATGCAGCTATCAGACATGAGAGCAGACGCTACTCAGTCAAACTTAGTGCCCCTTACTGATCCTCTCGTATGTAACAAGGAACAACCTGACAAAAACCTTTATCTCCTCTACTGTCTAGTTAGGGGTGAGCTCATCTTGCAACCTTTGACTAATTCAGTTAAGATGTCTGTCAACCGTAAGACAAATCCAATGGAAAACGGGCTTTGTTAGGTGAAGTACTCAGACAACTTCTTGCTACACAATTTTTACATGATATTGCTATAATTACTACATTTATACATTACATCCTTGTTATATAATTTTTATATCCRCATATATGTTATTATATCTATTTTAATACTTTCAACAGGCAATACAGCTTGCAAACAGTAGCATGACAATTGKATTAGAGAATGTGTGAATCTGGTTCTGTTTCTTATTAAAAAAAATGAAATAATAATAATAAAATCATCTCTGTCGCTGGAATGAATGCAGCTGGTCACATCCTGTAGTCCTGTCAGGGGGGCAAACACAGCCTGGGGTTCCCATACATGTCTTTTGAGGCAATATAAAAAGCACACAGATAATTTATTTTTTTAATATGTTAAGTTGTTGGTCTAAGTTACTATTGGATGTGTATTCCAGCGTACTGCTGAAACTTAGAGCTTGAACTTTGGGTTTGCTGAAATGGTGTAGTCAGAGAATCACAACCAGAAAACTTGGGTATTTTCTACCTCTGTAAGTACAAAATAAGATGCATAAGAAAAAAAAAACAAAAAGTCCTATTCATCTAAGAAAGGATTTTTAAAAAAATTAAATGTAGAAACACAACATTAAATCTGGTCTAACTTATCCTGCATTTGGGGGAATATTTAAGTGCAGAAGCAACTGTGCATAACTGGCACAATGCACCACTTCTTGGAAGATGGTATCCCTAAGGAACAACAGTTCATCATGGAGGCTGCAGCTAGCCCTTCCAATGCATAAATTATTCCTCTTTTCAGTGCTGTGCATATCTGAGGGCATAATCAAGTCTTACTGCTGGAGGGAGATACTTTTTGTTCTAAGAAACGAAGCCTGGAAAGAAGCCATTTTGCTTAATCTCTGTGAGGCATTACTCTTAAGTTTCATGAGGAAATGCTCTGCAGTCTCACCATTCCTGCTAGGTTCATGCACACACTGGGAATTTCTTGAACACCTTAACACAGATGAAGGTTGCCATACCCATCTCCATTTCTGCTTAACGTTCAGTAAAGCTGCAACAGACAATGACTGGGTTGTTCTGCGGGTTTTAGTTCACTGCGGGCTGTTTCCTCAAACCCAGTGCTAATAAATGACTGTTGATGACTGCTGAGAGAGGTATGTGGTACATACCTCTGCACTAATGAGCACATAGCAACTACAAAACTGAACATTACCACCTACTAGTACCATACATTTAACTGCATAGAAGAGGATACTCTCCCAGCAAAGTGACATACACAAGTTAGCATCGAGTAGCACAGTTTATTTCAGACCTTCCCCCTTTTGTACTCAAATGATGTAAAACCCTGATGATCAAAAGATCTGTCTTAGAGATAAACTAAAGGCAAATAAGATGCCAGGACAGTTCAGGAGCACTTCATGTATAGCAACTCTAATAATATTCTGAAATTTGTTCACAGCACAGAGTAGTTTTAGAGGGAGAGTGTGTGAATGGGTTGAACAATGAGGTGGAAATAAAGGAATTTTAGGTGACAGAAAGAGCTTAACTACAAAATCTTTGACATGTTAAGAACTTTTACCATAATTGCCAAGGCAGAACTTGCCACAATGGAGAAAGGTTCAATATTTAGGCTATTTTTAACACATATTTTGTGGGTTTTCCCATCCAATGAAAGGAAAAGCAGATAGTCAATATTGCTGGTTATAAAAATAGGGGGTTTATGACTGACAATGAAATGTGACAAGTTAACCTTTTCAAGAAGGCTATATTTAAATAAATTATTAGCATCTGTTCTTTTATCTGATTTTTATGAGTCATTCATTCAGGTCCTAATATATAGAGTGTGTGCACGGGGTTATCTCTGGCAGCAAAGATTGATCATAGTAGTCATCCATTTTTTAAAGAAAACAGCGCAAAGCTTGATATGAGAAGTTAAATCCAGAAATGACAGTGTATTAACTGTGCTACTAACTTCTATACTACTGCTAATATTTTTCCATAATCCTAGCCTACTTTTTCTCACTTCTTTTCCAAGGGATTAATCCTGCCTTGTGTGAGGAATATTGGCAGGGGTCAGGATTTGCAGAGAACAAAATTGTGAGACATTTCCAAAGTAAAGTTTTGTGCTAAGGGACAAAACTTAAAAAAACAACCACCAAAGAAAACCCAACGCAAAAAGCACATTTGTCTAAACTATATATTCTAATAACCTATTTAGAGATTTTTAAATCCTTCTCTACTCTTTTTTTTTTCCTACTTCTTTTCATTGCATCTTATTCACATTTAGTGCTCTAAATCCAAGGAATAAACATTTCCAATTTTTTAGAGCAACTAAATAAACTAATAATAGTAATAGTAATGCATAAGTGTTCTGAAATACTCTCTGACTTTATGCAAGTCTACATACTAAAATGTGCTATGAACAAGTATGGAATGATCCTCCTTGGTACTTACATAACACAAATGCATAGCACCTTCAGGAGTTCCTCCATCTGAAACATTAAAGGTACTCACTGGAACTACTTTGAGTGTTTCTACCATGGTTCTAGCTGGTTTGCTCTGAAACACTAGCCTTCTTAGCTGGCTGTAAAAGCAGCATCCAGCAGCAGCTGCTGCCCACTCCTTGCCCAGTCAGCAGTGCCTGAGTGGCCTAACATCTTATTTTTCCTGTTTGCACCAGGAGAACATGCCGTTTGAAAAGTCCAGTTGCAAATAAATGTTTATCATCTAAAGATAACCCATATGAAGATGATTTACTTATCTTTTTTTTATGTAACTACAGATGGAGCAAAAATGTAGAAAGAAGTTAGTTTTATGTGTAATATGCATATGTCTTCTGAAGCAATGCCTGTGAACACATGATCTCACACATAGCCAGGACTCCTATGCACAAACTGATAATGAAAACATGATCTTTGCTCATAACTATATGTCTTAACTTTAAAACAAATGGCTAAAAATATTGAAATTCTGATTATTATAATTTTTACTCTTTGCAAAAGATAATACAATTTAAGCCTATTGATAGAGACAATATGTGAGATGCAATTGAAATGCTGGAGAACATTTCTCTTTCAAGGTGTCTTTTTTTCATTTCTAGGTGGAAATAAAAAAATTATTTTGTATGACTACTACTATTTTTCAATATTTGAGGTAGTACTTTTCTTACAAGTGTCAGATATCAGATGAAAATCAAAACATTCATCTTAGAAAAAAAACAAGAGCATTTTATTTATGCTCTGTTACACTTCATTCCTCTTCCCAGATTTCAATATTTTTGCAAATGTTTCTCTGTGTTAGATGACTAAGCTATTAAGTTACTCATAACAATTCACAGTGAGTCAGCATATGTGATTTCCAACCTGTTCTGTCTTTTATAATTTGGAATCAAGATTTAAGCTCATACAGGACAAAAAGTGGAAGAACAGCAGATTGAATTGCACGGGTCTTTTCTGAGATGTTAAATTCATTTGGCTGTTTTCATGATAGACAGTTAAGATAATTCCTCCTGAACAGGGATACACAAGTAGCATGTACCACCAGAACCTCTACACTGTTGCTACCCCATCTTTCAGTTATTTCTAGCTATTCTCACATCAGAAACCTGGCAGCAGACTTCTAGGGTAGAAGTCCAGCTTTAAAATAAAGTGAAAGAAAAAGAAATGTTCAGACCAGTATCTTGTTTCATCCTTGCACAAAGTAGGAATATTTCCAATTTTCAGGTCCTTTCACAAGATGAAGGGAAGAGAGCAGCAGAAGCACAGCAGTGCCAAATTACAAAGAACTGGCTGTACTAGTGATCCCATCCTTCATTCCCTCTCTGCAGCTGAGAGGTTGTGCCATCTGCCCTTTCAGCCTACTGAGTGCGTCTCACTCATGAAGACTCAAATTTGGAGTCGTCTTTTGTCAGAGCAGATGCAACCCAGCACTATAGGGGCAAACGTGCTAACCTCCAATATTTGGGTCATTCCAGGATCAAAAGCATCCCCTCTTTAACGGAGCACGTGTTTTTTAATTTTCTTCTGAAAAAAAGAAAAGTGCAGAACAACCTTTTCGCTAGGTCACTGGAGGATTGTGTAACCATGACTGTCATGCCAAATGGAGTAGTCCATTATGTCTTTAATGCAAATTTAACCATATTTATATGAAATTGGTAAAGAGATCAGTGCCTTTGTGGTGGTGCATCTCAACCCCACTTCATCCTCAAGCCTCCTCTGTGATCTCAGAAGCTCCTGGTAAGCCTTGGCTGAACTAGCTGAGCAGTAAATCGTCACTTGACCATACTTGTTCTGAGAGGCATTCCCTGATGTACCAGGAGCTCTTGCATGGTAAAGGTGGGAACAATGAGAAACATCAGCTGTATAACCTAGGAGGGAAACAAAGGATAACCAATTATTATTTGTAGCTTTGGTAAACCATTTACCTGAATCATAGTCTGAATGGAGTGGCAGTATTGTGAATTGAAGCTTGAGTGGAACCATACCATTGTCACTGCACTTTGGGAAAAAAAAGTGCAGTTGTTACCAACTTGGGTTATGGCCAGGATGGAAACTTACTGAGGACCAAAGTTAATCATCTTGCAACCCTATAAACATCAGTCCTAAGAGAGGCTCTTTGGGCTCTTCTGGACTACAGCAGACTGCACCAGCATCTCTCTCTGAGTGAGATGCCTCTTCGAGCTCACAAGCCCTCAAGTTTGCAGTACTTGATGAACTGACTCTGAAGATGAGGCCTGGGCTGATACCTCCCGCCACATCTCCATGGTCTTTGAGGTGCAACCCTTGCCTGTTGGGAAATGCAAAGGACTTAGATATGAATACTTCAGTGAATGCGAGGGAGAATTTTTTCTAGGTACCTTTACACACAAAAAAATAGGTGTACACATTGCTTTATCTGTGTGTGATTTGATTATGATGTGAATATTACTATCTCAAATCTGTAGTTAAGTCATTGTTATAATTGTAGTGAACCCTATCAAATTGCTTTGTAAATGTTAAAGTACTTGATGATCAAGTGCTGCTAAACCCTTTTGCACCCTTGTCTTTACATCCATATTCTTTGCACGCTTACCCTTTTTTGCATTCCCAGCTTTTGTGCAAATAGTTCCAAATTGCTTCTAATTTGATCTTCCTTTGTTTGCTTTGATCTGTGTAGTAAGTAATAGAGTGAACCTTGCCATCAAACTCTGCAAAGTCGCATTTGCACAAATTCATATTAAACCCTGGTTTTGCTAATACATTTGACAATGTTTCTTTAAGCAGCCAAACCACTCATTCATGGCAGCCTTGAAAGGGGTGGTGTGGAATGGCAGCAATGCATTTATTGGAGTATACAGGGCACTGCCAGCATAAAATTCTTCTTTAAAACAACATGGAAGGGTTTGTAGTTATTCCTCACCAACAAACTTGTATAATTTTCATTGGACTAAACACTGATTAAAAGCCTGACAATGTATTAAGAAAATAAGGATATTTCAAAGGGCTCCATTTGTGCTGTGTGTTGAATATTAAAGAAGTTGCTGAAAGAACCATGAGAGGGAGGGCAATTGGGTATGGCTTTAAAATGGTATGTGCAAAACTTAATGATTGTCAAAGGGATAGCTTAGTATGCTTTTGTTGCAGTAAGCCATATGTGTGCCTGAGTCCAAGATGCTTATTTAATTGCTTCCTCTGGATACCCTCTCCGCTGCAGCAGACACTTGCTAAGAGGGATACCGTCTCCCACACCTCCAGCTGGTAGAGGGGTGTGGATCCTCAATGCTGCATTTTGTTATTCTGGGAAATGTAGTGTAGTGATGAAATGGCCACTTTGCATTTGCTCTGCTTGTTTGTAAATAACTGAATTTAAAGTAAAGGATGTTCAGAATAAGGGTGATGCCTGCATTGCATGTTAAATCCAAGAAATGCGTTTTCATTAACGAACAAAGAGCCTTTAGATGAGATGCTCTAAGAAAGCTCCTTTTATAAAATGGAGGGTGCTAGAAAGTGTGTGTCACTGCCACTATCAACTAATAGAGGTTATGCACTGATGGAAGGAACAAGGGAGCTGGCAGAAGCCTGTCTCTCGCTGTCAGTTCCAGGCTGCAGGCTTTTATGTTCATTTGTATTGCAATCAATAAGGAATAGCTTAAATTGGGCTCTGGAAGCTTGATTTTATAGTTTGCTAAATTTCTCTTTTAAATTTGTTTAAAATAAAAGAGAAGTTTCTATGGAAACCTTCTCTTTTATTCAAGAAAAATATCTCCAAGTCTCCCAGGCTTCATCTCCGCCTCACACAACCAGGGCTGGCTGGATCTGTGCCAAGAGCCGCTGCGCTCTCCCAAACCTGCTGCTGCAGCTCGGTGCTGGGCAGTGTGGCAAACGCCTGCTACCATCGTGCAATTAGTGTAGCCTCTTCCCTCACCAGTAGGTGATGTTCCCCATTCATACTCTTCCAGCTCTCAAAACAGTTGGCAGCGAAGGACATTCCCTGGCCTGGGAAGTGGCAACAGCGGCAGTGGCAGCATGTGCTGGATGTATCCTCACCGTCCTGCAGCACTGCTCCAAGCAATGGCAACCAGGCAGAATGAGCAAGAAGCCATGTGATTCTTGGAAGTGGGAAATTCTGGCTACCTTGATCTTACTAGGAGGCAAAGTGGCTTCCGAGACTCAAAGTTGTTTGTTCTGATAAAGCTTTGGATGTGGAAAAAAACCCCAGCTTCCTGAGATAATCTCTTTTTCTGAATTACAAAGGCCTTTTTCCCAAATAATGAAAAAATATCTTCTCATATTGAAGAAATAAGATGATGGAATTACTTGGCTTTAAGATATTTTTACCCATTASTGTCATTACCATCAGCTGATAGATATGATTTCTTTGGTTCCCTGAACACAGAGAGCTTAGGACAGTTTGTCTTCTTAGAGTTCCAAAGTCTCCTTTCCAAAGGACTCTCTTTTCTTAAGCCTCTCTCCTCTCTCAGTTCATGATATTTTGAATTTTTTTTTTGCCTTTTGATGCAAACTCTAGTCACCACTGCTATGTTAGAGATCTTCCCTCAGCTTCCACTCCCATTACTCTGCCTCTTACCACTCTTTCACAGCGTTACCCAACCTAGGATCTGGGTTTGAAATGCCTGATAGAAATAAGGSTTTAACAGTTTTGTGATTAATCTTGAACTCTCTACAACTACTTTACTCACCAGCTTCACCCATTGTTCATTCAGTCTGAGCTACAACAGTAACATATGAGAAAAAAGAGAAACAACCTATGAAATCTGTTCAGAAAGTATCTATACCAGTTGTTATCTCAAAACTACAGTAGAATGTTTGTAGCAAGACAACAAGGTAACCATCAGATGTAAGTCTGGCTTCTCATAACTTTGATAAAAATTTCTTAAAGGTATCAAGTTGTATAAATATATAGATTTTTTTATATCTGTGGTGCATCCAGTTCTGTATAATTAATTTTCAGTACAGCACTTCATTAGATGAGCTATTGAATAAAGAAAATAATTCCGTTTTGCACCCCTTTATTTTTAAAGTCAGGAGTAAGATGTGCTAAACTAGAGGCAGGTATACAATTATTAAATTTTTTTAAATAAAAATGAAAACTTTAAAAAAAATTAATGCAAACTTTCCTCGGCTAGAATAAATTAATTTAAAAGAGACTCTGCTGATGAAAATATATGCATTAATATCTTAGTATTTTTATAGACTTTATTTCCCTAGTAAAAAACCCAGAATTGATGGCTCAATAGAATACATCCTTTACCTACCCTGGCTGGTCATTCCTCACCTCTTAGGGGAATGTTGTCAAGAGGAAAGCTCCCATGCATGTTCCTTGTGCACTGCTGTGCAAGTCAGCTGTCCCAAAGTAACAAAATAGAAAAATTTCTTTACAGATGGAAAGGATTTTTTTTTTTTATTTCAGTTTTAGCTTTTTATGTAATAATGTTTGAATTAAAAGTCTCAGAAAACCATTTGAATACTTTAGGAAATTTTTTCAATCCCTCTGATGACTAGGTAGTTCTGCATTGTTATTGATGCTCACTGTATCTTAGCTAGCCTAAGGGTTATATAAAACAGGACTGTTCAACTTCTTTGACAACTATAGCCAGATTTTRTTACAGTGGGTTGCTCATGGACCAGAGAACAAACAAACTTTATAACATGATGAATCACCTGGGGAATAGATTCAACCTGCATGCCAGGAGTTGGACAGCAGCAATGTAATGCATTAAGGGCTCCATTATATAGCAGATACCATGTGAACAAGAGCTGGAAGTTGATGTATTTATTTATGCCCTTAGCAAAAGATGTAGTAGTTCTTTCTGCATAAACACAAACAAAATTAAGCAAAGAAGTGGCAAACATTAAATCATTATTACTAGCACATAGTCTGTTATTTTGACTGTATTATTCATGTAAGCTGGTCTCACTGCTTTCTGATTAAAGCTGCCAGAAATTATGTTCTTTAACGTCACTGTCATCAAGAGTCATTCAAATGGTGGCATTTTTAATTAAAGATCATTCTATTTTTTTCAGTAAGAGAAAGAATAGCATTAGATAATGGTCAAAAGCAAAAAAGAAATTGTTCTGCTTGTCAGTCTCACATCACTCTTATGCTTAATTAGTTCTTGTTGTTTGGAGTCCCTCGATGAAAAATTAAAACAATCAATTTCCTAGCCAAGATACAACACTGGGTTTTGCCAGGATAAGCAAACTACTTGAGAATACATGTGTGATGATACAGAGAGCTCCTTATCACCTGAACACAAGAAATTTCGGAATGCTCTTTATCTCATTCGAATGTCCTTATGGCTTTCTGTTCACTCCAAACAATAGAAACACCTGAAGACTCCCTGGAATATTGTATCACAGCACTTGTGATAACTCCTGTGTTTCTCATATATAGTAGCACTTTTTCATTAGTTACCCATATCACTGAAAGAAGAAAAATGAGGAGAAGGGAAACCTCTTTGGACCTCTTTTACCTACAGTACGTGTCAAACTTGTACAGAAATGCTGAAGCATCTTTGTGTAGGAAAGTAYGTGCAAAACTTAACCTCTGTTTCCTTGGCTTTTGCCTTCCATTCCTGCTTGGGGTCTTCTGACTGCCAGTCCTCTGTTGGTACAGAAATGAAGACATAGTTCGACTTCTCCATGCCAAATATTGCAAGTGATTTTGGATACTGTAAAGACAGAGCTTGATGGGCTTGGACTTGAAGAATGTTGGCCACATAAAAAGAAAATGCATTTCCTTCATATCCAGTGAAAAGGCTTCACTTTACTCTCGGTTGTCTTTTTCTTATGCAGGAAAATTATGAGAAAACACAGAGGAATGATAATATGTAGTTCCTACTGCAGGAAGAGGCCTGAAGATGGACACTCCCCTATGTTATAGCTACTCTTTTCTTAATTTCTTCTWCAGGCTTTTGACTGTGTTTTCTTAGGAGACTCTTACTTTGCCTGCCCAAAGAACCCCTCAGCGTTTCCTACCTTATTTCATAGGCACCGTCTCAGCATCCGACTCACCTTTTGGGCCTTCAGAATCATTTCTGTGCTGTCCTTCTGGCCTTTGCAAATTGCTGTCTCTGATTAGACAACACTTGTTAGAGGAATTATCATCTCGTAGCTGCAGTCCCATTGTAAGGGCATTTTACGAAAGAGATGTCTTTTTATGTGARTACAGTTAATGGATAATGGCCCATTATCAAGGAGCTGTGACTTTGCTCTTAGGTTTTCTTTCAGCAGTGGAAGTCTTTACTGTTGTTAGCACACAAATTTCTGGAGCATTTACACAGAAGCAATTAAGGTCATATTCAGATAGGCTGTTATTCTACCTAATGGGTGCATAATAGGTACTTAATAGATATTTAGGCACCTATTATGCTTACCGGTTCAAAAGAGCAAAATTATCAGGCTTTTTTCCCAGGCCAAATAGAGGAATTGTCATGATGAGGAGGACTAACAGACATCAGGATGCAGTATATTATGGGTTCAAATTCATTGCTCTGGGCAAAAGCACACAGGATTTCTTCTGTGCGTCCTCTGAAGGGGTTTTTSTTTACAAAGCAGGGCTCTAGGAATTTCTGCACCGTTACAGACTTCGTGCTTATACGAAAGGACCTGATGCAAGGGGCAAGTGACTTTATCACAAAGTGTCACAAGCTTCTTTGAGTACAGGCTCTGTAGTTTAAAACAAGATTTTTTTTTCTTTCATTTAAACTAGAAAATGCTGTATGGAAGGTATTTAAAGACTTTTTTCATTTAAATACTTTTTATCATTTAAAATATGAAAAGAAAAATGCAAAAGATGTTAAATGCAGAGTTGTAAAAACTTTTAGTGTAACATTTTTTCTGTAATATGCAAAATAGACCACAAGTAGTAACTGCTCTGGTAGCTTGTGGAAAATAAGCACTTCTTGGTTTGTTGCAGAAGTATATTAATAGATCAATTAGTTATATTCCAAAYGCATTCATGCCTGAAATATTTATGAAACTCGAATATATTTTACCTCTGAAAGAGCACGAGCCTCTTCACTCCCTCTTATCCTCCCAACCTTCCTGGTCATGCAGATTTAAAGTAGCTGCCAGGAATCAGACTGCCATTCAGCAAGCTAAACAGAAGCCACTACACTGGAGAGCAAACAAACCACAGGCCCTTGGCAATGGTCAAACAGCTTGAAGGAAGCATTTTCATTTGCAAAAAGAACCCCAAACCAACCAATGCAAAACAAAACCATCAAGGCCCCAGCAGTCCAAAGCACTCTTATAAAAATGCAAAGTCAACACAAAAGAGAATAAACCCAGAGGCTTTGCAAAAAGATAAATATTCCCCCCTTCTCAGATAAATTATAATCAAGCTCAGTCAAGGAGTCAGCCACTTTCAGATTACAGGTGGAAATTCAGCCTCTCCTCTCTCCATGCTTCCCCCATCTGGTGCTTTCTGATGCCTCAGAGTAGCAGTGCCTGTCTTCTTASACTGCYTTTGCTGAAATTAGGAAACAACTATGAGGATTTCTGTTGGAAAAAGCACTGAATTTATCCCAGATGTGAGATCAGTCACATTATGGAAAGAATGGAGGCAATCTTTTGCTTAARCTGTCATTAAAACAACCTCTGTGTAGTTTCTGAGCACATCATCCTTACATAAAACCATAGTTCTGATGATAAAATATTTAAACCTGGCTCTCAGAGGATCTCTAATTCTGTATGTGGATCCCYACAGAAGTTCTTTAGACATTTCAAATATTCTATTAAGACTCCACAGAACTGTTTTTAYTGTCTGTTGTTGGTGAAACTCTACACCATCATTTCCTGATGCAAGTTGAATCCCAGCAGCAGAATGTATGATTTTAAGCTCAAAGGTGAAGAAGAAAGTCTGAGTTTCTAATGCTCTACTAACAACTCCGCTTTAGCAGCTTGCAGACCAAATACTGCAAGCTGAGAAGTAAACCAGATCAAAACAATTCCAATGACCCAAACGCAAAGCAAGAAATTTCCTTCTGGTTTTCCTTCTGTGCTCCTCTTCCCAGAAAGGGGGTGCACAATACCTCTGACCGCAGAAGAGTCCCACTCTCCAGTGTAGCACWGGGAGTCACAGCCATCAGCTGCTGCCCGCACTGCCTGGTGGTGCCAGGGTGTAGATTTAAGAAAACTCATTTTCAAAGCTGAAAAATTCATGGCTTTTAACCTATGCATCATTGCAGTGAGGAAAGCAAAGCTCATAAACTTCTCCATTTGAAAACATTTTTCCTTTTTCGGTTCCTCAAGAAAAGTGTCTAGTGTGACCAAAAGATTGACTGTCTCTAGCCTCAAAAATCTGATGAGCTGACTCAGAGAGAAATCAAGAGCTTAAAAAGCAGTCCTCATTAGCATAATCTTTCTATGACATTCCTAATGGACCCAAAATTGCAATGGTCAAAATAATCGCATATTTTGATGGTAATAAAAGATGTGAAAAGAGGTCTTTCAGTGGCAATCCTATTAAACTATCTCAGTTTTACATGGTCTTAAACTCTGTTCATCTACATGTACTGAGTAAATTGCAGTCTCAACTGAATAGGCAACAATCATTAGATCAAACATCTTTCATTTAATACCGATCATTTACCCAGGATTATGCAAATAAATAAATAAATAGAAATTTAATCCTACCAAATCACCCAGCCTTATTGCCTTAGCAGAAACTTCAGAAGCTTTCTCTTGCTGTTTTTTGAAAAAATTGCTGTTCATAAAAGATAGAACTGTGTAGAGACACAGTTCTTGGTATACTGGTTAATGAAATGCTTTGGAAGTAGAAGCTGGTATCTGAGGGTCTCAAGCATACAAAAGGAGGCAATACATGAGTTAAAAATATACTTGAAAAATATGTGGAAAAAATCAACAGATAAATACAAAGACCTTTGTTCAGGAAATCCAAGACCCACAATGCTTAGAGTCTAGGGAGGTATCACTACATGTTGCCCCTGTTCTTTTGGGGTTTTTCTCCATGCATGCAGCATTAGGGTCTGTGGCAGTTTGGAAACTAGAGGTATGAGAAGGAACAGCTAGAAGAGTAAAATGCTAATGACAGAATGAAGACTACTTAGCACTACATATTATCCTGCACTTTGCTTATCAAAATTCCCCTTAAAAATTGAAGTAAGCAATCAAGCAAGGCACCTATTTTACTAAAACAGCAAAGTAAAGGAAGCTCTTAGAAAAACGAAGAATTTTCACAAACATTAAAGCCACATCCTAGAAGAAGAAAAATATGAAATAACATAGAAACTTTAATCCCTTAATTCATATTTATTTTTCTAAATATAAAACCCTAGCAATAAAGGCCAAAAGAGATTTCAAGGAACAAATTGTTAATTGCATAAAACTTACTGAGGAAAAAACCCACTTTTATTCAAACATATCAGAAGCAGGAATCCAATCAGAAATAAAGTTGAATAGACAACTGAAATATACTGACTGATCTCAAGAAAGACAAGGCCACAGCACAAAATTTAAATTTATTCTTTTCACTAATACACAAAGAATGAGGAGGAGGAGGGAGCAACTGTCTCAAAGTGTCAGATGTCAGAATAGTTCAATAGAATACATTGTAGCAAGACATCAATACAATAAATTTCTTAACTAGGAGAACTAAGGAAACTCAAATACCAAATTGCTGAAATACTGRCTATGGTAACCAATCTGTCAGTCCAAATAGCATCTCTGAAGGGCAGCAAGGGGTATCCAGATATTTCTAGGTGCTTGACTTCAAAACTGAGACTATAAATAAATGCTATGATAAAGATAGACTTCTTAGATGGAGAAGTAACCATAATACATCAGAAAAGGTCAATGTGTTTTATGTAAAGGGAATGTGATTTGCAACATAATTTTTGCTTTTCAAATCTGCTGGAGTCCTTTGACAGAGTCAGKGGTGGGGGTAAAAGATATGTTTAGAATAGTGAGTTGAAATCTACAGCTGACTGTGAAGACCTACAGGAATATCTTGTGATATTAACTCTGGAAATGGGAATGAAATGGCAGATGAAATTCAATGCCAATGAATGCAAAATAATGTGTTTGGTGGGAAAAACACAATAACCCTACTACAGACGCACAATAACGAGCTCTGAAAGATCTTGTAGTCATTATAAGTAGATTTTTGAAAGCATCAGCTCAATGTTCAGAGGCAGCTAAAGTGGTAAATAGAACTTAGGAAATATTAGGAAAGTAATAAARAACAGAAATTGTCATTATGACACTATATATGTCTGGTGAGTCTACGTCTTGACTTCTGGATGTAATTCTGATCATCCCTGTTAAAAAGATGCAGCAGAAGTAGGGCAGTTTCAGAGGCAGAAGATGTCAGATCAGAAATATGGAGATTAAAAATACTCTTCACTGAGATGACTGATAGGAGGCATGTATAAGAAGATTATGTAAAATCTCAAACATTACAAATACTATARCCAAGTAAAATTTACTTTGTAGCAAAATTGTTAGGGAAAAAGCCTAAAACAAATTAAAGAGAAGATCTTAAAATAAAAAAATACAATATAGTCACAGTTGTCGTGCAATGATAGAGCTCAACAATATGGCTAGGAGAAGAATTAAGAAATTAACGTATGATAGTTTTATCAAGCATCAGTAAAAGGAAATGTCCAGAGAACAATCTCAAGATTAAAAAGTCCTTGACTGCTGAGTACCAACAATTCAGYGACTGTACCGAGAGGTGCAACTTTTTTATACTTACACTCCTTTTAACCTTTCACTTGAATCATCCACTGTACATAATTTCTGAGACCTGGTGAGGTTTGCTGGGTTTGATACAAGAGAGATTCTTGCTGGCATTTGCATTCTCTTTTACTGACCTTTCTCCAAAACCATAGCTCTTTGGTGAGTTCACTCCTGTAAATAAATGCTACTCATCATAGTGAAGATGTGTCAATAGACAGGAAATTTCAAAAGGCCTGTAGTAATTAACCACAAATGTTCTCCCTGCCATAAAATTTAAGAATCATCAGTGTCTTTTCTACAAATAGTCACAAGACTCTGAGATGCAAGTTTTCCTACTGTACAAAGCATCCAGTTTTGACTATAGTTTTAAAAAAATAAATATTTAAGACAGAAAGCTTTGTAATTCTTTTAAGTAGGGCTTTTGTGAAGCATCTGAAAGAGAATCTGTTTTGGTAGATAATTTACTGATCACATTATCTAAAGCCTGTCCTATTCCTCACTCAGTTTTGTTTTAAATAAGGGGAGAAATAAGCCATTGAAAAAGCATATCGTGTATTTGTCCTATTTAACTTACTAAATAAATAGAATATATTGAAATAATATGAATTTAACTAACCTCGTAAGATTTCATTCATTAAAAAAAATATTAGRGGTTAGAAAGTAACATGCATGTTAATGAGAGAAAGAATTTTTTGTATATGTTTCGGGAGTTTTTTCCCCRGATCTTTTGTCTTGTATTAGATTGAGTTACTAAATGGCTGTCACACTCTGCCTTAGAGATAGCTTTATTTACGTGATGAGCAGGGAATTTTTGAGTTGGATTATGCCTTCCGAAGCACAGATGTATGCCTGAACATTGGAAGAAAGGGAAGTTCTTATGAAATCTGTTCTTATATCCCCATRTTTAAATTACCAGTAACTTCAAAGAAACATAAAAATATGGCTAATGCAACTTCAAGGTCTCATACAAAAATTGGGGAGCAATAAATTTCATTAATGATAACAAGAAATTGCTGAAAGTAACTTGATCATTTGCTCAGAGGGTACAAGCAAACAAAATGCATTTTAATCCCACCAAGCATGTGGTTGCATATCAAGGACAGAGGAGCAAAATAGTTCTTTGCRGAGCAGTGATTGTAACCTAGGAAGCAGGAAAAGAAAAAGTTTTGGAATATAGCAAGAAGGAGTAGGGGTATAAGGTTTCTTATATACGAAATAACCATTCATGCTCACACTCCCCCAGAAGGTCAATGTGATCTTTGATTATAGAAATAGGAGATTTTCCAAACTAGAGAGACTTTTATACTACTGTAGCATTTATTGGAAATATTCACAGTATGTTTTATCAATGTCTTTAAAGGTAGACAAAGGTCCACATTTTTCAATCTTTACAGAGATAGTTATTGAGACTGGATGGTGCAGAATTGTGCAGTCTCAGGCAGAAAAAAATTATGGGCAGGAATAATTGTTTCTTTTGGTAAATTCATACTTTACATATTTTTATATATATGTCAATATTTATAGAGATCATATGCATAGAACCCTTCTAAACAGGTTAGGTTGACATGGAGATTTATACAGAATTTTAAAAATACATTATCTCCTCTCATTTTTTAAGATATGCATTTCTCTTTTAGATTGTTTCTATCATGCGATGAAATGATAAAATATTACTGAAATATAAATACATATATTCCTGGGAACATGAATATTGAAAAGGTAAATTTACGCTATTGAAAAGATGGGTCAGAAATTATTTATTAATTGAATAACATGAAARCAATTTTTTCTAATTTCCATTTTTTTGCTATTGCATTGCCTTACATGTCTATGCGTTTTGTCTTCTCAGCATCAGTCATCACTAAAACTTACTGATATTGATGAAGTGAATACTCTGCTGCAAACTTTCCTCTGGGGAAATCCCATCAGTGACAGATGTTGATTCAGAAATGCATGCTGTGACTATCCCAGCAGTATCACATAGCCATGTTTCCTTTATTTTGCTTTTTGCTTGAGCTCAGCTGCTCTTCAAACCAGCTTTCTTACCTTGCCTGTAAAGATTTCAATTTTATCTGGAACAAAACTAGCAATTCAACCAATTTGACTGCAGTCTTCTAAACCAGCCTCATCTCCTCATTGCCTTTGGATAATGAAAGCTTCCCGATATAAAATCTCCAATTGTGTGAAAAAATGAACTCCTTAAGTTATTGGTATCACTTTAGATTCCTGAGTCTACAAAATGACAATGTAATATACAGTGTCTGAATTTAGCAACTGAATATTATGAATCATAGCTCTTTAAAGTGTACCTGATCAGCGTGTTGAGATTTTATTTGCTGAAGCTCTGAGGAGAGCTGATTCTGCTGGGCAATGTATTATAGACAATAAAGAGATTCATAGGATAATTATCCGTAGTGCAGGAAAATATCTGTTAATTACCATTTTTACATATATGTTCACAGTCACAAGCTCAACTGGAGCTGAATGAAATACATTCTTGGTTTGATAAAAAGGAAGAGTTGAAAAAAAGGTAACAACACATTATCTCCRATTTGTATCACCACATATTATTTATCCAAAATAAAATTATGTTCATTTTTGCTTGCTGCTCTCCACTAAGGCAGCAATGCTGAGTCAGCATCAGTAGAATCTTGCTGATGTTATTGTTTTTTAGGTCTTTGGAAAAGGTGATCTACCAGCAGCTGAGGTCTATATGCTGATCTATATCTGCCTAATCACTGTTCTGTTCTCATTTATTCCCCTGTGCCTATTCCATGACTCTTACTAATTAAAATGAAAAATACATCAAAAGACTTAAGGAATTTCTATGGCTAGAAATTAATCATATTTTACTCATTATGCTGAATATATTTCCAAAAAAATTATAAGTTCTGAGAACAAACCAAGATCTCATTCGAGACCTTCAATGTTTACTAACCTAACTTTAAAGCTACAAGCATATGAAAATAGTTTAAGACAGTCTCTTTGTGTCATGCCGTTKTCAGGACTGATTTGGAGGCTTTCCCTGATTAATTGAACAAGTGAAGCTGATGACTCTGGTGTTCTTTGTGGATATTTCCACAACAGACTAGACATAAATGCAAATAATAATAATACTAATTATAATGATGATGCTTGGATTACCACTCTCAAATCATTGTTATATATAAAGRAAACATTAAAAAGCACTTTTAAATACAATTACGATGTCAGCAAGCAGCGAAAAAGTAAGAAGCTGGCTGAAGCTATCATGTTTCAATATAGATATAGTCAGGAAATATTTGCATTTTGTATGTTGATAACTCGTATATTTATCCAATGTTAAGTACAAAAGATGAGATTTCTGGGTTGCCTAGATACACTATGATTTTTCTCAGTGATGATCTGATGGATTCCAGATTATTATTAAAAAAACCCCAGGAAATTATATGTTTCATTTTTGAAATATTGGTCACACAAGCATAGCCCTGCTTGCCTTCATTAGATCTAGGCTTAAAGACAGCAGAAGATTTACTTCCTTTTCAATGCTACTTTCATTCGGTTTTTTTCTGCTTGTCTCTTTTTATTTACAGTCAGTAAAGTTTAGCCTCAAATGCTTTAAAAGTTCCCATTACACACTTGCCTATCTCAGTTTGAGRTTTTGATGAAGGTATGTGACAGACTCAATACACATTAATTGAGCAGTTTAAGTGACCTAATTCCAACCCACTTTGCAATGGTTCAAGAAAATTATATTTTCAGAAAAAAAACCAAGTTTCCCATTCCCATTCGTTACTGGGAGTAGATGCACCATATAAATAGCTGTATGACCATAGGTTAGGAGGTGGCACAACACCTGCCATCTTCTTGGGGCGGTGGTTTGCTAAAGGCCACAGGAAGAACCTGCCCACCAACTGGAAAACCTCCCAAACCAATTTCACAGGAAATTTGCAGGGCCTGATTCTCAGGATCTGATCACAAAACATATGCCTAAATTCTGTGAACAGCCAGATTTGGCAGGTATTCTCAAGTATAAGTACGGCAGGCACCAAATAGCACACAAAGTGGTTGTACAGTAGACTTCATTAAGGTGCACAGTGGGTTTTCTCTCAGGAAATGGCAGCCAGACAGAGCACCACTGATACTACCACTGTTTTATCTAATTATATCACTAACCCAAGCTGTGAAGGCCACAATTCATTCCCTTCACCTGTCAGGAGGGATTAAAGCTTGCACCTAATAAAACTCTTCTACAGGTGCTTCTTCATTACTTTTTTATTTTGGATTGGGAGTGTGCTTTCCTCTTGTCTCCATATAGTGCCCTGTGGACAATGTTAACAGCATTGTCTTTCCAGTTGGCTCCACTGAAAGTCCTGAATTATTTTCTCATGCCCCTTTGGATGGTGATAAGCTAGAAAATATATTTCAGGAGTACCTTTCTTCCATCCAATTACTGATGGGCATTCAGTCCTTCAGGGCCAGGCTACAGCTAGCCTGAAATAAAATTCTGAAAATCATATACTGTGCATGTCAGTCGTCAGCACTGTTCACATCTGTTGCTGCTTGGCTGTACTATAAAGTGCAGCCATAGCCTGAGAGGCTGGCAGGCACCTCATTGCATATGACCTGAAATTGTTCAATGCCACAGCGAAGAATTGAGAACTTATTTCGCTGGAGACACACAAGTGTGCGCACACAAGACTATAAGGTAATGGTCAGTGTACTTCAAATGAGGCTGTGATCTGAGTACTCATTCCCTTGTAAGAGAATTGTCTATTTTTATAGTGTCAATTTAACTGCAGAGTGTGGGTTAACTTCTGAACACTTCCTGTTCCAGCGGAAACTGTCATGCTCATGGAATTTCATGTAGAATATTGGTTTGCATTGTTTGAGGTCTCTTAGTATCAGATAAACAACAGCAGAAGTAATATCTCCAAYAATGCCTCTTTAAGACAAGATAGTTGTTAAATACAATAAATGACAAACCACTATCAAAGTTGTTTCAATGGTCTTAGGGGTGATCATAAGAAGCATTTACATAAGACTATTATGAAGACTACTTTCAGTAATATGCATGCTTAATTTCCAATGCAGCAGGATAGTTTGGATTTTTTCAAATTTTCTCTTCTTTGAAATCCAGAGTTTCCTTTTCTAAATGTAAAACATAATTAGGAGAGGCAAAATATAAAATATGAAGAAGACCTTTCTTCATAGCAGAATAGAATACTTTGTGATTTCATTGAATAGAATAGAACAGAACAGAATAGACTGTTTAAGTTGGAAGGGACCTACAAAGATCATCCAGTCCAACAGCCTGACCACTTCAGGGCTGACCAGAAGCTCAAGCATATTGTTAAGCATGTTGTCCAAGTGCCTCTTAAACACTGACAGCCTTGGGACATACACCACGTCTCTAGGAAGCCTGTTCCAGTGTTTGAACACCCTCTTGGCAAAGAAATACTTCCTTATGTCCAGTCTAAACCTCCACTGGTGCAACTTTGAACCTCTGAGCCATTTCCATACTGGATATCCCCRGATACCAGAGAGAAGAGCTCAGGCCCTCCCTCTCTACATCCCTTCCTCAGGAAGCTATGGAGAGCAATGAGGTCGCCCCTCAGCCTCCTTTTCTCCAAACTAGAGGGGCCCAAAGTCCTCAGCCTTTCCTCACAGCACAGGCCTTCCAGCCATTTTGCCAACTTTGCTCCCCTCCTCTGGACCTTCCCATCCTTCTTAAATTGTGGGGCCCAGAACTGCACACACTACTCCGGGTAAGGCTGCACCAGTGATGAATACAGTGGAATAATCATCTCTATATTGTACTTTTAAGGAGGTAATAATTTCTCAAACCATTGTCTTAATCATGGAATTTATTTGCCCTTTCCTGTTTCAGTGAAAAATACTGAAATAAAATATGCAGAATAAGTAACTCAATAGAGATTAGAGACACTCATACAGAGGAAATTGGAAACAAAATGTAGTGGATAAGAAATAGGACAGATGCACACATGTCAATCTGCTAAACTTATTTGCTGTTGTGTAAAGTCCCAGCATCCATGAAATATTCCTATTTACTAATGGAAAAAGTAAAAACTTGATTCACCACATCATTCTACATTAAGAAAATACTACCACTCAGTATGGCTTTTTGATTTAATTACAGTCAGAACAGTGAAAAATAGATTGAAAAATCACAGGCATAGGTATAAAAGTTCTTTTGCTATGTTTACTTTCTACAGTACAGAGAGTTATTGCCTAGGATTAACTGATGATTAATTGATGAATCAATATTTCATCCAGACTGTTCTTGCATCTTTATGGTGATAGGAATAATGAAGTTCTGATACAGCAATTGGAACATCTAATCACAGTGCATTTCACAGCATTGGGTCAAATATTACTTGCATAGTCATACAACTACGGTAAGTAGGAGACAGTAATGAGTATTAATAATTAAAATATCATATTAAACTGTTCTACTTACATTCCAGCAAGAGGAGGAGGATCAGCTCAGAGTCTGCCTTGAAAAGAGTAACCCAGCTGAAGTAGGAAAGGCAGGAACCCTTCCTATTCGATGCCTTGCTTTCTGAAAATAAATGACATCAACTGATGTGGTCTAAATCCAGTTTGTATGTAGTCTCCATGGCWGACCAAGCCAGCATACTGCAAACTTCCTTGCCACAGTCTACTTGACAAAATAAGAGTCACTTCTGGGATTGCTTTCTGATGTGCAGAATCATTCTCAATACTGCAATCCCTTAGGTAAAAGCTTTTATCCCATCTGAGTCTTCAGTTCCAGCCTTAAAAGTAGGTATTTATACATATGTATCTATATCTGCTCATCAGAGAAACAAGACCTCTTATCTCCAGAATGTGCAAATATTCAAATTAAATTAATTATTAAAACAAAATATTAAATTAACAGGGTTTATTTTTATCGTTGTATATATTAAATTATTAAACATTTAATCTTCATAAAAGTCAGTGGGAGACATATTGTCACTTTCTCCAGTGAAGTAAACAATTGAAAATGTAACACTTTCAATTGAATTTAGGATTTTCAAAGAAAACCCAGTTTTTAGATCATGGCAAGAAAACAGTGACTGATCAAACTACTCTGCATGAATTTGTACAGTTCAATGAAGATGCAGATGTCCTCTAGATTAGAAGTACTGATTTTTCTTGTAGCTGAAGCCTCTCTGCCCACCCTCCCCAACACCCTCTAAATTAAATGCCAGTTAAAAATATGATGTAACAAGGCAGTAATATTTTCATTAGCTATTTTATTATTATTACAATTTGGACATGTAAAAGAAAGAAGAGACAAGACACTGTCGCTTCATCTGTGTAACCCCAAGGAAGTCCAAGTGATGGAGAGCCAGTTAATTGTTGTATTATATTTTACATCCAGAAAAACCCCCTATCAAGAAAGCATTAATGGAGTAAAGGGTAATATCTGACGATTAGAAAATAGAAGTGGTTTTCTGCATCTGCACCAATTTGATAATTACTCCATGCACTTGAGGTGAGAGAGAATTTGAAATACCTTGAATGTTTCAAAAAAGTGTAAATACTTCTCTTTAATGAGATACAGTGCTTGACTTAAGTCTGTGGAACTACTTAGAATGTAAGAGATGTTGAACTGCACATAACTGGTAAAAACCAATGCTGAACAAAATTCAGATCACACAAATAAAAGTACAGCCTCTAGACCACAAAAAGTCGTCCAAACCACAGGTGCTCAGAAGATGAGAGCACATTGGATTGCACATACCTACTTGCAGTGCGCAATACATTCCTCAAGGTCTTTCTAATCAAACCAAAATCATGGACCTGATCAGGGTGGACTTTCAAGTTATACGACTCTGTTTTAAACTGCAGATAAACTGCATGGTTATAATGGTCACTTCTGGTCCTGAAACCCATTAATCTTTTGTCGTGTCACAGTTAAAAGYGCAGGCATCTGTCTGTTTGCATACCCTTGTTTGCCTAAAATTACGATTTCTGGACAGCTTCTAATGTTCTCAAAAAAGTTTTGAATGTCATGGCTGGTAATGGTTTGTGTGTAGCATTTCATTTTTTTAATTTCCCAGTGAGAATAATTTTAAGGAGGAGTGGAGTATTCATTACCTTCCCCCATCTCTTCATTCTCTTTGTTTTCATAACTCCCTTTGTGTCCTTACTCTCCTCTTCCTTTTTCTTACCTTCATTTGGAGAAGTGACAGGAGAAATAAGCCAAGGAAGTGAGTTTTTTACTTTGCTCTGAAGCCAGGGAGATTTGTGTTCCTCCCAGTCTCCTTTGGCAATGAGTTTTCAAGCCTGGGTGCTGTTGCTGAACAAGCCATCTTCTGCTCTTATGGACTTCACTCTCACGATTGACAGATGCATCACTCCTAAGGAAGGTAGCTGTCACGGCAGAGCTTTGTCACAAAAAATACCAACAACCCCAAAACCAATAAGACAAATAAAACTACTTTCTAGCATGTCTAGAGGTAGTACCTCAGATAGCTCTAAGTTCAATCAGAATACAAACCAGTATCTGCCCTTATAGCACATTTGTCCTGGAACATATGTGATGGAAAAAAAATGGGAAGCATTTTGTGTGACTTCTTTTTTTTTAATGAATGAAATACAGCATTATGAGCTGGAAGAGATATCTACTTATATGGGCCAAATCCTTGACTGAGAAGATACTATTTTTACATCYTCATTTCCTGAGTGCAGCTGCACCTCCAAGCCAAAAGCAGGAAACCTGTAAAACTAAGTCTAGAGTTTAGTTCTTAAATCCATGTTTATGACCCTAATAAAGACCCACTTGGGGGGGGTCGTTTGAAACTTTGAGTTGGTGGAAATGCTATACTTTTGTAACTCAGAGTAATCCTTCAGGCATTCATATTTGGGGGTGAGCATCCTTCCAAAAACCTTTGAATTTGTTTAGATGGTTTGGGGGGACTTAAAACTGCATCATAGAAGTTGCTTCAATTTATCAGTAGGTAAAGTGATAAGGTAAGACTAGGTAAGATTTAGTAACTGTTTTAGATGCCTTTTGTTTATCAGCACATTACAGCCAAACAAATTAGGACTGAACTGAGCAATGCCCCCCTCAACCTCTCCTGCTGCAAATAGCTAAAAAAATGGCTTGATGTGCTCCATTTTTCATAACTTCTATTATTTCAAACAAATCACCACTTAGTGTTTTCAGGGACATTTGTCTTTGTTTAAACATTTCTGTTGTGTTTTGTAACAGAAATTTTTAATGCTCAATTCCCAGTGCCACATCAAACTATTATTTCAAGCCTTTRCACGGCAGTGGCGGGCCCCAGCTGCTCAGCCGTAGAAAACATTTTCTCCAGCAGCAGCAGCAGCAGCAGCTGCTGGCTCCTTGGCAGGCTCGGCAGGCAGCTGCGGGGCCAGGGCTGCCAGCACCGCTGGGGCCGCGATGCGGCAGCAATGCTGATGCAGGCTGCTGCCGTGGCCGCAGCCTCGGATACCCCTCTAATCCTTCAGCAGAAGACTTTGCACGCTTGTCTCCGTTTCAGTGCAAGAGGCTTCCGCAAGTCATTAGAAGATTTTTTTCAGTTGGGGCAATAAAAATGGGGTCAGTGCCAGATCTTTATAATTTCCTTCCAGTGTCCCGACCTTAAAGACTTGCCCTCCTTGAATGTTAAACTTTCTTTGCTCAGTAGGCAGGCAGGCTGTGTGCCAAGGAAAAAAAAAAAAAGTTGTTTTTGCGTGCTCTCACACATGACCCATATATTTGTGCCTAGGTTTTCAATGATGCCCCGAGGAGCCGTGATGCCTGAGATTCACTGCCACCTGGAGGAGTCAAGTTAACCTGAAAGAGTCTCTACCTCCAGTGTTTTAACTCGTCAGAATGGCTTTCAGATTTAATTTGGCACCGCTGTCACAGAAATTAGACTGGAAGCTAGGCCTAAATATAAATAAAGTTCTGTGTGTGTGTGTATGTGTGTTTTTAAATCATGATTTATTAAAGAAACAGAGAATTGATATAAATAAAATATTACTTCCCTTCTCAGTAAACTATGTCCACATTGCTTTATTACTTTTAATCATGTAATGCAAACACAGCTGGAATTTTTTATTTCTCCACTTTCTTACTTTTAAAATGGGCCTACTTTTTTATTATTGTAAATAATATTCATGAAATATGTAAAAAGGTAACATTTTATAAACTATGCTATATTTTCCTTTACTTAGTCATTTGCAAATTCAAACAATTTTAGTGAGAGCTAAAACTCTGTTGTGTTCTTGGACATTCAGATTTTAATATGAAACCTCTGGCTACCTAATACTTGAGAAAAAATCCATAGTTTTTTCTAGGATGATAACAGATAATCCAATAAAATACATTTCCTCAGAAATTTCCAGAGATACTGAAAGTAGTGGGTCACATCTAATAAAAAATCTCTTCCTATTTTCTCTGATATTTTTCTAATTAAATGCAGTTTCTGTCCTGACAGTATAAGGCTGTGTATACACTCCTGAAGTGCTTTTTGAAAAATATATTTACTTAGTAAATATTACTGAGTTCCAAGAGCAGTTTATAATTCAAATCATGGACTGGAGCCACACTGATTCTTAGTTTTAAAGAAAGATTTTAAACATGTACTGTTAATGATTTAGCTCTGTAGTCAACAAATACATTACATGGGAAAGTGCAAATGCCTCCAGCATTTGAGAGGCAGATGAGATTAACTTTGCAACGATTTGGTCAAAATCCATCTGAGGTCTGTACACCTCTTCAAATAAACCTTTTAAATGGCACAGCATAAAAATTCTTTCTCTGGCTTATCTCCCTTTTCACATGTAAGGTGCTGATGGGAAAGAAGGTAGAAATTAGTTTTGATCCACACCTATAGCCTACTATTTTGCCATAGGTGCCTGTCTGAGTTGCAGTCTGGGGCAGGCACCTGCACCATTGAATGCTACTCCAAGGTACTGCCACAAGCTTGGTCAGCCTGGTCCATCCACACGTTCGTGCCTCCAGCACATAACCCAAGGTACACAAGGTCTTTGAAAACTATTGTGGAGCCACATAACTTGCAGGATTAAACCATACCAGTCTCTATGTTTGCAAAATTGAGCTCTGACTCAATTTGCTCATATAAGAGCAAATAGTCTACCAGATTTCCTTTCTTCTGGTTGCAGTAGATATATCTATTCCAGGAACTAACTCTTCAAATTGGATGGTGCTTTTAGGCATTTTCTCCATACACAGGCAGCAAATGAAGCAGTGAAGAAGATACTTATCAAGACTAAAAAGAGGTTATTTGACCTAAGACAGAAATTCAAAACACTCACAATTTTCTGATTAAAAGAAATTAAAATTTCTGTCTTGCCAACCAAAATTTACATGAAAGTGAGGTAAATAAGTTTTGTTGTTACATTTTTTAATAGAATTAATCAACAGGTCCTTTAAACCAAATATTAATATTTTATTTTAAATGCCTCAGGCCTAATCTATTTTAATATTTTATTTTATTTTGGCGCTATATGGTCTGAAAAATTTTCATGTTGCTTATGAGAAGCAGAACTGTYGTAAGGTATTTGAGCCCTGAAATGTGCCCCAGCCAAACCATCTTTAGTTATTCTTATCAGAGCCCTCAGGAATTCATCAAGATTACTGAAATGTAAACTGCGCTAAATTGGGAAAGAAAAAGCTGAAGAACAGAATACCAAGACAGCAAGAAATAGATAAAGAAGGACTGTGCTGCACTGGACTAAAACCAATCATATTTTCTAGAAGGTGCATGCAGAACGTGTGGTCAAGATAGAGGGACCAATCAACTAATACGTGATCGCGTGGACAGTAGTTGTAAAATGTATAAGTAGAGTGTAATGTAAACAATAAAGCGTCTTCTGCGTAATCATATTGATTCGTTGTCCAAAAGTCCTGAGGTCCCGCACAGAACCATTTAAGCACGACTACGATTATTGTGCTCTTCCTCATGGCACCTAACTTCTGACTTGACTGGAAAGTTTGAAACAAGTTAATAGAAAAAACATTTCAAGATTCAGTGGACTAAAATGTCTTAAAGGATTTCTAAAAATTGGATAATGAACATTCAGTTTCAAAATTCTTCTTAACCAACTTAATTTAAAATCTGGATTTAAAAATTGCTGAGCACACTCTCAGTTCAGAAGAAAGCTTATTAAAAATACACCCTGGTAAATTAAAGCAACCCTCCACCCCTTAATTAGGGCTTAATTTTCTGCTATATTTTCCATTAAGGTTTCAACAGATATTATTGAAATCCTTATGACTAAGAGGACAACTATAATATCTTCTCCACAGAAATAGGTCTTTCTGCTTGTTTTCTCACCTAAAATAATTTCTCTCAAGATCTTTCCTTCTTTATTGATCAACTATCAGTCCGTATATTTTTGTCATATTTTGGTAAGGTTTTTCTTTTACTTTCCCATATTATGAGCTTTCTCTTTCTCTTTTCTTTCTGGAAAGGTTTCTGATCTTTTTCTCCTTTACTCTAGGCTTCTGATTTTTTTGTTTGTTTTATACATTTTCAATATCTGATTGATTTTACTTCTCCACTCCTTTCCATACATTTTTTTCTATTTACTTTTTTCCCATATTCATCTTCCCTCTCATTCTCTGAAGCTGTCCCTACTTGTTATCTTTTGGGTTTACTCAGGGAATTGTGAACCCTTGGAATTTGCCATTAGTTAGTGTGTCTTGACGATAGAAGTACTAGAGAGTTGTATTTAAGGTTAATKGAATCAATTCTAGTTAATGGTGATGAATAAACAGTGGAAGTAGGGCCTGTGCCTGCTCAGCTGGAATTGAGGGGCTGACCTTGCTCCCTTTCTACCCCTGGAAACCATGAACTATTACGCATTTTAAGCAGATATCCTCATCTTGAGTCATGGCTGAAGAAAGTCATAGCACAGAGTGCCTTCACACAAAGTTATATATAAGGTGTGAAAGCTAAAATAAACGCTGTAGTGAAGGAACCGCCAATCAATTTCCTCCACTCACTTGCTAATTAAGATATTTTGCATCAGACAAATGAAAACATGAAGGCGCTGGGGAGTTTCTTGAGGTCAGACTTTCTACCAGTATATGTGATAATGCCAGGAACTGAGGGAGTAGGAGATAAGATTTCTTTCCTTCTTTTGAGGGGGAATAAAAAGCCTGTACAAAATGTTTTTACCTAAGCAGAATGTTGTTACCTAAAGCTAAATTTAGAAGAATACTAGACTTAATTGCTCTTTCAAAAATTTCTAAGGGAGCTTAGATAACCACAGGCAGTTCTTTGGCTTACTAATTTTTCCTCTTCATGGGAGGAGGTTGTTAAAGTATGCAGGCAGGAGATCCTGGCCTGAGGTTTACTGAACAGAAAATGAGAAACTACTGAACAGAAATTGTTGGACATAACAAATAACAAAGGGAGAATCTGAAAAAAGGTACAGAATGTGAGCAATGACTAGCTTTTACACACTGTTAGGGGGAAGTTCTGTGAAAAATGGCAAGTCTTTGCAGATAAACAGAGGGGAGCATTGAGAACCTTTTGGGGAGTATGACCTTGTGTTGCCAGCAGTACCTAGGTAATCTGAAGRACTAGTTACTAGCTGTAAAGTAGGGAGTCCCTATCAGCCACATTTTCAGATTAAGCTTAATGCAACATAACTGGGTCTTTCTTTTATATTCAAATCAGTTTCATAAATAATAAACTCCTCTTTGCTCAGCAGGTTTGTACTCTCAAATTCTAGTTAATTTGTGTTTCTTGAAAGATAATCACATTGATTTTTTAAAAAGTAGGGGAAAAAACTGACTGCATAGATGCCTGTAGTTCTCATGTATTGAAGTGTTCATAAACTGGAGCTTGTGACATCAAAGAAGATGTTCTTCTTGGGCTCGGAGTCATATTGGGCCAAAAAGTAAGTTTTCCAAGGAAGATAAAACTCACTTAAAATAGAGAATGGTATCAATAGCAGGTTTTAAACTTCAATATTTTTATGTATTATGAATGGTCTAGTAAAATGTGTCCCTCCTGTCCCATGGTAGGAGGGTTGAAACTAGGTGATCTTTAAGGTCCCTTCCAACCCAAGCAATCCTGTGATCCTATGAATCTAGAAAATTTTTAGATTTATTCTTGTGTTTTTGTAATGRGTTAGGTACTTTAAAAGCTGCTGATTAACAGCAGCTCTCTCTTGAGCAGAGCTCAGCTCCCTGAATGGAGCTATTGCAAAGCCGGTGTATTGCCTGTGTTTCACATAAGGCCTACCTGAAGCCACAATAAAGTCAGCAGTAATGAAAGCTTTTCAGGCCTTTATTTATCCAAACTCTGATCTGGACCTTACGTGCAACTAAATTATCTGGTTTTCTAATTATTTCAACTGTTCTGTTAGTTTGTGGAAGCCGGTCAGTTTTAATACACCTCTGCACTCTTGAGTGGATACAACACCATTAAATCATTTAAGATAAGACCATTTGGTTACAATAAATTCTATCATTTCCATGGCTATAGAAAATTTCAAGCTTTTGTTTTCCTTAATATCGATTCAAAAGTCAGAATCTTATCTGAAGAGTGTTTATATTTCCTAAGCTTCTAACTAACCTGATATTAAAGCAGAGTTATCCAGAGAAGCCTTTATCAAATAAAAATAAACTTGCAAATGTCTTGAACTCATCTCATTAAGAATAAAGGTACAGTTATTAAACTTTTAAAAGGTGTCTGAGTATATCTGAATCTGAAGCAGAAGTAGATACTGAGGAAGTATATACCAACTCATTTTTTGAACATCTCTRTGTTTCTTATTAACTCAGTATTTCACCTTTACGAAATGCATGTACATACATGAACATGCTCACATTCCTGCACATGTTTATGCATATGTACATATATAAGAATACAGATATTCCTTTATATACTAATTATTGGATCACRGTTAAATGATTCATACAACAGTATGCTTTAGAACCTTCTGATTGTATGAGGCAGATCACAAACATGCAACACCATTGCTCTCATTGGAAACAGAGAATGTTATTCCAGTTTCTTAAGAATCGGCATAAAGATAATACAAGTCTCTCTAAGACTAACCACTGTAGAGAAGCATCATCATACATAGGGCTTATCCAGCTACTTTCTTTTGACCTTTTCTCTATGAATTATACTAAAAAACGTTGTATTATTCAACTTTTCCATTATTCATTTTCTTAGCATATGAAGAATCTTTATTTGTAACAGCTATGTTAATGCTTGACCTGAGTRTGTTGGGTGTAAAGCACGTAAAGCACTTTCAGATTTGAGAGCCATGTTTCTGTCAGCCACAAGTAGAAATACAGCCAGTGATCTCATTCAACTTCTGTGTGATATTCTTTTCACAGTGAAAAACCATTACAAAATGTAACACATTATTTATGACTGGCAGTCTCTGGTTAGAAAAGGTTCAGGGCTGGGATCAGAACAAGCATTGAAGGTCAGGATTGAAATACATTCATTTTTAAGAACGCAATAGAAAGCTTGAACATCAGTTACTAAGGAGTATGGGTCACTGACTTTGCCCATTTTGGACACAGATACCCAGCATGTGTCAAAGAGATTGCAGTGCAAGGCATGAAAATAGAATCTGCTTTATATCCAAGGATAGTGCTCCTGCATTTTCAAGAATGTTGAATTAATTCAAACAATGAGAAAGCATAGAATAAACAAGCATGTTTTTAAAATATATTTAATTTTCTCTCAGCCCTATTTATATCAGCATCACCTAGGATACCCATGAAAGATGCATATGCTCACAGTTCTAACTCAGTCCAGGCGGGAAAACTTGCAGAAGTTTGGAAGCAGGGGTTGTCTTCCACAGGAAGAGCAGATAGGATTTTGGTTTGGTTTGGTTTGGGGTTTTGTTTCTTTTACTACCATTTACTTTATTCACTTATCTTTCGACCAGAGGGTTGGATTTAAAAAAGGCAGGTGACAGCATGTACTGAAGTAGTGCTCTATCAGTACAGTCACACGTGACTCCTCCCTAAGGAAATCACTGCATTGCAGAGAACTCAAGTAAATTCTGTAGGCTTGAATATATAGAATATGCTCAAAGTTCACTGTCATTCAAACTTTTTTTTTCAAGAAAGGCATTAAATGCTAGGAGAGGCCTCTGATGTGTTTATTTTAGCATGGTACTAGTGTTTGTTACTTTAAGACCCTTGTCTTACTGCTTGCTTCAGTGAAGTGAATGTTATCAAGCGAATTATTGTGAACAGCAAAATACTTCTTTCTGTCTTACCTTCCGTAATTAGAGCAACGGGCAACATGGTTTTATGGAGGTGACTTTGGTCTAGAATTCAAGATATTTAAGCCTCTCTGCCATTTGTGATCATAAGGGTTCAAAGATGTGGATCACTATATATGTAAATAGTCAATATTTCTAAGAAACTATAACTTCCTCAGTTTCTGTAGAATAGGAAATACCCCAATATTTTTCAGATGAGGAACAAAAATAAACTTTGCTTGTGGTTTTTGGGGGAATTTTTTTTGTCTGTTTGAATTTTAAGTCAACAGCCTAGAGCCCACTAAGTTTAAAACTTAAGATTGTTCCTAATCTCTTGCTTTTTTAAACAAGTAAAACAGAATAACATGATTATATAAAGTCCATTAAAAATCAGAAATAATGGAAGAAATATTACAAACCCCATGACTCTAAACTGTATTCAAGCCAGCCAAATTAATACATTACATGCAGTAATTAATCCAAAGCCTCACAGTCAACACTGAAAAGATCTAAATATTTGGCAAAAATCTCTTTCAAATGCTCCTTTACTTTGATAAAATGCCTTATGCTAATAATATGCCCATGGGATCTACTAATAAGAATGTTTTATATCTTACAACCCTTATTTTGATATGAGCAATATATTTCTCTTGGTGCTTAATAATATCTTCAGCTGAAGGAAAATCTGTGTTTAAAAGAAAGTTTCATATAATATAGTTGAAAAATTTCGAACCTCTGTTGTTTCAATAACAGGTTATGCTTACATACCAATTTAAAAATAATATATCCTAGTGTTCATTGAGCCCTGCTAGTTCTTAAAATGTCATCCTCCTTCTATTCCAAATAATGTTACATCCTGACTAGGACAAACTTACGGCCTAAACATTCACCATTTCTAGGTTAGAGGGATATTATATAGCATATTAAATAACAACCTCACTTCCTCTGAAGTGACTGAATAACACCTTTCACTCTGATAAGTGGTGAAGACTTGTTAAACTCATGTGGGAGTAAGTCCTTAAAAGGCCACATTTTTTTTCTGTTTGTAGTGAGATTTTGGGGGGAGGTGGTGCTGTTTTGGTTTTTTTCTGTGTCTTCATTAAGCATTTGCACAGTAGACTACTATGCAAATGCAATTAAAATATATAAAAATACAGAGCATGTGTACATAAAAATATGTCAAATGTATAAACTAAGATAATACAAGACAATGGTAAATTGCAAATTTTATAGACACCATCAAAATATCTGCTGTTCTTCACATTTCTCAGCTACAAGCTTGGACTTCTTAACTGTGCAGCAACTGAAGTCCTGGAAATATACATACATACAACTTTACTGAGATAAGTAAACCAATGTACTATGATGGAACTCACTGAGAGCATGAMATCACTTGTCTGTATCAAAAGGTACATTTGGGGATGTTCAGTCTTCTTACTCCTGCAAGAGACTGATTTTTCAGACTTTTACAGAGGTTACTTTTATGGTCAGAAACTAAAGCAACAATTCTGACCATAACTTAGCAAACTCCTGCTTGATGGAGAAACGCTGAAATAGGGAAGAAAAAGATGGAAAACTTTCAAGAGGGATAACGTGTCACAAATATCTCTAAAGAGGAAAGATAGAGCTTTGTGAAAAACGGGATTCATGCTCCATAAAGAGTTCTTTGGAAATACTTGATTTGTCTTGAAATATAACAATGTTGACATGTCAAAAAATTATGCTAGAAGGAGTTCACTGAAATGAGTTCAGTGAAATGCTTTGTTTCTAAAAATTGATTCCAATAGAATGTTTTCAAAATGTCACTGTGTTTACATTTCAAAATGCCATTTTGTTGTAAATTTTCACAGAGAATTTTAAAATTTTTAGCTGAAAAGGAAACTATACTCTCAACATTAAAAGAAGGAAAGGAAATCAATTCTTTTTGTTAGAAAAAAAATTAAGAGGATAAAAAATTTAGAATAACTGTAGAGATTTATCTGTACTTTGAAAAAATCCAAGACAGTTGTTGTATTCTGTGAAAGATGTAACCACTCTAAATACTTTACAGTCATTGTGGAGAGACAAGTAAATGAAACATTGTGTTGACACAGACCTTGACCATCAAACTGTGTGAATTGTACATAAAGGAGGTTTACACATATTAGTAACCATGGTGTTCATGTCCTGCTATTCTGCAGTGCACACTTACACTGAGTTTGTAGAGAAAATTTTCCCCAGGAATTTATTTTACATGCTAACACTGATAGCCAGAACACTGATGCTTTCCTGATTGAATCCACAGTATGTGGCCAGTGGAGCTACTCGGTCTGAGTTTTAAACTGTTGGTATTAAACTATGAATAAATATGTGGTCATCAGTCATATGAAAGACAAAGAGAACTAATTTCTCAAGAGCTGACACCTATTATTAAGTACAAAGAAATTGCTGTGGACCAGCTGTCTGAGACACAGGGAGCATCTAACCTTGTCTACCAGTAATAACCTTGTCAAATGAGTACGTCCTCACACATACATTGAGAAACAGACATATCTTACTCTGTGACCCCAAAAAGAAGAGAAAGCACTCTTTCTGGGAGAATATGATTATTCATATTTTTTGCTGTCTTCTCCTCCTTTGTCTTCCTGTTAAAATTGCTGGTGAAACCACTTGGATAATGTAATCAATCTTGTAGTTATTTAATGAGTTCTTTAATTAAAGTGATATTTTATGATACATGTATGGATTGCATGCTGTTATTTATTGATATTATTATAAGTACCCATTTAACCGAATGTACCAAAAGGCCAGTATCTTACCTACATAGCTTCTGTTATGAGAAGACAATGAAAGAATAATAATAATAATAATAATATAATAATAAAACACAAAGTATTTTATTTTACTTTCTAGTTCAAAAAATTGAAGCCCTTAGTACTGTTCTTTCACTGCATTTTACCACCAATAGTGGTATTGTTTGTTGATAACAACGTATTTAATCTGTCAACAACCACATTCCACTGAAGATGATAGCATCCTAGATCAACTCTCTTTCAGGTTAAATGAAGGAATAATTAAATGTCTTCCTATTTGGAGATAGCTGAAAGAATAGAAGCTTGTGATAGAGTCACTCCTTTCATGAAGAGGCTGAAACAAGATCCTGGAAAAGCAAAGCTGTTTCTGGAATAGATAACAAATGCTTGGCAAAGGAATTGCCAAGCTGTATGGAAAGTCTTGGGGTAAAGGACTGAAAATATAGGAAAAGTGAGTTTAGCTGAAGGAGCAAACATTGAGAAGGCTTCCTTCTGACAAATATTTGGCAAAAAAACACGGCATGAACCTCTGAAGAATGAAAACTGTCTTTTGTTGTTTATTCTGTCTCTATCCAGGGACATAGGAAATAATTTGGAAAAAAAATACTCAAAATATGTTCCTGAATGTATAAATCTGTTTCACTTCTGACTTGAAACAGATTTTAAATATTGGCTAAGCAATCAGAGTACAGGCAGCTATTTTGCACCTGTTGAGGGAGAGTGGTTTCTTGCCTTAGACTGTGCACAGGAGCATGTCAGATAGGTGACAGATCATTACTTTGCGGTTTTCAAGCACTTAGGAGTACACTTAAGTGACTCTGGAAAAAGGATTATTATTTCAAACAAACTGCAGTTTTGGAGGTGCCTATATCCATTATTTTATACACACTCTAAAATTCCACTGGTAGCTGGGTGTGTCTCGTAAAAACTCAACGGTGGCAACCTAAAAAATACTTTGTAATAAGAGTGGTGGAGAAATGGCTGGGATCTCTACATCACTGGAACTTGAAACAGAAACTTTACTTGAGAGACTCCCAAACCCCTGAYGTTCCCTTTTCCTCATTGTTCTTAATAGATGAATAAAGAGCATGAGTGGGACATTGCTGCTGACTGAAAAGTTATATTGTACAYACTCAGTGGATGTGTTGAGACTATTGTAGATTAAGACTACCACTGATGAAAATAAATAGTGTCATGGCATGATGCTTATATATCAATTACCTTTGGCTATAGTCGTGTCTTGTAGCTGCATCACAGCCAGTGGTCACCACAAACTTGATTTCTCTCTGACATGATCTGTAGACAGATAAAGTAAGCACATCAGGGTAAAGGATGTTGGACATCCAAAACCCCTGTAAGTGTGAAGAAGTCCGAAGAACACATGCTGTCATGACCTTACCTCATRGACATCTGTTTTCCCAGCAGCACGATTAGTGCTGTAACGTAGCAGAAAAAAAAAAAAACACCTTTAATTACCATTGTCCAGCAGAAAGCACATGCTTATGCAAAACTATCAAAAAATATTTGTTCAGGATGCCCATTTGTGTCAGCTTTGACAGACTCTTAGCATAGAACTGAATTTCTTGGTGTTATGAATTAATTACTGGCTTAGCTGGGGCTGCTCTGCTCCCCTCCCCTGTGCCTTACTCAAAGGGCAGGGGATGTGCTTCCCCCTTGGTAATCTTGGAGTTCAGATTTCACTCCTCTCATGGGAAATCAAATTACTGATTATGCCATGACAGACAATCCTTGCCATCCCAGTTAGGGGGATTGATTCTTTCTGTCCTTGGTGTCTTCTTCAACCATGGAATTATGGGCTTTGCTGGATCCTGCCTTTCATTTCTGCTTTTACATGTGGTCTCTGACAGATTTCTTGTTTACTTCAAAAAAAATCCAAAGAGATTAGTTTAAATTTTATTTTTAAAATGGTCAAATTTTTCCAAGTTTTGTGGGGTTGAGGAAACATTACCTACACTGAGTCGACAGTTCAAGATCAGTTAAATGAACACGCTAAGTATAAGTGTTCTGTGGAACAGAACCCAGGTATAATATACTGAGGGACAAGTCAACATGAAAAAATCCAAGCACAGGAATCTTTAAAGTTTGTGCTGTTTAAGACAGTTTGAAAGGAATAATATACAGAAGTCTAGGTGACATTCCAAATCTAACTTTAATTGGATTAAATTCTTGTTTCAAATAAGTGGATTATATATTCCCTTTTGAAAAAGAGAAGTATGCCAAGCTATAGCTAAAAGCTTGAAGGAAGACAATCTTTACAAAAGATGATAATTTCTGAAAGTGATCCCTATGCTCATATTGTCAAGGTTAAATGTATTCTCTGAACCAGAGACTAGGACCAAATTTCTAAAACTTGATTTCTGACCAACTATGGTTTTAGTATTTACATTAATGTCATTAGAGATTTCTGTAGCAAAGAAGACAGTGTCTTCATGAGGCACGATCTAATATAGTCTATCCTAGGAAATTTTGTTCGCCTTTAACAATGTGTAAATTAGATTATTTTTAAATCAATAAGATTGGTATAAGAACATAAAACTTTATTGCATTTCTGAATAAATTCTCTTTATTTTCATTACAAAAATCTATATGATGTATAAAAAAATTTTTCTTTTCATAAAGCAAAGGTATAATCCAATAATGCAGCACTATTCCCATGAGCAAGACTTTGTCCTGTTGTCATAAGACTAAATCTGTAGTTATATAAATATATTTAACAAAATGGGGGCTTCCTCYCCCCCCTAAATCTGGCTATACTATATACTCTGGGTTTTGTTACTTTAAAATACCTTCTGACAATAATTTTTGCCATTGATTTTATACACATACCAATATAGGTTAATTTAAACACTTCTTGCAACCATCTGCTGGCTAGCTCCAGTATCTCAGCCATTGGGCATAAACTGTAAGGAATATAAACTAGATCATAGAAAAGTAATGAAAARTAAAATGCAGAGGTGAGCAGAACAGTATTCTGCCTCATAAAATTACCTGAAGGGGGGTTTTTTTGTTACTGAAGTAATTTTTTTATTTAATAAACCTCTTCATAATGTTTTAGTGAAAGGTGAAATATACGATTTGAGAATACATAATTTGTTCTATTTATATCTGCATGGATATTTAAAAAATTATGCCATTTCCTACTAAGTATTGCTTGGCTGACTATTTATGGACATTGTTCTTGGAAGAAAATGAAAATTATCTTTTGCTTATGCAGACAAAGCACATCAGTTTTGATTTTCTATCAGAGATGTTTTAAAACACCACATGTAAAATTTCAAATACAATATTCTTAATATGTGTTTATCAGTTTATGAAAAACTCCTAGTACAAAAGTCCAAGTACAAAAATTCTGTTTCTATATATTTAAAACATCTCCATTTGATGAAGTGAGCACTCTTCATAGTGCTTGTTAGTATTTTTTTCCCAATTTTTAGTATGCGAACATTAAACTCCATCCTGCTGCTCAGAAACAGTTTGAGAAATTGAGCACACAAAAGGACCCCAGCCTAGCAATATGCCCTCAAGTGCCTAGTTTCACTTTTTGAGTAGTCCTATTGATTTCAGTAAATGATATGAATATATAAAATTATTCTCAAACTCAAGTACCTGTAGAAACTGTGATCTAGGGGAAGCAGATGGCTTAAGAACATTTCCTACATTGTCTTTGCAATTAAATTCTATATATAATTTATCATATTCTACTAGGATAACCCATGTAGTCTAGTCTGTTAGTTTCTGTAACATATCTAGCAATAATACAAATACAAATATGGAGTTTAAATATATAGTACATTTTAGTATCATGGCATAACTCAGGTGGGAAGGGCTTGTGAAAGTCTCTAGCTCAGCCTCTTGCTAAGGAAGCAGAACTAACTGTGAGATCAGTCCAGGTCCCTCAGGGCTTTGCCCAGTGTGGTCTTGAAATACCTGAGGAATGGAACCTGCCTAACCTCTCTGAGTGACCTGACAGACTTTTCTCATGGGGAAAACATTCCTCTTTACATCCAGTTGGAACATCTCATTTCAGTTTACACCCACTGTCTCTCGTCCATGAACCACTGTGAAGACCCTGGCTCCATCTTCTCAACGAGATCTCTGAATGTCCTGGGGACTGCTCTTATGTCCCACACAGGAAAAACTTCTCCAGGCTGAACAAGCTCTGGTCATGCAGCTTCTGCTTAGAGACTTAGTAATCCAGTCTGTACTAGGTTGGTCACTCTCTAGAGTTGCATTTTTCTTGTACAGATGGTCCAAAACTGGGGAAAATGTCCTGAATGTGATCCAAGTGCTCTACAGAGGGAGATAATCCCTTCCTTTAACTGACTTACTGTGCCCCTGCTAATGCACACAAGGAGGGTGGTGGCCCTCTGTGCTGCTTGGGTACTGCCCACCAGCATCTCCACAGCCTCTTCCATAGAGCTGCTCCGGCCCGGCCGGCCCCAGGCTGTGTCACTGCAGAGGGTTGTTTCTTTATGGATGCAGGACTTTGCCTTCACCGAATTATGTGAGGGTCCTGTTGGCCCATTCCTCCAGCCTGTATGGGTACCTCTGGATGGCAGTCATGCACACAAGCATACTAGCTGGTGTCCCCAGCATGGAGACATCTGCATATCTTAGAATAATAGAATCATTTAGATTGGAAAAGACCTTTACTATCATCAAATCCAACTATAAATGTAATACTGCCAAGTCCACCACTAAGCCATGTGCCCAATTGCCACATCTATAGGCCTTTTAGATACCTCCCASTGTGCATGCATTTGTGTGTAGACGTGTACATACATACATATATTTATACTTACTCAAATTATAGTTTGTCCACCAGTCAATCAGGCATACCCTGTACATACTATTGAAAAAATAATTGTGCATTTTTTGGGTCTGATTAAGATGCGTTAAACTCCTGTTGAAGTGTAGTGGTGCTAAATTAAACTAGAACTCAAAGTGAGTAAGAATCGTGCTCTCAAAATTCACGTGCAAGTTCATCTTATTAGTAGTCTTGTCTAAATGTTTTCTTTTTTTCTCCATATCTTTTATGGAATGTTACTTTGAAAACTGGTGGCTTTGTCAGAGTTGGTGGAATGATAATTATCTTACCATGAAAGAGGGGAAAATTTAAAGCTGTGAAACAATAAGGCACAATCAGGTCTATCAGAAATAAGTAGGAGGCCTTTTATCTCCAGGAGTTTTGCTTGATAAGTTGATTCAAATTTTTTTCTGAGAGTTGATATAGCACTCTAGTTTTCTYCCACAAGCAATCATTAAAGTTCAGTGGGATACCAGTGTCTCACTAGGAGAAACCTTTACAGCACATTCCCAAATTGAGTTTCTGTGGGGGATCCTGAAACATGTACTGCCTTGTAGATGTTAAATTGCAGCTGCAGGTTTTCACTCTTCTTAGAAGATCTCTAGGTGTACATTGAACAGAGTCTCACTTTAAAGAGCTGCCAGCAAAGTGGAGCTTCCCATATTAGCTTACAAATGCATCCTGATTTAGAGAAACATTCCTTACAATTTGTCCCTGAATTATTTATAAACTTCCAAGACTCCAAAGAAGTTCATTATATACAAGGATTTAAAGTCATCCTACAAGTGTCTTCATGTAAATAGGTGCAATTATACTTACCCATTTCATTTATCTTGTATAAGCTAATTTTTTATATTTGATCACATTCTGTTCTCTCTTATTTGCAATGATTTTAAGAAAGGATTTCTGGTTAAATGCTGTAAATTTGGAATTCTATCTGACTGATGCAAAGTTGTCTGAAGGCTTCTTATCATCCTTAGATGACCCCGATTTTCAGTGCTTTTACACAATATTTTCTTCAGTCAAGGAACCGCTTGTTTTCTTTTCATGGTATCCTTGAACAACCCTGGGTAAAGACAAAATTATATATTTAACTTCCTCTTTCTTTTTCACCTTAACTAAACTGTCAAATGATGGCTCATGTGCTTTACACACCAGTTTTTGACTTTGTACAACCCAACAGAAAAGAGTGGAAACGAACTGGGCTTTTTGTCTGTAGTTTGCAAGTAGAGTCAGTCCAATGAAAACAGACATACAGTCAGATACAGAGTTAAGAAGAAAGATTATAAATGTGGTCAAAGATTATGATGTAAAACTAACAAATGAGGAAAGCAACATTTAGAGATTTGCCTGCTAATGGAGGTGGGTCTGCCAGTTTTACCACATCTGGATAGGAAATAGTCAGCTACTGACCAAAGGGATGTTCCACCAGCTGCAGAGATCACAGGCAGTCTGCTCACTGGCAAGCCCCTAAGCATTTTAAAAATAAATATGATTAAGTCATATATTTCAATCTGCCAAGAGTGTGGATAGCATACGATACATGTTAGGATTAAGCTAAGGAGTCTTAGCAAACAAGCTTTGAATATAGATCAAAAGACCATGTGTATATACATGTAAACTGTATATTTTATGTTCTGGTGTAAACATATTTATTATAGAGAGTACCAAGGTAAATAAATGTTATGAAAAATGCCAATTGATCTACTAATGTCTCCTCTTTAAAGAAGACTGAGAATAATCTAAACTGTATGCACACTTTTTTTTCTGTTTCTTGCTATTACTTTATTATTGATCAAAAAAAGCACATGATATTCAATTTTTGATGAATATAAGAACCACAGGTATCAGCATATCAAATGCAGACATGCAAAAATACCAGAAAACAACCAATTCTGGCCTCTGTCTCAGTAAAGTGTTAAACATTGCTAAAGAAGACAGAACTACAAAATTGTAGTTGTTATGTCTTTAGTGTCTCCATACTGCATTTATAATGTACATCCAGCTGCTTCATATTTTAACACTTTCCCATGTCTCTACTTACATTCTGAGCCCTTCATTATTTAACATTGTTTTTTCTTTTAATAAGTTTTCTTCATTTTTCCATGTAATTTCTAGATTATTTTCCTCAAGATTTTATATCAAGCTGCAGTTTCTGTAATACTTGATTTGCTTTAGCACTTTCCAAATCTTTTACTTTGTTTTTCAGTTCTTTCTTCATGACTTCACTCTTTGTGCCTATTCAGTCTATCAGACCGTCTTAGGTATTTTTAGACAGCTGGTATCTAGSCACCTTAATACTATTAAAGATATCAGGAAATGCTGTAAAATAACTCTGTAAAAAGAATTACTCATCAGGAGGAGTCGTGCTGCAGAGATACAAGAAATGCTGATGAAGGACTGGTCATTCCAGCTCCAACGCATTGCAAACTGGCAGACAAACAACCTCAGAATTAAATGGATCAGGCATAATTCCATTTTTTGTGTGACATGTCTTCAATACAAATGGTGATAACAGGCATTTTACACTGGTGCGTCCACACAGGCACAGATAGGTACAAACAGAGCAGATACTGGGAAAGTATATGGAGAATCCTATTGAGGAACACATTCAGTGCCAGGAGCTCGGTGAGCAGCTGCAGCGCCAGCTCCAGGCTGAGCTCTGAGGGGTGAGAGCTCCAGACAAGAGGCTGTGAACTGGAAATCACCTTTGTACAACAAAGGGCACAGGGACCTGTGGTGCCAGCCAGGGGACCGGACACTCAGAGATGTGGCAGGAGCTGAGGACTCAGCTGGAAGACTTTCCTGTGCTTTGACTGTGAGGGTATAAAAGCCCAAGGTTTCCTTTGCTCAGGGTCCCTCCTCGGAGGCACCATCTCCAGCTGTTATTCTGTTGTTGCGCCGTGATTAAATCACTTAAAGGATCCAGAGGTCTGAGACTCTGCTCTGGAAGCTGGGGTCAAGCTGGTAAGGAAATATGGTCTGACTGTGTGAGTGTGGGGTGTGTAGGGAGCCAAGCAGGGTGCTCATCGGGTCACTGGAGCTGTTGGAAATTATATAACTTTCCTAAATGTTTTTCTAATTAATGGTTTTAAGTAACTTTTTAACTGATTGTTGGTCATATGTGGTGTCCACTTTGCCAGCAGGTGGCTGGGTTTTCACAGGCTTTTGTTGTTAGTTTGATCTTTAAATCACTGAGGCTTTGAGTTTCACTGGACTAGACCTGATAAGCTGCAATAAACAAAGCCTGAGGGAGTTGAAGATTGGATATCTGGGATATAAAATTTACCGCCCTTCAAGAAGATGTTGGAGTAACAAGATACAGAGGACATTAATAAAGGCATTACAGCATGAGAGTTGAAGACTCCCTGTCTTAGAAAGGACAATAAGAGCGGTAAATAATGTGGACCAAATTAGCATGAGGTGAAAGAAATCAATAACCAATAGGGGATAGAATAATAATTAATGAAGAGAATTATATAACTTAGAACCAATGAATATTAGTTTGTTTGTTTGCTAAGAATGTATAAATAAGTGAAAAAGTCTTAAAATGTGTGTGCATAGCTGGAATGATTCACTACATACCCTGTTCAGAATAAAGTAATGCCTGGCTCACTAACACTTAAAAGAYGGTGTTGGAGGGTTTCATTTCTTCCTAACGATTTCAGTGACAGAGCTGCCCGCTGCAAAGGGGCCTCAGTTCCAGCTCAGGTGGTGTGAGTGTGACTGCCAGAGTGGCTCCAGGATGATCAGATAGGAATGTTTCCTTAACAATCTGATCATCTTATGAAATAGAATTATGAAGTTGGTCAGCGAGGATGAGGCACAGACACTTTTTCTCACCTGTGCCATCTTTGGTTTAGGAGAAATCTTTTGCCACATCCTGCTCACATGAGCACACAGTAACACCCTTACCAGTATGGAGAAAGGTGAGTACAGTCTGAGAATGCACACTTGGGTATATACAATGCTGTCATAGCTCCAGAAGAGTAGCAGTACTGTACTACATGGTGAAGGTCTTACTCCCATATCATCGTTATTATCAACAGCTTTTCCATGTGAAGTGGTAAAACGTATTTATAATTTGTCGTTAAAGAAACGGACTGCCTCACACAAAATCATGATCCTTCCCTTCCTTTTGCTACCAGGACTCAAGTTGCAAAGCTTCCTGGTAATCTTTCTGGCTTCGTAGATCTCAGGAAAGATGTGATTTCTTTCAGATTTTTGCTACTGTAAAGTATTTTGCAAAAATAGTACTAATTCTCTTTCTACTTTAGTATCCCAGATGAACTAAGAGCTCTTGGAAGCTGCTATGGCAGTCCTGGACACATTTTTTTTCTAAACTTGAGGCAACTACTGCTTCTCATCTCCACTTTTCCATCTTGTGAAAGGAAAAAAGGAAATGGAAAAAGGTATTATGGGTTTGGGGTAATATCAGTGAGCATTTGTTACCAGATAAAATAGCACTCAACAGACTGCTAGTGTTGTTTGAAAGCAAAGAGAGAATCCGGCAGCCCTTTTGGCCAGGAAAGCCCTGCTAATACTCCTATATGTTTTTACATGCAGCCAAAGTTTGCTATCCAAGTGTGAGATCAGACCCCACAAATCCTCAGTTACTCAGTGAGCATGAGTTCAAGAGGCCCTGAAGAATTTCAGAAAACCATCGATTCACCTAGTGAAAAATCACGAGGAAGATAATATCTGACAGGAATAGGTTCCCAACACCATGTCAAATTATATTTTGACCACACACTCACACACACAAAAAAATTGATTCAAATAATTTAAGGCAAATGTCACTGAGACTTCCTTCAAGGTTTCAGAAGTCTCTGAGATCTCAGTACCACATATCTTATTATAGTTTCAGACTGAAACAGAAAAAAAGCTTTTCCTGATCTTATTTGATTTTCCAGCTTTGAATGAAGTTGTTATTGAACTGAATTAGCTGGAAACTGAACCAAAAAATTTATTCTTCCTGTACATGCAGAAGAAGAAGCATATGTGAAAAGATAGATTATTACTACAATAAAATAATTCCAAGCATTAAGCTAATGACTTCTACTTCACTCTCATTAGCATTTAGAGCAAATTCTTACTGCTTGTTCTATTTTATTTAAAGGACAATTAAATTAATCTAAGTTCATACTATTTAGAATTTTACATGCCTCTCGTTTTTATTTTTAATCTCTGTTGATTTTCACCTGCTTATATATTCATTTGAACTCCCTTGATCTCATTCTACATATTTGTATTTTTTGCTGGTTTTTGGGAGTTTGGTTTCTATTTTGTTTTGAGGCTGTACTTCCATATTGCTGTTTCCCAGTTTGTTGCACCCTGGCGCATTGCTGGAGCTAATCTTGAAAATTTTGAGATAAATTTGCCCTTTTAAATAGAAGACGACCATGGACCATTGTCAGGTCTTCTGTGCAAGTGGTCTTGAATGGCTGAATTAATGGTATATTGAACTTTTTCCTGTCCTTCCACAGGCTCCATGTGGTGCTCACATGTCACTAAAGGAGACTTACCATTTGTTGAGTCTGGGGTGGATRTTTTCAGTCCAGAGTGCCTGATATGAATGTGACAGCTGTGTTGCAGCATGACAGAGTGATATTTACTCATCCCATAGGATTTTATGGAGTACAGTGGGAGGTGATGTGGGAGACTTGAGGCTGCAGTCTTCTGGGATGGTACAAAAGACTCTCTAGTCTAACAGGAAAGAAACCTTCTTCTGCCTTGACCATAACTTCTTTTAGAAATTATTGTCTTGAAGTCAGGAAGTATGTTAACAACTAAGAAGAGAGAATAGCCAGTGCTCCCATGGTTTGGCTTGCTCTCTGAGCAGTATTAAATGCACCTATCTTGAACAAGAACATGCTCTGAAATAATGCACTTGTACAGTGAGGTACAGTCATGGCAGGAAAGATTCTTAGTGATTTCCTGATTTCTAGCCTACTTGCACTGGTATATTTGGATAGGCTCTGACTAGCACTTTCCTTGTATTGACATAATCCACTTGAGCTGGCAACCGTGGAGCAGCTGATGCTGTGAGTCTGTGGTGGTGCTCACTGCCAGGCCTTGGAATTCTCCTGTCCCAACTGGACATATGTTTGCCCCACTCAGCAGTCAGAATATCTGCCTTCTTTCAGGCTTTGGTGGATTATTTCTAGATTTAGGATGGGCTGTTAACATTAATGACTAATGTGGTACTAATGGAAAAAGTATTACTCCTCACTGTGTCTTGCAGTGGGCATGCAGTATTTCAAGCGCCTAGTACACAAGCTGAGCATTGCCTGATCAGGAGCCTGCTTCAAGTACTATGTACTTTGTACATACGCACAAAGGTCATACAAACCTTTCCCTGTTCAGATGTGAGATTTAGGCACTCCATGCCTTGTCAAGTGTCTCATAGAAATTCTGATCTACTATTGCTCATACTCTAGAGTTTGTTTAATTAAGTCTCTGACCCACTGTGATTTCACAGTCTAAAACAATCCGCATATTGTTGATGCTGTTTTTAAGCTGATACAGAAATTGGTCTATCACCTGGCAATTCTGTACTTGCCTAAGGATAAAGGCAAATGTGGCAAACAATCCATATACACTCTTGTTTTTGTAGATGATGTTACACTAAACATGCCTAAGACATGCCTGAACTGTCAACTCTACAGGTCACTCTCATCTAACACAAGTTACACAAACTGCCCTTTCTGCTTATTTGATCACTTACTTCTTGCAAAAATCAAAACACTCTAATTTTTGCTATTTGATCCTTTCCAGTTTGTTTTAAAGCATATAAATTTTGGAGGTCTAAATCTAAAACTCTTCCCATCCAAAATGTTTGCTCACTTTCTTCTGATCTCAGTGAAGTAATGAACTGCATAAACTTAATCTACTCAGATTTTGTATCAGGTAAATCAATCAGTGCACAGGAAGATGTAAAATAAACTAAATAGAAACATAAATGATGATGGCAAGGGGAATACTGGTTTTAGGGGTGTAGAAGGGGTAAAGTACTCAATCTACATAAAAGCCTTGAGGGGCTACATACAATTAAATGGCTATGAAATGCAACATGCTTCTGTAGGAGAAGGATAAAAACAATTGTACAATATTGGCAAGTGTTGATATGTCATAGGGAAAAGCACTCTTTTCTTTTTTCTCATGCGCGTCTTACGTAGCAATAACCTCTAGAAAATGTATGCAAGCGCATTTGGTAACCAGCGCTGAAGAGAATAGGAGAGTAAGAGGTACCTCCTAGTAGTAACCAGGAAAGCATTAAGGAAAGTTTCCTGTCTAACCATCCATGAGCCACTCTGGCAGTCACACTCGCACCACCTGTGCTGGGATCCAGGCTCCTTCGCAGTGGGAGACTCCATTGACCCAACGGGTGCCCTGCTTGGCTCCCTACACACCCCACACTCACACAGTTAGACCAGGTTTCCTTACCAGCTTGACCCCAGGCTTCCAGAGCAGAGTCTCAGACCTCTGGATCCTTTAAGCGATTTAAACATGGTGCAACAACAGAATAACAGCCGGAGATGGTGCCTCTGGGAAGGGACCCTGAGCAAAGGAAACCCTGGGCTTTTATACCCTCACAGTCAAAGCGCAGGAAAGTCTGGGGTCTTCCAGCTGAGTCCTTGGCTCCTGCCACATCTGAGTGTCCGGTCCCCTGGTTGGCACCACAGGTGCCTGTGCCCTCTGTTGTGCAAAGGTGATTTCCAGTTCACAGCCTCTTGTCTGGGGCTCTCACCCCTCAGAGCTCAGCCTGGAGCTGGCGCTGCAGCTGCTCACCGAGCTCCTGGCACTGAATGTGCTCCTCAACAAAAGCTCTCTGATACGATACAAACCCAGATTCATTATTTAGTAATCTCTATTAGATATAAACAACATGATTTGTGAGATTATTATAACAGGCTATGATTGCAATGAAACGGTTTATTTTACCCACCCACCAAGAACATCTGATCAGTGAATATTAAATTTCCCTTTGTGCAGTTTCAATTACACTCCATTTTGATTTCTCATTTCTTAGCAAACTGTACTTTCAAATTAGGCCTATATTAGCTTGCTCTTCATCTAACTGGTGGTAATTAAGTACATTTTAAAACTAGATTTCTCCCTTGAAGATTTTGTCTTCTGCCTGGTAGGGGTTTTTTGTGAACAATTATTTTGATCAATCACAATCTTATTTATGTCTTCACCTTTCTCTTAAACAGCAATTAAGAASGTTTAGACAGAAAGTACACCAGGCTTTTGGTGGACATAACTGAAATACCAAGGTGTCAAAAACTGTTTGTAGAGTAAGGCAGGTTAGCCGAAGCAGGAGGCAGAAGAATCAGGCTAGGTTCTGAAGGCCTAACCTTAAAATCATGGTGTGCGTCTTGAGGCACAAGAGCAAAAAAAAAAAACRTGAGCTCTTCCTAACACCTCAGGTGGTTCTGCAGGGGGTTCAAGAAGTGTGTCTCTTGTACAGCCTTCTAAAACCATGTTTGCTCCATATATCTTACATCATGGCATTAAGGAAGAAACACTGAATTTCAAATGTGCTGAATATGTTTGTGACAGTTTTTCTCATTATAATGGAAATAAAGTTTGAGACAGTCAGAAGGATTGAGTTCCCTGTTTGATCCAGATGCTTTTTAACAGACCTTCTGTGGTTAGAGGTTTTTATAAAGACAGTGGATGACTGCAGACTTGAATGCAATCTGACTGTTTGAAGTCTTTCAAGATATGTGTTAGATGTTTGGCCAGTAAATTCTTTCCATCATTTTAATCTTTCATGCATAGCCCATAGCAGAAATTGAAGTTTCTTATTTTGAATGTTCATTTTCATCCATTTGTATAATTCTGGAATTGCCGAAATATCTCCATCTTTGTAATGATAAAAGCTGGATATTAAAGCAAGCCAGATATCAACCTACGTTGTAATTATTTTGTCATGACTACATACATTTCTGCCTAGTCTTTTAAGAAACATATTAATAACTTTATCTTATATCGTTGGTAATGGAATTCCACTAAGTTTTGCATTTACTTCCTATATTCTGTTAGAAGCTTTCTCTTTTTTCATTTATGACATCAACAGGCCCAGTTGCTACACATTTGCATTTAAGAATAAAGGACTGTCGATACAGGTATCATCCCACAGAGAATGACTCTGGACATGTTCACCCATGTGTGGATGCATGCATGTGGCCCTGCATTTTGCAGTTCTTCAGATGTGCAGTGGTTTTGGTTCAGCGAAATAGTTTCTCACGCACTTTTGTGTAAACACAAATTGTTGACCTAACGGCAAAGATTGTTATGAATTCCTAACCTATATGATAGACAACTCTATTCACCAGTGGACAGCAGGAGGTGGCATTCCTATCCTCCAATCCATGGTACTTTCTGAAAACATATAAATAAAGTTAGGGCAGAGGCCGGCTCTCTCTTCTTCCTCCCTTTTGGCCTCTGCCTGTTGGAGAACCCTGACAACTGTCTCCGTGTCTTTATTCGAACCCGAAAACAACACATGCATATTCTTCTTGCCTTGATTGAATACTGTACCCACAAATGTCACCGGAACTTTAACTTTAGAACTTGATGTGCTGAGTTCTTCAATACCGATAATATGTAATCAGATTCACTACTACAAAATAATTCATAAACTTAAGTCAAGAGTTCATGCTCTAAGTTTAATTTAGAATAGGTTAGAATATGAATTGCTGCATTTCCATTTCCTCTTTGATGTACCTAATGCATCAATTTCAAGCAAAAAAGTTACGTACTCTTCATTAATGCTTCTGAATATATGCTTCTTTTCAAAAGGCCTAAGAACTCTCAGAAATTGCTGGAAAATGGGTATAAAACAACTTTTAAAAAGCTCAGAGAACTGAATTAATTACTGTTTATTGTCTCTGCAAGTCCTCACAGGTGTGAGAAGAGTTGTATTTTAAGATTTTGCTGATTGTGTCTCTCCTGGAATACACCATAAGTAATAGTCATGATGATTAAGTAAACCTTTATTAACGGCAACAGTCAAACAATTAACAGAAACAACAGCCAACAGTAATTCTGAAAAGTATGAGAAAAGGATTCCCTATGACTGAGCATTGTTATGAATTTAATACGAAAACAGATAATTAGTAAATAATTAGTTTTAGATTCTTGGCTTGTTATTCATAATCACTAAACTATTGTCCTGGCTGTAACAGTCTTCTCCCAAGACAACACCTTGGAATAGTTGCTACAGAATTATCTTCCAACACCCATCCCTCCAATTCCCGGAAATTTTCAGAGCAACTAAAACCTGACAGAGCCATACAAGAACTACACTGCATACCAACAGTCTACCCATTTCAACTTACTCAGTGCAATTTTGATGTATTGCTGTGTGTTATCAGCTGTTCCAGTGAAATTTCTGTGTGAATCCACTATTCATAGATCAAATCTTGCTATTTGCTACGATAGTGTCTAGTTGCCATCTCTGAGACTAGAACGCTGTAAATGCCTCTAATTAAATGAGGAACAGCTTCTGCTCTTGGAAGGTTACCATCTAAATAGAATAGATGGGCAAACAGGAGAAGAAAGAAGTATTGTTAAGTACTCATTAAAAACGAGCAGCTGAGGCACAGACTCAGGAGATGTGTGAATAATATTTTCTGTGGGAGAACTGAAGAAAAAAAAACCCACAGCTGCACAGACTGAAAATAAACTTCTTTTTCATCAAAAAATGTTTATTTGAGGAAAACCATGGAAAGAAAGCACTAAATTTACAAGATGCCACTCCATTTCTAAGGAATATGTCTTGTTCCTTTCTAAGGAAGAGGTCTTGCTCCTTTCTACACTTCATCTTAGTTATAGAGSTCTCCTAGAATGAATTTTCTCTTTTATCTTAGCTCCACCTTACCAGTCAAGTTCCTAATCACAGTAGTCTGTGGAGTACACTCTCCCTCTAGTAAGGGAGAATGAAACGGGATAATTTTAATTTTTCATGTTGACTTAAATTCTACTTTATATAAATATCTAAGATATAAACTCTGCTGTTTCTGTTCATTATTATAGTTATTATCTCTCTTTTTCAATGCATATATAAGTATTCCATGTAAGATTAAATGGCTTTGGTGGAAAGCAGTGAAAGCAATCTACATCAAGGTGTTATGCAGTACTTTTAAAGGATAAAAAACAAGTGTTCAAAGTCCTCCAGGTCAAGGAGAGAATTCGGGGAGGTTCTATTAATTTCCAGGAAATTTTGTGTTAAATAAATGATGAAATTTACRTTCTAATGGATTAGAGAAAGTAGACTTTACTTATTGCCATCCAAAAGTTTTCAGCATTGATAGCACAATCTATTTTGATGTTTCCAAAAATTTTAAACCATTTAACCTCCTCCAAATCAAATTTTTGGTTAAAAGGATTCAGAATTTTTGATGAGAAGTAAGGTGATTTGCTCAAGTCACAAATGAAATTTCTAGTAGGAACATGAATATAAGTATGAATAGGTATGAAGCATGTGTTTCTTTGCTCTAGTCCATATCTATTGTCCATTGATTACTGAATTCAAGAAAGAGGAAATGTATCATATAACTTAAAAAAAAAATTTGCAATTTCATGGAGCTTCACCTAATTCAGATTTCTCACAGATGTCAGCTTTCATTTTCATTATCTAGTTTTCTGTTCCACTTGGATTTTTCATGTCATATCAAAGAGATCATGTTTGACTCCAGAACCAAAACACACCATGGCTAAGAAAGGAGTAACAATCCTTCCAAGTCTTGAATGGCATGAAATTTTGTTTCCAAGGAAACTGCAGATTTTACTTTCGTAGAGGCCACACCACAAAGAAGGTGCAAAAGCCATCTTGTAAATTGTCTCTACAGATATAAAAGCCATGTATAAAATTCTTTGGTTTAACATTCCCTTCCTTCCTGCCATGAAACACAGGTGAAGCTCTGTTTCCATACATATGAACTRACAAAGACAATACTTCTCTTGTGTCAAAATGTAACAAAACTAGAATTCAAATATTATTGCTATCCACAAGAGATAAACCAGAAAATATTTCTAGAAATCACAGTGAGGTCCATTCTCTTCTATGGTAATAATGAAAATGTAAGACGCCTCCATCCTTGTGACTGRGATTACATTCTTGCCTTTACAAACGGATTTTTACATCCTGGGAAGAGCCATCACCAGTAAGAATCCATGTCAATCTACTAAAGTTTAGTGTTATACTGATTTATATCGGCTGAAAATTTGGTACCTAGACTATGGTCTTCAGTATTATTCAAAATAGGCCAACTTTATAATATATCAGYAAATGCTGCTAACCCCAAATTCCTAAATATACAGTAATATGATGTTCATATTCTCTGTCATCTCTTACCAATAGCAGACCTTGTCTTCTTAGAATACTTTTTTGCTTTCATTCACAATCTCTCATCATTACTCATGCTAGTTGCTTGAATTCCTGTTGTTTCTTCCCCCCAATTCCTAAAACCAATTCATTTAGCATGATGTTACAGCAGTGATTACAAAATGATGAGTCAGAACTTTCATTTGTTGTGCAGCACAGTGAGATCATACAGTACTTTTACTGCTGTTTTTCCTTAACCTCTATTGTGTCCTTCAATTTCCTAATACCTCAGATTTGGTGAACCAAAAACTCTCGGATTCTGGAAATTCTTCCTATCTTAAAGGAGCAGCAGTGAAGACTTACACCATTGCTGGAATCAGCTATAGAATCCCAATCAGATAAGCTTGCTTGGATGCCCCGAAGTTTAAAGTGACCTGTATATCTTTTTTCCACAGGAAAACTATTTCACAAATCATATTATTTCTGAAGAGTCAACCATTGGATATGAACTTCACATTCTCCTAGTGATTGTTCCAATACCATCAGCCCATTATACCCTCTTCATTCTGTTAACTGCTTGTCACAGTGGCATGTAAGCTTTATTTCAAGTATTGATGTTAAGTATTAATTTGATTAACTCAGAACAGAGAATGACTGTCCATAATGTGATTTAACCTTGTGCACATGCAGTAACTAATGAGTGAAGGTCTTCAGAAACGCATGTCCTTGCAGCTAAAATCTGCCCTCTAAGCTGCTGACATTTTAGTGATAGATACCAAACTCACTTATCATTCAAGCTAAGAACCTTCATCATTGGTAGCACTGGGAATTAACATTCATCATGTAGGCTTTATTGTCTGCAAGGGCTGTTTTTATGCGCTTAGTTTTAGAGCTCTCTTTAAAACAATTTGGCTTGCACTGCAAAGTGAAAAAAAGCGTTACCTTTTCCATTAGATGGCAAGAGCTATATTTTGAAATCTGGCACCTAGACCTAGACCTCTGATAGGTTTCACTGATAAACTTCTGAAAGCAATGGGTGCCTGAGACAGAGAGTAGGAGTCACCACAAAGCAAACAGCAATAACAATTTGGGTTGTTGGGTTGATTATGTTTGGAATACATGTAGTTCCCTGAATACCTTAAGGCAAGATATAAATCTTGGATCTCTGTCCTTCTTACTGGAATACACTCAGACAATATAACCCATTTTCTTATATGGAGTCATTTTTTTTCCATTCTATATTTTAAATGATTCTTTGCGATAAGGATGAAAGTACATCTTTCCTCCTAAGTAGCCTGCTTAAATGATCCAGATTTAAATTACTATTCCAAAAATTGTTGATTGGGAGCATGAGTATCAGTCTCCTATTAGCTGCTGCTTGTCTCTTCTAGGACGGCACTCTATTTTATGAAATCCCTGGAAAAAAAATATTGAATACCATCTTCAACAGAGGAAAACACATTTAGAATGGAAGTAATGACCCTAAGTCATTGCTGCTGTCTGTGTTCTACTTGGCCCTGCCAATAGGTTCCATCATGTTGGATTGTTATAACTTTTTACTTTTTCTATAAAAAGTTTCCAACTCAGTTACATAACAGTACAAACAAGCAAAGAAAACATAGCTTCAAGGCCTTAAAAATTTTAAATCCTAATTTAAAGGGAACAGCTTTAACCTGATGCTCCATTAAGGTCCTTATGGAACAGCACATAGGGTGCAATACCTGCATAGGATGCAATACATATCCTAAAAAAAGGTAATCACATGACAGACTATTAATTCCAAAAGACTAATTTATTTGGTGATCTACTTGTTCCTTTCTTGATTAACTCAGTGCATCTCTCAATCTTGGCATTGCAGAAAAAAAGACAATGTTTTAAAATGTGTCTGGAAGGGCCTGGCTGACTTCTTGGCCGAATCAGCAGCACAGGTGGGACCTCATTTCAGGCAATACAGTGGCCTCGTATAACACAGAAGCCACAACATAATTTTATGGGAATAAATTTTCCAGTGAGGCACTCCTGTGAGCACTGTTCTTTGCTACAGTTTTAAATGCTTTTAAAAAAAACTTCCACCATTCATATTAATTTTATTGACATTTGCTGTAGCTATAAATGAAACAGTTAAAGAGCTGGAGGTGTTCTGAAATTACTGTTAGCTGAGAAGAATATGGTAAATCTTGTGAAACTGCTCCCTTTAGTGATTTCAAGACCTGCTTTTGAGACAATGAAGTGTATCTTGTCCTATGCAAAGTGGGTGATAATTTCTGTGGACAATGCTTTGAGTGGAGATCTGTGTCATCATGGGTAGAATATGATTCAATAATTCAGTAGTTGTGTGGAGGTAAAATATATTAAAGGAAATGGGAAGAGCACATAGAAATTGTTATCCATCTTTTGCAGATTTCGTTTAAAACAAAAGCCAGATTTTCACCCAAGTGAAATGTCCATTGTGATGCAGCTAGAAGGAGGTTAGCCCACTTATAGTCATCCTATTCCAGAGCTTGCTAAGGACAATTTACATCATAAAAGTGGCTTCAACAGGTCAGAATTAGTCTATTTTATTCTCAACTACAAATACCTCACTTCAGTTATTCTCAAAGGAGTCCAAGTAGTGACATCATGTAATGTTCTTTCCTCATGTATGTTATTTTGGTATAATGCAACTCACTCCCTGGCCAGGGAGACAGTCCGAGCTGCTACACTTCATTTCTCTGCAGACTATCTGTATTTCACTGTGGAGAGTGACTCTAAACTCCCTGAATTTTTAGAAGTGTGTTTATGGGCCAGCAAGGCCATAGACCAATGCTGTTAATAAAAAAGCTGCGCTATTACACACACAGCAGCATATATAGCTCACAACCTGAGATCATGACGAAAAGGAGCTCTCTAATCATGACAATAAGACCCACCTATAAGGTCAGTCAAAGATGTCAAAATGTATGAGACTTCTAATATATTATTTATCATATATTAGTATTGCAGGGCAGTTGGCTTTTCAATTCAGGCCTTTTAAATGTTTTTAGATGTACTATAATATTTATCCCTTCTGTCTCCCCCAAAAAAATAACCATTCTGAGAAACTGAATCCCTAGGGTTTTATGAGAAAGTTTCCCCCTTTCATTTAAGAGGTCAGAAACCAAATGGCACAATGTTTGCAAGCCAAGGGGAAGAAGCATGTGCTAATCTTATCGCTTCAGCTTTCTACCTGCTGCAGTGGATTCAGGGTATAAAGTACCTAAAGTATGCCTAGAAGTGATCTTTAAAAAACAAAAAAAAAGAAGAAGGAAAAAAAAGGAAATATTTCAGATCTGCCCTCTGGAAATTTCAACAATTAACATTTGACCTGTTTGTCCTTGTTGAATTGGCATCATGCCTTCACAGAAAGCATTTTCAAGTTCCTGGGCAGAAGAATAGCTAGCGGAAGGATTTTTTAATACATATATTATATAAATATATGCGTGTGTGTGTGCGCACATATGTACACATATGTATATGTGGGTTTTATTCTGGTGATGCTAAATACATACATATATGTATGTGGGTTTTATTCTGGTGATGCTAAATATAGAAATATTTTAAGTGTTAGTTTGTGTGTATTTGGGGTTTTTTTGCTATGTAGGGAAGATTTACTGTAACATTACTTTTGTGAATTTGTATGAAAGTTCCATCATGTAAAGCAGAATTCTATATTAATGTAATCAATGTACATCCTTTTTAATAAAAAATAGTTTACGGTTTTTTGTGGATGCAGCTGGAGGGGGGTTTTATGTTCTTTGATGTTGTATAAACACATAAAGAGAGACTGAAAAGCACACCAAAATTTACTTATGTCTCTAAGTTCCTCTTAAGAGTAGAATGGAATTATAATAATTGCTACCTATCTTCTCTCTTCAACAAATACAATTAAGATTATATTACAACATTATTGGAGAAGAGACTAAGTTGATCAAACATGATTTGTGAAAAATGTAATTTATTAATATTTGTAATTAAGCTCATTTTCCCAGATATTGTTCATCATATAGCCTGGTGAAATTGAGTTGAATTGCTTGCAAAAGTATGAACCCACATTTGAAAAAGAGGAAATTATAACATTTTTCTGAATGTAAGTTTGCAAATGATGGAATTGAATTTTTTTTCAGGTGATCTTTCAAGTGTTTTCAGCAAGAACAATTCACACAATTATTCTCTGACATCTCTAGGTTTAGGACCAAGGACCAAATGGAAAGATGCTTGCTTTAAATGAATATTTCTAAGCAATGGGCCTTGAATAAAAAAAAAAAAATTTCTCTACAAAAACAACTATATATATGCACAGATTACAGCACATGGAGTAAGAAGACTGAAAGACAGCAAACCATTGAGTTAGGAGGAAATTAGCCCCTAAAGGATCCAACAGTTCTCTGTCTGCCATTGCCAAAGTTTGGTTATGACAAAATTAATCAAAATAAATTTTAAAAGGATCTACACCCTGTATAACTAGAAAAACAATATTTGCATGACATCCAAAATTCTCATAATGGTAACAACAAGGATGCTAATAGTTTATGCTACAGGTATATGCTAAAAAGATAATACAGGAGATGTTGTTTAATAATTTCAGAAACCCAAGTGGATGGATCTCTCCTTCAGGTATAAGACTTCATACATACAAGTACAATTATACAATGAAACAACATAAACACACCACTCTTGGATGCATAAATATAAAACCTGGGTATGGGTCCTGTATCTGAGGTAATATAACCTCATTCCTGATTAACACTTTCCCAACTCCAGAAAAGTAGTTTGATATTGTCCAGTGAAAGGTAAGTAGGATATTAAAGCTCTGTAACTGTGGTGCTGTATCTGACTAGATTTAATGCCCCATTTTCTTTCCAATGTAGTATGGTCCTGAGTATCATATATTTTCATAGAGATACAGAAACATGTATTTACAGTACTGCAGACCCCTATCTCCCAATTCTTTCTCTCTCTCTATTTTTTGAAAGTTCTTTACACCGAATCTCTGATTTTCGTATCTAGTGTTGAAGTCTTATACAATAAAAAAATAACTATAATCCAGTGTAACCAGTTATAATAGTCTGGTTTCATTGTACATTTATTGACAATGCTGATCTCTTGCAGTATCAGTTTTCCTGTAGGATATTTTCCCACTTTACAGTTTATTTCACTGTTATTCCTATTTTTTTCCTGTATGAAAAGCCCACATAAAAACTATGCATGAGGGAGGAGAGAAGGGAGACTTACTGAAAGATTTGCAGTTGTTCATGTCTGAGATTTATATTCAAGAGAACAGTGCCTTTACCATAAAGTACATCTGCATTGCCCTTGAGTAAATCACCTGCTGTGAGTTGGTATACTTGGAATGCTTACTATGTTGTTATTAATTTAATTAATGAAAGAGCCAGGCACATTTTAGGATCAAGCCTTGGGGCTATTTCTGAATTTTCCATGCAAAATAGACTCTCTGCAATCTGTGATCATTATTCCTACCCCTTGCCCTCAGTGTAGTCTGTCCCCTCCACATACAAGCAATCTTCTTGTGCCAGATGTGAAGAGTTTTCAGAACAGCAATTGTTCACATGCCCCTATAGATACTACAATGAATTATACATCAACCTCTAATTTAAACTTAGCCTGCTGATATCTGTTATTCTTGTAATCTCTATAAACATTTGGTCTGTACCTGGCTGAGCTGTTATTAAAATTGCTGTTGCTGCTGAGCTAGCACTGGTGTTTGCTCTCCCATAAATTTGTTCTCCATTGAAGGTTCTCATTGAGACTATGTACTGGTTTCGGGGCTTTGTGGCTTTCACATCTTCTTTGAAATATTTTGACTTTTTAAAATTTTTGTGGATGTTCATCTACTCTGCCCATTTTTCCCCACTTTGAAAACACCACTTCCTTCTCCATTCCCTTCCAGATATGCAAACTGGCTGTTGGTTTGTTGCTTTTGTGGTAGACAAAAGCTACTTAAAATTATGTGTGAAAATTTTGCTTCTATTCAATTATACACAGAACTTGAGTTTAAACTCTTTCAGAAATATTTACTACTGCCAGTAAATAAAATTCAGTAATAATTCTTTGACTTCAGAGATTTTATTTCAAATATTATCTTCATTCAAGTACTTTCATATATAATACAAATACAGATGTCAATTTTTTACTTCATCATTAAACTCAGATATTCTCAGATAAACTCAGATTCTCTCAGATAAACTCATAATCTTCCATTTAGTTACAGAAATGCATGACAAATGCACTTTTGGCTTTCATACTGACACTGGTTTTTATCTCTTTGGCTGGCACATCATACTAAATGTCTTTATCTATTTCTACAATAACATTAGGCCAGTAATAAAATCCATCCCTATATACTTGGATTTCTTGAGTTGGTCTACACACAAAATGGGTAATTTCGGCTTCCTTAGAAGATACATGCCCCAGTGGTGCATTTCTGCAGTCAAGTTTTAGTAGACTTGGGTTACTTCAGCATTTTTGAAAAAGGACAGTGTCAGGCTTTGGAATTTTTACTTGGATACTGCAATGAGTTAGGTACTATTAATTTATAGGTATTATTTATAGGTATCTATTAATTTATCTTTAGATTTTATCTCATTTTTCATTACAAGAAAAAAGCCATATATTGATATTTCATTTCCTCCTGCTTTTCATTTTCCATTTGAACTAAAATTATTAGGAAGTTCTGACAGAGAATAAGAGTAGGTCAATGACTTAAATGTTAAGGTAAGATAGATGGTAACTCCTAATAATAGTAGTGGGAAAAAGCTGGAAAAATCAAAATCACCTTAGGAAAGAATTTTCCTAACAGTAAATGCTTCTCATTCCCTCTAGCAGACTTGTTAATGAACTATGCCACAGCTGGAGCACAAAGAATAAGGCTAACCTATAGTACTTGCTATTTCTGGCTGCTTAAATCTAAATAAGATCTGTCTTATTAATATGTGGCAAATTTTCCCTTCTGAAAATAGGTTTTGCAAAAGAACCCAGAAATGGAAAAACGCATGAATGTGTCTGTATTTCCCTCTGCTTTAACTTTCAAGCAGAGCTAATAGATGAAGTAGCCAGAGAAGCCTCCCTGCCTCAGGGTTTTGTTTGTGCATTACAGAAGAGAACTAACTTATACTAAAGGCAGAAGGTTTGGGTAAGATGTCAAACACACTGGGATGATAACTGTAAAACATTGGTTAATATCAGGCTGAAATTCTTTAGAACAATTGTGCCGAAAAAAATTATCATACTCCTCACTGGCTTCAGCATTGGCTCACCCTCATCAGAGGCTCCAAACAAAACAGGTAGCAACTGAGCTCTCCATTTGGTCTTCTGACAATAATTTCATGCAAAGGAATATAATCTTAAGTAAGATCCCTCTTCATTTTTTTGCCGTAGTATCTGTCTATGGGATGTGCTATTGCCTTATCTTTTAAGTTTGCAGTGACAAATAGGAAAATCTGTTTGTATTTTTGTTACAAGAACAGAAATAATGAATATTTATAACAGATTTGGTCTATAGGGCATAAATGCCATTTGGTTAAACTGTATCTAAATGCATTCAGGTTCTTTTTTTAATTACTTCTTGCTTAAAATAATCAATTTAAAATAATTACATGTATTACTTGCATTCCCTTAGCTTTCACACTTATGCCAAGCACTTGTTTTATTATATAAAGCTTTTCTAGATACTTGTGTTTTTAATGTTATTAGAGTAGATGCTTGGACATCACTCTTGATATTAACCATAACTCTATTAAAATTTAATAAGAATCAAATTCTAAATATTGCAGGAAAAAAACTCTTTCACAAGTCTGTTCATGGCAAAATTGTGCATACTGAATGCTTTCCCTGAGCCCTGGCTACAGCCACCAACTTTTTTGCTTCTGATCTATAATAAATTAATTTTAATATTTTTTTTTTAAAGAAGAGAGTGAAGATTGCTCTATTATAAATGCTTAGTGTTAATAAATTTAAAGCAGAACTTGGAGTATGTGTAAAAGAATTGTGTGATACATTTAGAGAAATATTAAAATGGTATCTAGTTACGACAAAGTGATTTTGAAGGCAYACACTATTTTTTTACTTTATATACCAATCTTGTGTATGGCATATAGCCTTACTTTATATATGGATACTCCAGTAATGGAAATGGAAAAATTTAATAAATACTGGCAAATATGACAACACATCCAGGTGATGCGGAGTACCAGGTGATCGCTATTGCATTTTTACACTACAGAGAATCAGTTACAACAAAATAAAAGAATTTACTCAAAATCAGGACTTTTTTATGTTGTTTGTCGATGTCTGCTAAAGGAAAACAGAAACCTTGACTGGAAGACAATGAAAATGAATGAGTCTGTGCATGTTGCAGAAAGTAAACACATCAGCTATAGAATTGAAGACTTCTATAGTCCAATTAGAACTCAAATAAGAACATCCATTACAATGACATTAAATGAGAACGTTTGAGCTTTGATATTTAACAATATGAATCCAGAACACACCTTTTCAGAAAGCCTGAAAAACTATTTTAAATTAGAAAGCAGAATAAAAATTATTGTCCTGCCATTTTGCTTAGTGGAAGTAATGTTAACAGTTAAACAAAAATGTCTGTTTAAGGATGATTTGTGAAGTAATGCACAGTAGTTGTTCAAGGCYGCACTGGTCTACACAAAGAAATGCTCATGGAATTAAGAGATTGATCCTTTTGAACCTGATAAATAACTGTTCACCTTTTGAAGTGTCAGCTTGCAGTTCTTTCCCATGCAAAACGTAACTTTGAAAATGCAGAGTAGCCTAAGCTGAAAGCATAGGCCAAAAGTAAATTATTAACTCACCATAAAATTAACAATGTTTTCCTGCTCTTGCACTAATAATCTTATCCTTTAGGAATGACATTTAAGAGCTATGAAACCCATATCTATGTTGCTGTATTCAAAATCTTATTTCAACCCTACTTAGTTCCATGAAGGCATAGAGACTTCACAGAAATGAAAACTGAATCAGCCAAACCTCTCTTAGCTGCGGTTATTTTCCTTTATTTTCTTTTCCTTCCTTTCTGGAGGTTAGTCTTATAAGGAGACATAGTAGATTGTTGTGAGATGCCTCACTCTTCCGAAAAAAAAGCCAAGGGGTATCTGATACTCATACCTTAGTATCACTGCTTCCAACCATCTTAGAGCTTCTCAAAGAGATTTAGCTTCCGGGACCATATAAAATTAAATTAGAACTTGACATTACATAACAAGTTTCTACAGTGAATAAAGACGTGAACTAAAAGATATGATCCTACTTGCTTTAAACATGACAAAACAAATTAGCCTTTCTCACAAATCCACTCTTCAAATCTATTAATTTTTGGGACTTGGCTTAATACTTTTTACATGACTGAGATATATGATGATCTTTCAATTTTTTTTCCTTGGCTCCTCACTGCTTAGTTTGACAGAAGGAGAAATATTTAGGACACAGAATGGCTGTTGAATTGGGGCTTTAGGTATAGAACTCTATATTCAAGATAGTGTCAGRAGTTCTTTCCAGTTTGAAGATGAATACAAAAGTGGCAGTTTGATATATTGCGAGTTTCACTACTATAATTGCATTGCTGAGATGGAAAAGACATCTTACTTGACCTAGAAATGAGTGGTATAGAGAGTGACAGAGGATGTCTCAGAGCAGTCTTCATGGTGGCCTAGCCTGCAGCTGCATTCTGATGGTCCCTGAGATGTTGGCTAAAAGCTTTATTTTTTTTTTATAAGATGAGGAAAAGATAGAGAGTAGAGATTGCATATGTTTTTGAACTCAGGAATCAGTAAATGAGTCACTAAATTTCTTTCTCAAGAGAAACAGAAGGAGGACTGGAGAAGTAAAAGATTGCGTGGAAAGAGTACAACAGAAAGGATTAAAAAAAAAGACCTAAAACTAACTAAGACGACCTAAAAGAAAGCAAAATGGTTATCTGATGAAAAGGAGCAAAAGACAATTAGATTATATAGAAAATATCATGTGATCAGTGTTATGGCATGACTAGAGAGTCAACTACAGATGTTGTTAAGTTTCAAACAGGGTAAAGAAGAACTAGGAAGGGATGCAATTCAGATTCTACAGTGCAAGATCTGTAGGCATCTATTGAACATACCTAATGCAAAATATTTCAAGATCCTTTATTAATAAAAACTGAAAATCTAAAGAGGCCACAGAGAACAGAAAGATTCAGAAAAAAGGTATCCAGGTGTATTGCATTAGCTGAGAAATAACCTTGATTAGAGCATGGAAGAATTCACTGATCACCCTTTATGCTGGGGTAAATTAAATCACAGGGGCAAAATGCATATGCCCAGTGATTGTAGATATTAAAAAAGTGACAACTTGTGTAGTAGTCTGTCACATTTTTCCAAGTCAAAGTCGATTAGAGACTAACCAGCCCCGTAATTAGTATTGTAAAAAATATGACTACTGATGCTTGATGAAACAAAGGAAGCTTTTAAATAATTTTTTTCTAATTGATGTATTAGTCATTTAGGATTGAAGCTAACATGAAAGAACACATTTCACCACAGAATATAGAGAATGTGATAAAATGAATTAATGATTTCTACTTTTGACTGTAATAATCAAGATGAGGAAAACAAAGAAAATGAGGGTACACTGAGGATGTGATGTGCAAGACCTGTTATAGTAATGTGTATATTAAAGATGTGATGAAAAGACATTGCAAATAAGATTTAAAAACCCCCAACAACTTATATACATTTATTAAAAGGTGAAATCTGTGGTACCCTTTTGCATGGTAATGGTAGAAAAGATTCTGGAAAAGTAACACAGAATCACAAAATGATAAAATAGCTCAGGTTGTAAGAAGCCTCCAAAGATCACCTGGTCCAACCTTTTCCGCGAAAGGAAGGCTAGATGAGATTTTCTAGCGCCCTGTCTGATGACACCTTGAAAACCTCCAGTGATGGGAACTCCTCCACATCACTGGGGTGGTAGTTTCAGCGACTAATTGTTCACATCGTAAAAATTTTCTTCTTATATCAAGATGAAACCCTTCCCAGTGTAATTTGTACCTGTTGCCCCTTGTCCTCGCTCTGTGGCTCCTGGTGGAGAGAGAGCCTTTGTCATCTTTTTAGCTGTCATTTCAGTACTGGATTACTTTGGTGATTACTTCCTGAGCCTTCTCTTTACACAGACAGTTTAACCTCTGTTTGGGCTGAAGACACTTTGGAGACGGATAATGGAAAATTCTGTGATGACATTGGTAGGACCTGCAGGAGGTTTGTCACCACTGTATTTATATGTCAATAAAAGTTTCTTTATCAAAAGGCCACTGGTGGCAATTGTCAATATTAATGGAAGGAGACAGTGTCAGGTTCGGATAATAAACCTCACAGCTTTGTTGCTCAAATTAAGAAAAATAGTCTTCTGACTACAGAAAACTGAAATATTTAGCATTAAAAATAAAAGTTTGAAAGGAACTATTTTTAATTATTCTTGAGTCTGCCTGGCTAGAAAGTAGCAAACACAGTCCTTACATGTGGTGGAGGGTGTGGGAAACAAGATAATACGGAAGAACATAATTTTAACAGCCACATCTTGCATGCAGTGGTACCGAACAAGATTTCAACATGTGAGTAAAACCATAGTAAAAAATCCTATAATGTAGGTTAATTAAAGATATTTTGTATTAGAGACAGTAAACTTTGGCTTTGAGAGAACAATTAATTTTTTGAGACAATAAGAGGTTTTTCTCTCTAACAACCACTTAGTAAAGATTTTTATACGATTCCATACAGAACCCTACTAGTTCAAAAGGGGAAAATGGGATTAATGCAGGAACTGTTGGGGAGTAAAGCAAGTAAGTTAATGTGAGACAATTGAGTGCATTGAAAAGACAATTATTGGGCTCTACAGGTCTATCTCTCACTGAGAATATTGGCACAGAAAGAAAGTCTGAGACTAAATTTGTTGATGTCATGATCAACTCTGTTACATGATCCTCTGCTTATGCCCAAAAACTGTTATTATTTTCTCTTCCTACACCCACCCCCCCGCCCCTTACCGGCTTGGGGGTATCACGTGAGCCCAGCCGGGATCCTGGTGAGGGCGGGGYCGGGAGTTGCTCGCTGTCTTTCTCTTCCGGTTTGGGGGACCAGGAAGTCCCTCTCTCTCTTTCGAGTTGGGGGTGGGGGGAGAAAGTCCCACCCTCTCTTCTGGCTCTGGGATCGGGAATGTAGCTGCTGCGTCTGCAGAGAGACGAGACCGGAGCTGTTTGCTTTCGGCTGGACTCACTGCCCTGCTGTGTCCTGCCACGGTGGCTGCTGCCCGAATGTCGACACCGGAGCCACCYCTGCTGGAGCCCTGCCCGGCGGCGTGCTCTTTTTCCCCGCAGCTCTGAGCCACGTGGTTTCTCTGCTTGGCTGTCTGAATTTTTGGCCCAAGCTAAACACTTTTTCCTTTTTTCCTTGATTGGAGAAGCTGGAGCAGCACTTCTTTGGTTGCCAGAAGCAGAACTGCTGCTGCTCYGAAACCAGTGGAGCGGGATTGCCAAGAGTGGAGCCACTCTGCACCACGCCCAAAGCTCCGGAGAGCCAAGTCGGGGAAAGAAAGCACACCAAAAGGCTCCAGCCCAGCTGTTTTCGCCTGCTGTGACTGCCTCGGGAGGAAAAAGCGTCAACACCAGGCAGCCACTGGAATTTTTCTCTGTTACAGGACTGCTCCGTGGGGGCGGGCGGTCTGCTGCCCTCGGAGAAGGCAGGTCCCAGAAGCCGACGCCATCCTTGGACCACGTGTTGGGAATGGTGTATTCCTCTTGCACTGCCCCCACTCTCCGGACACTTTTTTTGGGGTGGTTTTCTTTTTTTTTTTTTTTTTGTTTCTCAGTGTATGTGGAGAAGTGGGTTCTGATGGTTTAGTGCTTAACAGTTATTTACCTTTTGTTTTCCTTTTCCCGGTGAGCAGGCATTCCATTTGTTTATAAACAGTTTAATTTTTTTTTTCAGTTTGATCTATTGGTATTCATTGGTGGAAAGGGGATTTTTGGAACCCTTTTGGAGAGAAGGACTCAGTCCAAAGAGTTTCTCTCTTAGATTTGTCTCAAAACYGAGACAGTTGATTGCATGAAGGCATGCGGTCACTGTGTTGATGAATTCCAAGACATTAGATAGAAAATAACAGATTATCCTGAGATTTAGCAAAATATAAATCAGAAAAAATTTTAACAAGCTAAACACTTAGAAATTAATCAGAATTTCTTCCATAAGCTTCAGTACATCAGTTGGAGAGTYCATAGGGTACTTTTCATTTCAGTGTATATATGTGTGTTATGTATATGTATACACACGACTATATGAACTGCCATTTTTTATGCAGCCATGAAAGGCCTGGGGAAAAAAAAAAAACTGTAAAAAATGTTGCAGATGTGCAACTGATCTTATGCTAAACAAGGCGATGTTCGTACTTCATTGAGGGACTAACGAGGACCTATGCAAAATAGATGCAATACCATGCAGGGAGTATGAACAGATCAGAAAGTGGTCCAATGCAGCCTGCAAAGATTTAAATATTTGGCATCTGACCTTGAAAACATTCTTAATGTATGGCTGTCAAAGTGCCTATCAAAATGTATGAGACATGTAGGACAGCAGTTAGTATCCAGTAGAAAAACATATGGATATAAAGGATAGTCATCTCTTGGTAGCTCTGGTTGTCAGGTGCTGAAACCTCTTGTGTGCTGTTTAGTCACTGCTATACAATGTTATGCTCATTATTTGTTAGACTGTGAGATGAAGGACACTGAGTGATATCTTTGGTATTTGACYAGGCTTTGTGACTGGACAAGGTTAAATAGTGTCATCCCTGGACTGATGTTAGGAATAGCTTTTAAGCTGTCTATTGTGGTCGATGAAGAAAGAGTCTAGTATTAATATAATAGTTTAATGTGTTTGTCAACTAAATTTCTGTCTATTGCTCCAATACATTTGTGTGTAAGAGGGAGTTCCAGCTGACTTTGGTACAGAGGGGAGGTAACAGGAGAATCCAAGAAGCAGTGGTCTTCTGTGAGAGTAAACAGAGACGTTGGTTGGCTTAACTTAGCAACAAATGAAACTTTGAAAGTGAAGACTGAATGTCCAATGGACTACATGTTGAAGAATCCATTCAGTGCTGGTAGCTCAGTGAGCAGCTGCCATGCCAGCTCCAAGCTGACCTCTAGGGGGTGAGAGCCCCAGACGAGAGGCCATGAGCTGGAACTGACCTTTGCACAGCAAAGGGCACAGGGACCTGTGGTGCCAACCAGGGGACCAGGCACTCAGAGATATGAGGACTCCAGGCTTTTGGTGCTTAGACTGTGAGTGTATAAAGGCCCAAGGTTTTATTTGGGATCCCTCCTTGGAGGCACCATCTCCAGCTGTTATTCTGTTGTTGCACCTTATTTCAAGGATCCAGACATCTGAGGCTGCTATGGAAAACCTGGGGTTGAGGAAACCTGGTCTGACTGTGTGAGTGTGGGGTGTGTAGGGAGCCAAGTGGGGCTCCCGTCAGGTCACTGGAGCCACCTGCTGTGAAGAGGCCTCAATCCCAGCAGTCAAAGTCTCTGATGATGGGAGTGTGACTGCCAAAGTGGCTGCTGGATGGTCAGACTGGAAAGTTTCCACAAGCAGGCTATCTATGGGGAAGAATCTTTAAAATTCGAAAGAGCAAATTCAAAATAAGAGAAAGTAGATGTAGATGTTGCAAAAAATAACTTTGACTGGAAATTATGAGGAAAAAGGCTTTCTTACTTTCAGTGCCATGATCTCCTGTAGTACCCCAAAACTCACTTGATGAGCCACTTAAAAGGGCTTACGGTTTTCCATGTACTCTGAGTTAGACAGATGGGAGAAATACTGACAAGATATTCTCAAGAGGTCAAAACAACAAGAAAAACTTTACTGGCAGCTTTAGAAAATCAAAGTACTTTGGCAAAAGGTTTAGAGCAGCATTCAATCAACATAAAACACTTCTCAAAGCATTGACTTAGCCCATTAGCAAACTCTAAGCCTGTACGATTTTAAGTTACTCAAAACATTCCAAGAAGAGGGAGTTAAAAGAAGAAAGAGAAAGACAGAAAAGATATAGGAAAGACCAAACATAACTACCACCCCTGGTTTCAGCTATGTTCAGCTGATAGAAATTCCAAGAGGAGAGAGGGTCAAGACATGTGCGCTTGCCTGGTATCTCAGGTTAAGTACCCTTTGGTCTTCCTGGGTCCTTCCCGCAGGTGGGTCTTATGGTCATCTGGCCACTCTGGGGCTAGTCTGGGGCTCCAGGGGTGGGGAGTGGAGCATTGCCTCCAGTGTGCCAGGGATTGGCAGCCACTGCAGGGGCTGGGATACAGGCCCGAGGTAGGAGTGTGTGCGGAGCAGAGCATCATCTTACCAGAGCAAGACCCAACCTGCCCTTTGCCCTCACACACACCCCCCAAAATGTTTCAAGCCAGCAATCTCCTCCAATCTCTCACACCTTCTAAAACAGGTTGAAGAGTGGAGTGCAGAGAAGCAACTCAACAAGGTTTGAGGTAAAATAAGGTTGTATCTTGCAGTGATAGCAAGATAATGCAGGGAGTTCATTTTACTGTTGTGCTCTGTTTTTCTGTGCCAGGACCATTTTATATTCTCTTTCTTATAAACTTATTCTTTACAAGTAAATAATTAACTTTATTCATACTATGCCCCAAAACAAAACCTTTTGTTTTAAAATATAGACCAAATCCCAGCCTTATGTCTTTATTTCTGTGATATACCTGTTGTCTCTTTCTAGCTGATACAAATTAGAATTCACTATTCAATGAAGTCACTTGCTAAAAGAGATGGCAAAGAGAAATGTAACAAACTCTAGAGCTACTGAACCTGCTAACACACTCTTCTGTACCATAAAACCTGAGGATAAAAGAAAGCAAGAGGCCTTGTGGAAATTCATTAGACTTCTTTGGATTCTATCTTAAGACTATGTAGAAAAACTTTGGAGGCTATATACAAAACTACTGTTTTCTGTGATGTTGCCAGATGAGTTTTTCTCTGCTATCTATATTTATTGCAGTCTTTCACTGCATGCAGAAACAGCTAATATACATTTACTGGCATTTCTTTGGAAAAAGTTCCCTGTTATATTGCTTACTTATTTAAATGTCTAGTGACAACACAAGATGATATTAAGATTAACAATCTGCTGATTAATACCAGAGAGCACATTTGCAATCAAATGGCCTATATCAATGAGGCATATGGAGAACATTTTGTACATGAGTTCAGCAGTTCATGGAGTGGTGCCATTACTCACATAAAACCACCCATTATTCACCTCATGAGCCCTGTGTTAGTGTTTCAGAAAGCATAATCTTATATAAAACTCTATTTCTGATGTATTGAAAGAGACGCTTGTAAAATGGTTTAGAATTTCCACATTGGCAGCCACCTTCACAGTCACCCTGTGAACCAGAGTGCAATACAATGCAATATTTGCTTCATGACTACAGGCAGAGAACTACAGAAAAAGGTCAGTGGACATTTTGCTCATTATTCAGATGAAGAAATGAAAAACTGCTGTGTTGGTTTGGAAATGAAAATCATGGTTTACCCCGTACAATGCAGCAGAGGTTCTGTTACTTCTGCATTTCTGATTTCAGCTTTGGAGACAAGTATTTCTTACTGTCTTTACGTGCCATTTGTGAAACAGGGTGCTTTAAAAAGCAATCTAATTGACTTTTTTCATAAAGATGGTTTTATTCTTAATTTTTTTAAATATGCAAGCTTTTGAAAGTTGATTATTTTTTAATTATTAATTGGATAGTATGTTTAGCTTTATTTGCACACTGCTCTCTCTTGTAATATTTCATAGAAGACTGAGGCAGATTTAGGATAAGAATTATTTAAAAACAGGAAATAACTTTAACACGAAAGCATGGAAATACTGTGAAATTTATTGTATCTGCATTCATGACCTCAGTTGCTGCAACCGATTCTTCATGTTTGTGGGAAACAGAGTTATTATGAAGCTTGTTAATAAAAAAATTGCCTGTGTATACATGAACAAGTAGGTACTAGACCAGCAAACAAGTATATAGCAGTGAGTAATATAGGTCGCTGTTGCTGAAGTTTACAAAACTTACTCCTTCCATGCCAGCTTTGTGCTTGCAGATCTTCTCAAGGATCTCTGATGAAACCCTCTCCCTGAAATCCTTGCCATGTGCTCCAGCTGTTCCAGGGATTTAGTTGTGCGGGTGTGAAGGACCCAGGGTCCAGCCCAGCGTGCTTTGGATGTGTTACCTTGACTCATACTGGGAAGAAAGAGCCATGAGACAGCCTGCAGAGACTGAAAAAGGTAAAAGTTACAGAAGCAGAATTGCTGAGACAAGATCATTAATAAAGAAAGAGGAAAAACAAATCAAGGAATGGTATAAAGCCCAAAAGGAAAACAGGGAAGCGACTCAGTTTTGCTGGTGGTTGCTGGGTTGAGTTATCAGAGCTGTCAGTTTATGGGAGACCGCAGCTCAGCAACATCTAGGACCAGTCACATGTAGATACTGAGGCTAACACTGCTGCCCTGGGGGCCTCCTTTCTGGCACCTGTGTGCTGTGCCACAGGTCTTGGTGTGCTGTACTGGGGAAGATGAGCATGACAATGCTTGACCAAATAGCTCCCTCAAATTTCTTTATGCTTCAAAGTTGTGTATGCACCACTTGCAGATTCTGTGCACCTGGCTAAAGATGTCTGGACAAAGAGTCCCAAATGAGGGGCTGTAACATCAGGAAGAATTCTTTGTACTTCATCATGGAGCCTACATGGCAACACCTGGTAAGACTCAACTCCACAGAGCACATGACTTMTTATCTGTCTAGCGGGATCTTAGTCGAAGAAAATTGATAGATCTTTTCTCACCATGTCTTATTAAAGCGCAGACTTAAAAGGACAGCAGGCACTTTTGTATTCATGACCCAGCTGGTGCCACTCTGCAGCTTTTCTGTTAACCACTCACGCTCCAAAGACTTTTTTGCCTGAGCTCAGCTATAAGAACACCACAAACCTTATGTTTCAAATATCATGAGCAATGGCTTTCAGCACCAAGCAAATAAAACTGTTTCTCATCTAGAAGATTGCTGTAGAAAAATGTAATTTCAGCTAGAACACTGACAAAAAATGCTGAGACTGTCTACAGAAGATTTAAATTAAGTAAAATGAAAGACATATATACAGAGTTTTGAGCAATGTCAGTTGAGCAATGGATATATGTCTGAAAGATCTAGAAATGGGGAGAGGTAAAGAAATGATTGTAGCAGAATAAACTGGTAACTGAATGTGGTATTACAGATAAGGTTTGGGAGCCTGGACTAAACTTGTTTATTACAAGTTGCCTTGTTTATTACAAACTGCTGTATCCTTCTCTAAAGCAGCATAGATGTGACAGAGTTAAGTGTACATTGCACTATGTGAATTGATGTTGGCCTTACCTTTGGCATTTGGCTTTAGCATTCTGTTTTTTCCCTTGTTTCATTAATGATGAAGATTCTCTCCCTTTGTGATTATCATTGGTAATTGATTGTACACCCTGAAGAAGAATACCTGTGTTTTGTTTTGGGGGGTTTTTTGGACACTGAGTGGGCTGGGGGCTTTATTTTTTGCCTATTTGATTAATGCAATTATAACATTTACATATCTGCTTCATTAACATAACAGATGATCTACTTCATTGCTGCATTTGAATATGTCAATTGAATTTTCAATTCAATCTCAGGATTCTTCCACTATAATGATTTATCTTTGTGAACAGATATAAGTAGTCTAAGATGTCACAGTAAGTAAAACCTACTTCACTGGTGTGTCTCCTCTTTGGTGGCATGATGCATTCTCTGTTGCCTTGTTTACCATGTAATATACATTCTCATAAAGAAAAAGAATGAAAATACAATACTCAGGTATGTGCTTAAAAAGATGTTTGTTTATTCCTTAACTTTCATATAGACCAAATAAACAAAGTAATGGAACTSTTCATCTAGAGTGTATTAGTGTCATAAATTTTTTTCAGTGATGAATCCATAGTGATTCTGTGATAGAACTTGTCACTTAGGAAAAAAAAATCAATTTGTCCAGATAAAATGGCTAAGACAAAGTGATGACAGGATGTAAAATCCTTGTGATTATAGCTGCTTTCTACAGATAAGATGAAAAAATTCCAGATTATGGCACACAACCAGGTTAAAGATTAGGATTTGGCCATGGCAAAACAAATTTGATTCTTTCAGGGTAGAAATCTGAATACAGGTGCAGCAGAACAAGTCCATATTCTGTTCCCATCATAGGAAAGAATACACTTTTTTTCTTAATACGTAGTTGCCCTCAACATATCTTTCGAATCAGAAGTCAAACTTTTTTTAAATTTTATTTTCTGTTTCATTGTCCCCTGGGATATAAGATACCATGGTGCTAACATATCACAGAATCACTATGCTGAGTTGGAACGGACCCACAAGGATCAATCAGTCCAACTCTTGACTCTGCTCAGAACGATCCCCAAGAGTCACATTATGTGCTGAGAACATTGTCCAAATGCCACTTGAACTCTGTCAGGCTTGCGTGGTCTCTAGCATCTCATTCCCCAGTCTGTCTGTGCATTCAAGATTGCCCCATCCCAGGTGTAGAATCCAGCACTTTCCCTTGTTGAACTTCAAATGGTTGGTGACTGCCCAGTCCTCCAAATTTTGAGGTCTCTGCAGAGCCTCTCCGCCCTTGAGGGAGTCAACAGGTCCTCCCAGTTTTGTATCATCTGCAAACTTGCTCTGTATCACTTCTAGTCCTGTGTCCAAGTCATTTATGAAGATTTTGAAGAACACAGGCCTAAGATGGAGCCCTGCGAAGCCCACTAATGACATACACACACACCCCCCCCATATATACACATGTATGTATAGTCTACTCTATTGCTTTGGTGAGTTAAAAGGCTTTTATTCATAATTTTAGGTATAAGAAAAATGCATGAAAAATGAAAATATGTTTAGTGATTTCTTCTGATTATGTTTTCAACTTTAAAGTTGGTTTGAGTTTTTTTTTATTTATAAGGACTACAACAATATTGGGTCCTAGTTCTTCAATTTTTCTTTTATTTTCTTTCCTATTGGTATAATTTTTAGGTCAGAATATCCCAATTCATGATTTTGTCCTAAATATACTTTAAGGACTGTGGGTGTCTGAGCTTTTACTGTATGTTTTACAATGAAATGAAATTCCTATTTATATTTGGAAAGCTGTTTGTTGGATTTGGCTTTTTAAAGCAGAATTTGAAAGATCTATTTCCTGTGTTGCTTTACTTGCTTGGAATGCAAGACTCCCTGGAACTCTGAGAGCAGCACTTCATAAGTGAAATTTACTATTATTGTTGTTTTCTCCACAGTAAAAGCTATTGTTAGCAAGAATTGAATTGCAGCCTTGAGGTTCCCTGTCCAGTATTATAATGTTCCAATCTTCTGTTGGGGCTCAAAGATCTTATGCTTAGGTTAAGCTGAAAAATTTTGGTTGACTGGTTGACTGAAGTGGGTTCAGCTTTTTTTTTGTGTTGGAAAAATGTATTTTCCAACAAGAATCTATATACAAACAAAACAGCATCTATTTACAAAATAGAATGTTTTTAAAACACTCATTTTCATCAGAACACAAAAAACTGGGAGAAGTTGAAAATGAAGGTCAGATGTTTTGCTGCTGTAAATATTGTAGTTTCATTCATTTAAATGAAGCTTTGCCTGTTAATAAATGTTAATGCTCAAATATCTCCTACTGGTATGTTTCAATGAGGAGCTATCATTCATAATGTGCTGATCTTGGTGGTGAGTGGGAGTCAGTGTGTATGTGTAATTGTGATAGATGTTACTTGAAACTTAAGTCATGTTTTTCATGACTTAAGTAATGAAATTAAACTTTTGAGATGTTTGCTAGATGTCTCATTACAGCAAAAACATAATTTCACATTGGAAGTTTTAAAATGGTACTTTGTTCTCATTTCATTATTATTTAATATTAGAGAGTAAGAAATTCAAAGGTTTTGTTGTAATATGAATTCTATACMAAACCATTTAGTGCATTAATACATAACCTTTAAGTTTATAGATTACTTCTTAATGAAGTAGCCTTTTTTTGTGGCTGAAATTATCTGGCAGACTGCGTTAACTTTGTGAATCTCATATGATTTACTGTGTTCCAATGGTGTATTGCTGTGGCTGCCTAGATAGTTAAAAGGAGTTTATGAAGACTGTTAAGACTGAAAGACAGGGTAACCAGGTGACACAAGTCAGCCTTAGGTGTCCTATTTCATAAAATTTAAGAATGGGTGGAACAACTTTTCAGGGAGAAATCTGTTAACTTGCCTATATTGAGTGTAGGAGCCTTGATGTAACACAGGAAATGTTTTTGTTCTTGATAAAATAATGCTTTAAAAATAGTCCAGTTCACTTAAAATCATTTGATAGGTTCTTCTACTAAAAAAAAAGAAGAAAAAGTAAGAAAGACTAGATTAATAAAACTTGGAAGAAAGCAATACAGATCCTGTTTCTTTCTCCTCCTGCCTAGTTAGGGCATTCATCCTCGTTGATGGAGGCGCAAAATCAATTTTCTCCCCTGCTTGAAAGGTATTAATCCCATATTGTAACAAGGACTCCTTCTTAGAACACTATGATGTATATTGGGGTGGTTACACTCAGTATCTCCCCTTGACTGTGACCCTGTAGGTATTGGATATGCATCAAGAAGACCGACTCTAGAAGCTGATGGCTTTAAGCGTGTGTCATTCATTCCCCCAAGTTTGACCAACTTTGTCTTCTGAGCCTAGTGGCCTGTATTAACTGCAGATACTGAGCAAATGCTGCCTTTTAAATATCTTCCAGATGGATGTTTGGATTTGAGATGTCTAAATATTATTCAGAAAAAGAACTTCAATTAAATATGCCCCACAGTAAAGTTGATGTGCTGTTGTCTTTCTTAACCATGGACTATTTAACTAGAAAAGAATCACCAGGTGAAACTGAAACTAGCTTACCCCAGAGTTTTGTATTATAATGTACTTAGCATACTCTGGAGGCACATAAAATGTGATAATTCGGAGGGCAACTGAATCTGGGTCAGGCACCATGGGGAGTAGGTATGGGAAGGATATACAAAACAAAGGGTCTGGAATATAAGACAGAATGACTGTCATCAGCATCACCACATGCATCCTTCAGTTCTGTGAATGGTATTTAATCAAACTCTATAATTTTTCTTTTCACCAAATATTTTCAAAATAGAAATAGTTATTGTTTCATATCACAAAAATATTTCATCCTGTCTACAGTTATTATCTTTTTCTTTTGAATTTGTATGTATATAAATATATCTAGTTTCACATCTATGCAAAATGTATGTATATATGCATCTATATTTACATAAACATCTATATGTATACACTCAAATTATTTTTTTCTCTTTTTTAGGACCATGATATGGCATATGCTTTTTCTCTTCACTGTGACTGATTCCTTTAAGTAAGAAATGCTTGGATTAGGTGCAATTCCCTGAATAAAAAGCAGGTTTTTTAGTCATTTGTCCCATTCCCTGCCCTGGCATGCTGCAGGTGCTGGCTGACTGTGCTGGGAAGGGAAGCTTCCCCAGGGTACCCTGTGTCTCACAGGGGTGAGTGGGCATTGCAAATACTGAGAAAGGCATGAGAGGAGTAAAGGGTGACACAAAGGCAACTGGGACATGATGGGGGGGAAAAAGTTATGTTCCTGGAAGCAGATAACATGAGAATATGTGGATTGGCTGGCCACAGCACAGGAAGTCTCTGAACAGCCTCCAGGCTGAGGGAAAACCTAGAAGAAAGAGGCTGCCATTTAGGGTGCATGTTTGTGATGCATTTCATTTTGTCTCTCTTAACTAATCACAAGTTGTTTTGTTTTAAAAGATGTTATTAACACTGTTTCAGTTTTTCCTCAAGTAAAAGCAGGATTCTGATCTTAAAAGTCCTGGTAGCTTTTTGGAGGTGGCAGGCTGCATGATTAGATCCATTAAAAGCAGTGGCAAGGTACTGTATCATCGTAAGGGAACAAGAAAGCACTTATTATCTTTTACGTCCTGGTTTTAGTAGTCTCAAGGCTGTATTAAAGAGCACACAAGGAACCATGCACAATCCAAACCCCTTTACGTTTTCTAAAGAGAAGGAAGGTGGTGGGCTGGAAGGCTGCTAGAAGAGTGAAGTGATAAGCACTTTGGGATTACTCTGTCRGAGTGGGAGCTGGCTAAGCAACATTAGAAGGTCTAAATAATACAGGTGTATCCTCAATCAGCCCTCTTTATCCTAAATATTTGATACCTTTGAGGAATGAACAGAACATGCTGTGTTTGGCAAAAACTCTATTAGTTGCTTCAGTCAACTTTTGCCTTCTTCCAGAAGAAAGCCCTTGAAGGGAAGGAAAGCTTAAGCCTCCTACATTAATTCAAATTTGTATCCAAGTGTAACTCAGGCCTTTGTCTGAGCAATATTACTGCAGAATACTCTGTTGAAGGTCACACATCTGAGTGGGTGCATTCAGTGACACCAGCAAAGAAGCGGTCCTGAAACATGTCTTTTAGCTTGGTAACCAGAGCAATAACTTTCCCAAATACCTTCTGCTAATGAATAATCCAAATTGTCACATCTGATTGGTATTTTTTTCCAGTGTATTCTGTGGATATCACCAGTGCTTTCAGAAATGAAGAAACTGAGGAGGAGCCTAGTCCTGAGCAGAAATCAAGGTGCTTTTGCATGGGGTGGGTGACATAGGGCCAAGAGGAAGAGAAAGGGAGGGCTGTGTCGTGGGAAAGAGGGGAAAGGTTGTCTTACTCCTCACTTAAACCAAATCACAAAAGACAGATCACAAGGTCACAGACTGAACATAATCAGTTCTCATAGATCTACAAAGGCATGCAAGCTTCTGGAAAAAAGGGTCTCTTGAATTATTACTTTAAATATCAAGCAGCAGTATATTCAGAACCTGTGATCAAAGTCAGTCCCCAAGGGTTGGTAAGCATCTGTCTGACATCATCCAAAGTGTTTTGATTATAAACCAGAAAGCTTGTTCCTCCTGAGGGATAATGGGGGAGACTACGTGCAGGTTGCATGTGGAAATAAATCTAAAAAGTCAACAGTGACCCTTGGATATGGGTAATTGCATCCTGGTCCTTAACTTCAGGAGGAAAGCCTGGTGAAACTCAAGTCCCAGTGCCCTCCAGGTTGTGCTTAGACTGCAGGGATCCCCTATTCCTTCCCTCCTGGGAGATGCTGCCTCATCAGGGCTGAAGCTCATAGCCTTGCAGCTGTGCAGGATGAGCAAAGAGATGGAGTCATGCAGGAACCTACAGCATGCAATGGAAAGCCTTCTCCGGTTGTGTGCCAAAGGAAGCATCCTCAGCATGACACGTAGCCATCGCACTGGTGTTTCCTGCTCCCAGCCTGCAGAGCCAAAACACTGCCTGCAGCTGTGGATCTGCTGGTGGCTCACCCACAGGGAAAGGTGTGTCACCTTTTAGTCAGTGATATGTGAATTAAAATCCAATGAAATGTCAGTTTTCACAAACATTTCTTTCTGATACATGCTGCCARCTGTTTTAACAGCTGCAGAAAAAAAAAGCCATTTTCCAAGCTTCTACAACTTTCTAGTGTATCAATCTTCTGTAGCTTTTTTAAGCTAATGCAGTGGTAGTGTTCATGTATAAATATACATATATCTATAAAAGATTATATAGTCCAGAAGGCTAACTTTACTTTAAAAATATTACCAGACACAAATGGGAAATACCACATCATAATAATATTACATATTTTTATAGTCAAATAAAGATTCTAAGATTGTTGGTAGGTGAAAAATTACAAGGCAAAAGGAAACTCTGACTGTTAATGGTACAATGGATGGGATAATAGGTACCAAAGAGGGTTCTTGATGTGGCAGGTGACTGCAAGCAATGAGCAATATTTCCACAATATTTGAGAGAGAAGTGAGTGTGTTCCTTTCACTTGTTATGGTTTTTTTTTTCCATTTGAACAGATGCTGTTGTCAYTTGGCAAAGTACCCCTTCATAAGGTCAATTCTAAGACACTAGGATTACTCCTCTTGATTTATGCTCTTATTGTTTTCTGCATAAATAAAGGAATGGCCTCTTCCTTCCAGTTAATGTGCCACTAGCTTAATTAATTTTGAAAGTGGAAGAGGGTGCAGGAGACAGCAGATATTAATAAGCTGTACTAGTAACATTAGGGACTGACTGGAACTATTTATTAAAAATAAGAGTAGGGTTTGTTATATGCTTTAGAATAACTGCAATAAGCAAATCCAGACTAAAGCCAGAATTTTATGATATGTGCCTATCTGCATATAGCTACTGTACTCCAGGAAAAAAATCTGGTCAGAACCTGAGTTCTGTGTTTAATTCTATACTTTAAAAAGTTCATAAAAGTAAAACTCCTGCCTACAAATGACTTGTCTTTTTTGAAAACTAAGATGTGACTTATAGCTAAGGGAGACTTTGCAGTTAAAATTTTGCGGTTTGATGGATCTACACTTCAGGGATTATTTTGTCTGTGGATAAGTCTATTTCCGCCTCTATTTTTATACTACTAGTACCCAAGTGTCCCAGTTAGATGGCCATTGTGCTAGGTACCATACATTCATACATATTCAAAGCATGTACATTTTAGTACTAATAACAGCAAAATGCTGGTAAGATGAGAAGAAAATAATGTGCCAACACCAAAGGTTGGCATGAGTCTAAAGAACAGCTAAAGGCAGGGGGAAAAAAAACCTCAACAAATTCACAGTATTCCAGCTCACCTAGAAGGGAAGCAACCCTGACATCTTCAAAATAAGGAAACTGGGGTGACTACTATGATCGCACATCTAAATAGATGTCTAAATCTATCCTGATTATGCCATGTATTTATTTTATGTCTTAATATCCAGTGAGTTGGAAAGATAGTCTACTACCTTGTTAACTTCCCTTTTGAGCTGCTGCTCTTCTTAATGAATTTATTTCTTGCATTTCCTTATGACTTTCTTCATTATTCTGCTCCATTTGGGATCAAAAGGTATTTTTTTTAAACTTTAGTTTTAAAGATTTCCCTCAGGCTTCTTAGTTTTGGCCCAAAGCGATATTCGTCTTCTTCCTCTTTATTACCCTCAGATAGATAACTGTGTTATTTTGGGCCTCTTTATTCCAAAAAAGTATGAAYCTTGTTTATCAAGTTCCAGGAAATATTTGTTCAAGCTGGCCATGAACAGGCTTTCAAGTGGATATCAAGAGATATCCAGCTGCCTAGTTCTGACACTGGAGAGGAATCTTTAACCTCGCTTGGAAGGGTGAATAAACCTCAGTGGATATGAATGAATCAAAGCTTACTTAGACAGAGTTAGTGTAGAAATCCCCTTTCTCTAATGCTACATATATAGTGTTTTGATAGTAACAACACATATTAGCTATTATAAAGTTAGATTTTAGATAGAAAAATCATACCCTTCTCTGTAACTCTCAGAAATATGAATATTTTTTCTATTGGTAATTAATTCCCTTAGTGTGTAGATTTACACAGGATTAATTGTAGAGCGAAAATCGTATTTTTCACACTGTTCCCAATGTTTATTTACCATGTAATCAAATATTCAAATGTGTATTTATGTGAAGTGATATTCCAGACCTTAGAATACTTTGATATTTATTCTAACTGAATACCTCTTCATTCTGAAGAGGTGGTAAAATGTTTTGCTCTTTAAATTAAAAGCTAAATATGACTGATGCGTATTCAGATCCTACGAACAAGAGAAGTGAAATTTTCCTTCCTACAAAGATGGTAAGTATTACCAGAAGCAGTGACTAGTATGAGACAAAGGTATGCTTGCCATGACTTAGGAGAAGAAGGCATTAGGGAAAGATCTTCAGCTGAAAGCGTGAAAATCAATTTACAAGTAGATTTTAAAGCCCAGAACTAGGTTAAAGGCAGAATTAAGCTGTTGCAGCGTAGCTTCAGGAAGCTCTTGAGTGAAGTGCTTATCCACAGAGAGAAAAGGTAACACATTTATGCCATAACAAAATTGAGATAATAAAAGTAAGTGATCAACACATGGGTTTCTCTCTGCTGTAAATATAGGCTTGAACAGCAAAGCCAAAGAAAATTGAGATTGACTCAGGCACAATATATGCAAAAGAGAAGAGCAACTTTTATTTAGCAAATGAAATAGCAACAACAACCAAAATTACGGTTGGATGCCAGCAGTTAGTTGGTGTGTGATATAAGTCATTCAGATCTCTCCTCTTCCAAGCACTCTAAATTGTTACATTTATCTGATGGCCTCAAGGTGGGTTCCAGTTAAGAAAGAAAAAGGAAATTAATTACGGATTATATAATCCTTGACCACACTAGGAGTCCTTACCATGACATTTCTCTCTTTGTCATCCAACTAGACAATAACAGGTAAGCAATAATAGTAGAGGTACTTAATCTTCTTTCAGTGCTGGATCAACACCTTTGGGCCTGAAAAAGGAATTGAAAAAAAAGAGAAAAATTGGTATTGTTTGTTACACCTGCTATCTCTACTCTGACATTCATAGCTAAAAATTACCACATAATTACAATTTTATAAAAAAGATACAATCTGCAAAAAATACCATTATCAAGATATATTTTTTAAATTTCAGCAGATCAGAAACTCAACTTTTCAAGTGCTAAATTAAGCTTGTAGACTATCATGAGACATTTTTACTTATCCTTGCATGTACTGAGACTTATGATATCCGAACTAAGGTAATCAGGTCAACTAAAACAAGTGGTCTTGCTGTGGAAGAAAAAAAAAAATTACGAATGTATTTTAAAACTATGGCCGCTAGTATCTCTGAAATGGAAATAATGTCAGTAAAGTAGTCAAAATAAATGAGAAATAGTGTTTATATAAATAATGTTGTTACATTACTTATCATTGGTATGCTAACATTAACACTGCCATCTAAAAATGGAAATACTTCTGCACCAAATTGTCTTTTCTGATATAAATCTGGGCTATTTCTAAGTCAGTTACAATACAGCCAGCCCAAACTGGTCACATGCTATTTAGTCCTCTCTACTGCAGTTCCAATTTTGTTAATAAATGAATGTGGTGTATTCTTTAAGAAAAAAAAAAAAAAGGTGGGGGAAGTAAAATAAATATATAAACCTCTGGAATGTAATAAGTCATCAGTATGACCTTAATTTTACAGTCAGCSTAGTCAGCCACTCTGATGATTTTTGGAATTCTAATGTTTGGCAGATTATTTTTGTAAAGATTTCTATTGATGGTGAAATTGTAAACAACTGTAAGTAAGAAATAGCGTGTCCTATTCAATATTGCTATATACAATATTGTGCATAGTTATTAGTAGCATCACCTGCAGATAGCATTTTATATTTTTAGTTCCTTTTGGTCTCGAACACACCTACTCATTTCAATACATTCTTGAGTTATGCTATTGAATTTTAATATGTCATTAAATGAATAATTTCTGTCTATTCTAATACAACTTTGTATGACAGGACCTGGAGAAAGTTTATCTTAGCACCTTGTGTGGTGACTGTAAAATTGAGATATCATCCACAGCACCTGCAACGCAAATCCCCGTGAACGTGGAATAAGAATAGATTCCATCAAAATACTTTGCTTTTGTTTCTGAAACTCAAGACATTCACCAAGGCATGAAAAACCAGAAAATTATATAAATGTTGTCTGGCTTCATTTTAAAGGTCACAAAATACATTTACCATCCTTAATATCTTTTCTGTTTCTGTAATTAAATTATGTTCATGTGTTTTTCTGATAGTCCTTGTATGAAACCCAGGGAGGTATAATGAATACTATTTATGAGGGCAGAATTATAAGATTATTGGAATGAATGCTGTATGAACTCTACAGCTTAAGGGTGAGTGAATAAAATTTTCCATCAATGATATTCATAATCATTACAGCTTTGCTACTTTGGGAAAGAGTGAATTACTGAAGTATGTTTCAGTTTTGACTCAGCACTTAGTCAGATATATTGACTTGGGTAAGTAGGAGCGCAATAGTTATGTCTCCTCAGTGGAATACACTGGGCATAGCCAGCAAGTGGAGTTGTCAGAATCTCTGTCATGACACCCTTGCTCCCTGCTCTGGTCCAAACTGCAGTAGCCCAGGGACAGAAGCAACTTTTACCAAACGGCATATATTACACTAGGGACTGAGTGACCAATTCTAATTCCAGTCCCTTCCACATCCCCTCTGCCACGAGTGCCAGGAAGAGAGAAACAGTAACCTGCCTTTGTTTTTGTTGTACATGCCATAGAAGGTGCTGTAAGAGGATTATATTGGTGAGGAAGTCCCAAAATATTGTACAAAAAATGCTCCTGCATCCCCAAATTAAAATCAGTTGATCAAGTCCACATCAAGAAACTAACAGTATTCTCAATGGTTCCCCTTCTGACACGCGAGGAAACAAAAGATGCTACATCTGAAGTACAGGATTTTGATTTTACAGTACACAAATTTGAGAAATGTTGTATTTCTAAAGTAAAATTGAAAACTGTACAATAGTCTAGCCAGCACACCTGAATAGCAGCTACTATTGTTCTGAGTTTGTTTATTAATAAGCTGTGGGCTCCTGTGTAGAGAATTTTGCAATTTTATCAGTCTCATGGTTAAAAGTCTTTTCCAAAGTTCCTCTTCTCTTGTTAACGTATATTTGTTCTTTCAAATTTTTTTACRATTTTATATATGAGTTTTCTTTCCCTGTATTTGTATTTCCCATGTATTTACAGAGAACAAAGCAATGCCTTTACAAGCTCTATATTTTGCTAGACTAGACAAGCTTAGTTCTTCCTCCAGCATTCCAATAGTCCTCAGCAGCTGTTCTGGTACAAATTAATCTTTCTTGAATATAGGTGACCAGTTTTATATATGATATTCCAGATGGAGGTTCAGCAGGTCCTTGTATAATAACAGTAATATTTTGTAATATCTAATAGAATTATCTTCCCATTTATAGTCTTCACAACTTCTTCATGGTGTATTACTTTGATACATACTAGTCATCCTGTAAGCAAGGCCTGTAAAACTTGGAAGATCTTTAAACAGATTTCACACTGACAGGACAAGGTGGTTTTTTCTCGCGCCTTGTTTTTGTACTCATTGGTACAGGCCAATAAACTATCACAATAACCTTGACTTTCTAACAATAAATGCCATCCTATGGTAACAATAAATGTCATCCTATTTCTACCACTAAGCTCTAGTTTTTCCTGTAGAATACTCTAATTCTCAAGTTCTCCAATTCTCCAGGTGATGATGTTTGCCAACTTAGTTATCAGCATATATCATAACTACAGTTCTTTGTTTCATGCTGAATAATTTTATCAAGATCTGCCCCAGAACCAGTCCTTGCATAACTCCACAAAACAATTTGCTGTAGCTTGATAGATATTTCTCCTTTTCATACATCCCATATTCATGTCTAAAGTTCTCCTTTTGCATCCTGACACTGCTGCAGTTTACAGTTCTGAGCTTTTCAAGTTAGCCAGTAATTTTCCAAGGAAGTATGTGCATGACTTCTTCACATAGATTAAATATGTAATGAGTTATTTCTTAAAAATGATGATACCCTTATTAATCATTATTCACTGTTGGTAAACATGTTGCATTTTATTATCATACTCAGCATAAAGTGTACTAAATTCTGAAGTTTCCTTCCACTAGACCATAAACAGATCAGTTACTTCTAGCCTTCAGGGTTTCTGTATTTTCCTGACAGCATATTCCTCATCAAAGGCTAAGAGAAAATATTTTTTTACCTTGTCAGTAAAACTCAGTTTTCCTTTAAAATTTAATCTTTTATTATTTTCTTCTTTTCCTTTTTTTAGACAGTTGTAATTTTTTATTATTTTTGTATTTGTTATTTTCAAGATCAAATTTTGAGTTGGAGTTTCTTCTTAAGCTCTGCATTTTCTTTCTATGACAACCCACTTTTTTGTTTTGTATCATTGCTGCTATTCCTAATGCAGTTTTCAACAAATTACATCTGGGGTCTTTTTTAGTAAGTTTTTTTTTCTCCTTTCTTTGAAACAGTTTCCAGGAAATCTCTGTGCCTTTTAAACTTTCATACTGAGGTCTCTAAGCTCTTCAGGCTGGATAATGCCATTCCTAATTCTTTTGATTTCTCAGTTTTCCAATTGGAAGCCCATATTAAACTATAGACCAATCTTTATTTTTATTAGACTGAGATAAAATCTGAATTGGCATAGTTTCCAGCTGATTCAATGAAAAACTACAGCAGGCACCACACCTCAGAATACCGAGACTGCATTAATAGTCTTTGTTTTCCAATGCCTATTTGGACAAAAAAATTTCCACAGTGAGAAATGTACTGGTAGGATATATTTCTCTAGAAACAGAATACCAAAAGAGTATATATAACAGAAACCACACCTTTTTTTTGTTTCCTCTCTACTGTCATGAGGCAAAATTTGTGGAGAGAGAAAGAGAGTCTAAGAACATTATTTTAATCAATATTATCAACATCACAACAATAAATAGGTAAGAGTAATTGCAGGCATAACAAAGTGAACATATTTTGGGTAAAAAGGAATAATAAATCTTTAACTGATGTCCCTGTTAAATGTACTTTCTTCCTGAAAAGAATAATGATACTATTTTTGATGGAAGATACACATTAGAACTAGAGAAAACTATTGACCATTTTGCAGTCAAAAGCTGTAGTTTTCCAAGACCATGATGCTTCTATGGAAGTATTCCAATTTCTGGCCAACTCTATTATAAATACAGACTTGGGGAGCTGAGGAGTCTGGTCTTTCCGCATACTAAGCAGCAATGGTCTCCAAGATTTTAATGCGAGTGGAATATCTTGCAGGGTTAGATCCTAAAGGAGCTATATATCCCTCTGTAGCATCTACAGAATAAAATTCCAATGCTGAAAAAGTCTCTGAAGACTGACAGAAATTAGTGAAGAGGCTCTGTCAAAGTAAGGATACAAGCTGGATACTGTCTTATGAATCCAAGATCCAGAAGAGTAGTCAGACCCACACTATTACATTTATGGCCTGAGAGGTCAACATCTTTTAGTCTGATAAACTAGATAGGTACAAGAATCGACAATTTCACCAGTCAAAACAGATTGTGCAAGATACAAACTAGAACTAAAAATACAGTCTACTTGGAAGCTTCTCTTACATGCTATTGAAGAATAAAAGAGCTATCCTGAAGAGAGATGAAAACTGCATACAGATATTTTTTGCTAAGAAATACTAGTCACAATTACTGTTCTTTTCATTAAATAAAAAAAAAGTAAGATCCAATTATATGCATCTGAAAAATGAAATTGGAATTAATACTTTAACAAAGGAAATGAATAAAAATCACTACTGGTGAAGAGATGGTGCATTGCTTGAARATATGTCAATATAATTCTTCCATTTGATTATTCAAATGCTTTCAAGGCATTCTAAAAATCAAGCAAGTAGTTGTTTTCTGGAGTGGTGGTTAAACATGMTATCATCTCTAACATTATATGACGTGCTGGCTTTTAAGCTGGCTTTTAAAAGAATAACTTCTGTAAAAGCAGAATTCGTATCATTACACTGTGATTCAGTAGAATCTTATTTCATGAGTATTCTTGTTTGGTCAGATTATAAGCCATTTATTAGAATTCATACTCAGTAATTCACATGTTTCATCCCACCTAAAGATTTCAGAACTGCAGCGCTGTGTCAGTTTTGCTGCAAGTGCAATATGGAAGTAATCTATAAAAGTACTGACATAAAAATCTGATTTAGAATGGTGTGGCTGAATGTTCTGAACAATTTAGAATGTGAGATAAAGTACTCTAAGTCTAAGATGATATTTCTGGCAGCTGCATTGAGTACTTTTTGTAGGCTGTGTGAACAGTCCAGAGCTTTGAATCACTACTGCATGCTACCCAGACAGATCACAGTTGTGCTGAGCGGGCATACTCTGTACACAAAGGTAACTCAATTCATTCCACAGCTTTGTAGTCCAGATCGATATAAACACTGATATATCTCCACCACATTCTCAACACTTCCGTGTGACAGAAACAGTCGCCAAAAGTCCTACCAAAATGAGAGTCCTATCAATGGGAGGAATCAAGCTCAAAAGTGATAAATTTTCAATTGTCTTACACTTTTTAACTGTTTAATCAGCACTTGTTTAATATTAAATGAAGAAAAATAATTTGAGAAATGAAATTTTTTCCTTTTTTCCACCTCCCACCGAATCTAGGCTGTTACCTAGCAAAGTGGATTATCACTGCTATGCAGTGCATAACAACTGAAGAAAATGATCAGATTAGAGAGCATAACAATGCCCAGTGATGGATGTTTCGTTTCATTTTATTTTAGAATGCCTTTTATGACAGCATGTTCTGGCAGATCATGTTGATTAAACAACTGATAATGCCATGTTGTAAAACACTGAGATTCTTGATACTTTGTAAGGAATTAGCACTAAAAACTGAACTGGGCTTCTCCTTTCTGAACACAGTCTTACTGAAGAAACCTCAGAGTGACATTATTAGTTATTCTCTGAGATAACTACTACACAGTATGCTATACCTAACTTTGCAGAGAGACAATGAAAGTGAAGCCTAGTCTCTAGCTTTCTGATAATAATTTTTTAATTTTTTTTTTTAATTCTAATGTCATGTATGAGTTCACCATACTGAAAAATGCTTTTACGTTGCTTCAGTTCATTACCTTGTACCGATCWTATCACAAGAATGTTATTAACTCTTTTCTTTGATAATTAATATTGATTGCATGTTAGTCTGTGAGCAAGTAAAATGGCCTTCAGTTCCAGTCCATAGAAAACCTACTCAGAAATTTAATAGATATTTCTTTTCACATCTTTTAGCTTGCTTAATGGTGTGTCTCTCTTGCCCAAAGCACTTCTCATTGTAGTTAGAAGATGATGAGTAAAGAAGGGCAACTAGTTTTAATTGTTGTCCATCCACAATTTCAATGCTTGTTAATACTTCCAGCTGGATCTTCCCAAGTGGCTTTCCCGAAAAGAAGATACAACTTGAGAAAATTAAAGAGAATGTGAATGTATTTCTTGAAGCCCCAAAAGACCATTTTACATTTGTTGTTTGATTATTTGTATTTGTTCCTTCCAGTGTTCTGTCAAACCTACCATGGTCTAATAATGAAAGCCCAATCACTATCCTTCTTGCTTTTCAGGAATGCCTTAATAAGGCCATCTTTGAAAATAAAGGTAAGAAATTGTTTGGCTCAAAGTAGAGAAGGGTCTGAAATAAAATCCCAGATTTGAAAATTCCTGAATTGTAATAGAATTATTATCTGATTCCTAACTTTATATCTCAATTCCATCATGACACTGTTGAAAAGTGTGTAACGCATCATACAAAACAAAAATCTGAAGAAAGTAAACTGATAAATTATATTATTTTATATTAGAGAAAAGGGAAGGAGAAAATGTGGAAAAATAAGTAACAAAAATGCAGATAAAATCTTATGAAGTAAGGCGTAAAGTGATTAGTACTGGAGAAAGGCTTCATTTTATCATTTAAAAGTTTTATATTTCTTAAGCAGAAAATCATCTTGCTACATACATTTAAAAACCAAGGCATGCATCTAATGGGTTCATTATAGCAGCTTAGGAGTCTGAGAAAGACCAAAAACCACAACTTTGAAAATGGAGAATAAGAAGGTCCTAAAATGATGCCTGTCTTGCTTAGCATAGATTTGAAACACAATCCTAGAAGACTTTGTCACTTCATTTAAATGTCAGAGAATGATAGTCACCTGTTAAGCTGAGCCAACATTGTCCCTAGGAAAAAACTACACTATATTTCCAAAGAAAATAGACATCCAATGAAAAAGAATACTAATTAATAAAAAATAGGCTTTAGCAATTGTGTTTACCACAGACGGATATTTCCTCACAGGAACACCGTATTTTTACAAATGTATTCTATACGAACCTATTTATTGAAGAAATCTAATGGGTACCCTGCAGATTTGGAGTGACATTCACACCTCTAACACTGGAACATGCCTGCTGTTTACCATGTATAAATATGGCTATGATGCTTTCTTCCTTTGACAGCATGATTATTCCACAGAAATTGTGATCAGCTGAGGGCAAAGGCTACATTAGCATCTAGCTAGGCAGAAAAGTACCCTGACAAAATGTAGAATAGATGACAGAGGTAGAGAAAAAATGGTACAACAACGTATAGCACAGATATACTTGTGAATTTTTTTGGAGTAGATAGCAATGATAGATAGGCACTGGAACAGCTGACTGGCCATAGTTCCCTGGGGGCACACTGCAAATAGCTGACCTAATTGCAGGTGCTGGGATTGCTGTTAAAGTCAGCAATTGCCAGCAGTTTCAAGAGAGTAGTACCTAAGGAATTTTGTTAATTCCTAATTGTGGTAGAGTGAATTCAAACATTGTCTTCAGCAGAAATTATTTATGTTCCCTTTACTAATGCTAGAAGCATGCTATTCTCTTTTACTCTGCCAGCAATTGGCTAATTTGCCAACAGAAATTTTCACATGTGGGAGGAAAGAAAAAATAGGAGCTGCCTGTCAGCTGGTGTCTAGTGACAGCAAAAAGCCTGCAAGCATATAGTCACAACAGAAGACAGGTGACCCTCTAACTATTTCTGTCTTGGTCATGGTCTTCCAAAGCACATAAAAAGTACTGAACTGAAAGTTTCAGGTGAGGACCATTATGCTTTTATGAAAATCAGTTCCACATCAAATAGGAGACATCAGTGTATTTTCTCAAGAAATATGATTTCATACAGTCACTCATAGATTTTATAGCTAGAGAGGGTCACTAAGAACATTCATTTCGTGAATGTTAGCTCACATGAGTTAGTGAATACCATAGAATATCAGGGAGTTGTTTGTTATCTCAAACCCATTGTCCGGATCAGCTAACACAGTTTAGAAAAATAGCAAATTATCTTGACTTAAATTCTCCATGGAGCTGAGGGTACACATCCTCAATAGATAATTTTTTTCAGAGTTTAATTATTCTTACCATTAAAATACATGTCTTATTTCTATTATTTCTAGTCTTGGTTTGTGTAATGTTAGGTTGGTTCTTGATATATCTACTGTAATACAAACAGCCAGACAGGAAACAGCCAGACCCTCTTCCAAGCTCCTCATACCAAAATATTCCTCTGTCTTGGAAAAGAACGTCTCTGTTAAATAGATTTGCTAATAAATAACTGATTTGTGAATTCTGTCCTTTGGAAAAACATGTCTAATCCCATCTGCAAAAATAAGAGAAAAATAACAGAAATTATGCCTGGAGATTCAGAGATTAAAATATTCTTACAAATATCCCATGCTGAAGAAGAGATGTTTTTCTTTAAATGAATGCCAAACATGATATTAGTTAATCCTAAATAGTGTAAGCACATGTTGCTTGTACTTACAGACATGCTTTTATCCTAGATAATTCAAGACAATTGTGGGACTGAGATGGAATGAATCGTGTTTTGCTACTAGGATGGTGAATCTACTAGGAAGCTGCCCCTATGCTAAGGAAAGAAGAATTGACAGGGTGTGGTTGAGTATTAGAGATTAAATGTTTTTCCATTTCTTACTTTTGGGTTTTCACCTCATGCTGTACCTGTTTCTGTAGCTGATCCTCTTGCCATCCACATAATTGCCCTCTGAATCCAGATACAGAGGAATGTATCAGATTACCTTCATGTATTGATGTGGTTGCATGAACACTCTTTAGTATTTCAAGCTGTGAGACTGGACACTTTTCCCTTTAAAACATTAGGCTACCTAGGGAAAACATTTTAAAGTGTATTGAATGAAATGTGATGGAGTGAGAATTCCTAAAAGCTGGCCTTCAAAGTGTAGCCATGTTTGTGTTAATGATGAAGTCTATGAGCCCAAATTAATCCAGTATGAGATGAAAACCTTAGTAAGTAAATACAGTTTGAAGATAGATACCAGTAGGACTAGAAACTTTTGATGCAAAATTAAGAGCTTTTAGATGCCTATAATCTGCTGAGAGAACTGAGACGAAGAAGTTCTAAAGCAACACCCATATTTGCAGAGGAAAAATGCACTGTTTTCTTTCATTGTTTGCATTTGAATTGATAAAACCATTCTCAAGATGAGTGATTGTAGTGGTGAGAGAGTATGGGAGCTTCAACCGCTTGAGTTTAGTACAATATAGGATTTAAGAAATCATAGCAATACAAAAATTCATCACCTAACAGTATTTTTATCCCACTATCTGCATATTCAGGCATTCCTCTGAAAACAAGTTTATCCTGAGAAGTAGAAGATAAAGCTATGAATCAGCTGGTAATTTTTTTAGCCAATGAAAATATTGACTGAGCCATCACTCTTGGATTTTATACTCCAAATATACTTGCATTCCAAATCAACTGCTATTAAGTAAAAAGCTTATTGAACTCAGAGCTAAACAAAGGAATCTGCTCAGCATATATATCTGCAGAATTTATAGGCTTGCAGCAGGATTAGTGAAATACCATTATTTGTTTCATCATCTTGTGCCATGGAGAAAGTTATTCTTTTTAAATTCATAGTTATCTATTTCCTTCAGTCTCAAACAGAGTATTTTTCTGCCAGTTGTGTAAGCTGTTATAAAGTTATTTACAGCATTTTACTAAGTAAAACTACAAATATCAGTGCCTGTAACAAGTAAACCCAATTCTTTCCAACTGAAATAGCTTTTGCTGTCGGAATTAGGGTGCCATGTCTAGCCCAATTTAGGATTTTTTTCAGTTTTTAAATACCAGCCTGATATAAAAGTGAACACTGAATTCCATCCCTGCCTCACTGATATGTTGAATTCTGAAATTAGTGCTAGTCTTCCCATCAAGAACTGTAAATCTGCTATCACGTGTGGTATTTGGAAAGTTGATTGCTGGCTCAAATGTCTTATCATAAAACAGTTTTCAATTCGGTATACTGACATTTTAATTTGTCTGTTCTTTACTGCTCAGAATTAAGGAAGAGGCATCATTCCAAGCTATTTCTCCAATATCATTAAGAAGCAACATGTCTTTTGACCTCTGAATTAAACTGCAAATCCCTTTACATACACAGTATTTGCTGTGCTGAGTTACTCCTTACATTAAATCTCCAGCTGGTTTACTTTCCCACTGAGAAAATGCAACCACTTGTTCAGCAAAAAGGAGATTACCATGAAATAAATTACTGGTTTTCCAAGGAAATTAAAGGTTTATGGAACACCTTGATTCAATGTAGAACTTCATTGCTATTCTAGAACCCCGTAGTCAGCTCAGCACAAAGCATGTTAATTTATTTTTATTTATATACATAACAAGGAATATCAAGGTCAAGGTTTCTTTCAGGAATTAAATTATGTGAAATTGCTTGGAGTTTATTTACTTCTCACAGTCACGTTGAACATAAGCTATTAAGTCTACCATATGTGCAGCCATTAAGCATCTGACCAAAGACTTTTCGAAATGTCTTTATTTCTATTAACTCTGGACTTAAAACAGATGTGTATTTTTTACCAAAAAAAAAAGGACTAAGTGTGCTCAAGGACACAAGAGATAATTATCAAATGAGGGTGTTTCATAATCATGATGCAGTTAATAGAATTCACATAAAAAGGAGGAGTGGAAAAAGTTTGGATGGGAAAAAAAGGGGGCATCTCACTGGAGCCCCCAACTCAAAAGAGTTTTATTTATCCTTACAGAAAAATTCTGTGAAACTTTAATGGTAATATTGCAATAATGACTTGATCTTGTTCATATTAGAGTTACTGCAAAAGTTGCAGTTATTTTTCAAGGAGGTAGGAATAAATCACAGAATCACAGAACGAACTAGGTTGGGAAAGACCTTTGAGATCAAGTCCAACCTAGGACCTACCATCCCCTTATCAACTAAACCATGGCACTGAGTGCCACATCCAGTCTTTTTTGAAACACATCCAGAGACACTGACACCACCACCTCCCTGGGCAGTTGATTCCAGTGCCCAATCGCTCTTTCAGTGAAGAACTTTTTTCTGATGTCTAACCTAAACTTTCCCTGGCGCAGCTTAAGGCTGTGTCCTCTTGTTCTGTCAGTGGTTGCCTGGGAGAAGAGACCGACGCCCACCTGGCTACAACCTCCTTTGAGGTAGTTGTAGAGAGAGAGAAGGCCTCCCCTAAGCCTCCTTTTCTCCAGGCTAAACAGCCCCAGTTCCCTCAGCCGCTCTTCACAGGACATGTGTTCCAGGCCCTTCACCAGCCTTGTTGCCCTCCTCTGGACATGTTCGAGCATCTCAACATCCTTCTTAAAATGAGGGGCCCAGAACTGGACACAGTACTCAAAGTGCAGCCTCACCAGTGCCGAGTATAGGGGAAGAATCACTTCCCTGGTCCTGCTGGCCACACTATTCCTGACACAAGCCAAGATGTCGTTGGCCTTCCTGGCCACCTGGGCACACTGCTGGCTCATATTCAGTCGCGTGTCGACCAGTACCCCCAGCTCCCTTTCTGCCTGGCTACTGTCCAGCCACGTTGTCCCCAGCCTGTAGCGCTGCAGCRGATTGTTGTGGCCAAAATGCAGAACTCACCACTTGGACTTGTTAAACTTCATGTTGCTGGACTTGGCCCATCCATCCAGCCTGTCCCGGTCCCTTTGCAGAGCCCTCCTACCCAGAGGCAGATAGACACATTCTCCCAGCTTGGTGTCATCTGCAAACTTGCTGATGGTGGATTCAATCCCCTTGTCCAGATCATGAATGAAGACATTAAACAGGACTGGGCCCAGCACTGATCCCTGGGGGACACCACTGGTGACTGGCTGCCAACTGGATGCAGCCCCATTCACCACCACYCTCTGGGCCCGGCCATCCAGCCAGTTCTTAACCCAACGAAGGGTGCACCTATCCAAGCCATGGGTTGCCAGTTTATCCAGGAGGATGCTGTGGRAGACAGTGTCAAAGGCTTTGCTGAAGTCTGGGTAGACAACATCCACAGCCTTTCCCTCATCCACCAGGCAGGTCACCTGGTCATAAAAGGAGATCAGGTTGGTCAAGCACAACCTGCTCCTCCTAAACCCATGTTGGCTGGGTCTGATCCCCCGGCCATCTTGTAGGTGCCGTGTGATGGCACTCAAGATGATCTGCTCCATAGCCTTACTGGACACTGAGGTCAGGCTGACAGGCCTGTAGTTTCCCAGATCCTCCTTCTGACCCTTCTTGTGGATGGGTGTCACATTGGCCAGCTTCCAGTCATCTGGCACCTCCCTGGCGAGCCAGGACTGATGGTAAATGATGGAGAGTGGCTTTGCAAGCTCAACTGCCAGCTCCCTCATCACCCTAGGATGGATCCCATCTGGTCCCATAGATTTGTGAACATCTAAGTGGCTCAGCAGGTCTCTGACTGCTTCTTCTAGCAGGATAACAGGGGGGCTATTCTGTTCCCTGACACCATCTACCAGCCCAGGAGGACAGTTGTCCTGAGGACAACCTGTCTTCTTGTTCAAAATTGAGGCAAAAAAGGTGTTAGGTACCTCTGCCTTTTTCTCATCTTTAGTAAATAAATTCCCTCTTGCGTTTAATAGAGAATGGAGGTTGTCCTTGCCCTTCCTTTTGCTATTAATGTATTTATAAAAATATTTTTTATTGTCCATCACAGAAGTGGCCAGATTGAGTTCTAACTGGGCTTTTGCCTCTCTAATTTTTTTTCTACGTGACCTAGCAACCCCCTTAAGCATTTCCTGAGATACCTGGCCCTCTTTCCAAAGGTGATACAGACTTTTTTTTCTTTAGTTCCCTCAAAAGCTCCTTGCCCATCCAGGCCGGTCATTTCCCTCTTTGGCTTATCTTTCGGCACATAGGGACAGTCCACTCCTGTGCCTTCAAGATTTCTGTTTTGAAGCATACYCATCCTTCCTGGACTCCCATGTTTTTAAGGGCTGCTTCCCAAGGTACTCTCCGAATAAGTCTCTTGCACAGGCCAAAGTCTGCCCTCTGGAAATCCAGTGTGGAAGTTTTAKTAATGCCCCTCCTTGTTTCACCAAATATTGAAAACTCTATAATTTCATGATCACCGCACCCTAGACAGCCTCCAACCATTATATCTTCCACCAGCCCTTCTCTGTTTGCAAACAGCAAGTCTAGCATAGCCCCTCCCCTGGTATGCTCATTCACCAGCTGTGACAAGAAGTTGTCCTCCATACATTCTAAGAACCTCCTAGACTGCCTGCTCTCTGCTGTGTGGAGTTCCCAGCAGATATCTGGCAGGTTGAAGTCACCTACAGGAACAAGTGCTGGTGATCTTGAAATATCCTCCAGCTGCTTGCAGAACGTTATCCACCTCTTCATCCTGGTTGGGTGGTCTGTAACAGACTCCCACCAGGATGTCAGCCTTGTTGGCCTTCCCCCTGATTCTTACCCATAGGCACTCGACCTTATCATCATTGATCCCAGTTTCCATGGCGTTGAGAGCCTCCCTATTATAAAGAGCCAGCCCTCCACCTCTTCTCCCTTGCCTGTCCCTTGTGTAGAGCTTGTAGCCACCAATTGCAGTGCTCCAGTTATGCGAGTCATCCCACCACATTTCCGTGATGGCGACTATGTCATAGCTTTCCTGCTGTACCATGGCTTCCAGCTCCTCTTGTTTGTTGCCCATGCTGCGTGCATTAGTGTACATGCACTTCAGCTGGGCTGCTGATTTCACCCCTGACTCAGGGTTACTACCCTTAGGCTTGTTTCTGAAGAGCCTGGTTACATCCCCGTACCCCTTCAAATGCATATGTTATTTCTCTAAGTAACTTGTGGACAGACTAATAGCAGCCAATGACTGTTTTCTTTCTACAAGTTTGAGACAGACCCATATGGGGGTCATTCATTGCTTCTTTTACTGTCTCTGCAGTAGGGAAAGCTCCATTCCTTTTCCTTTTCTCTGTCTTTTCATCATTCAGTAGCTATATGGTGTCAAGCTGCTTGGAGCTGCTTGTCCCATGGCCACATGTAAAACAGTCAAACATACCTTCTTTAATGTCTAAACATTGGTCCCACAGCAAAAGCAGTGATAGGGAACGGGATCTGTCCGAGATTTTATACACATAAATTAAGAAAATAAAGGTATTTGTTAGGTCACATACATGGATCTGTAGTCCCATACACAAGTTCCTGCACAGGAGACAAGGAAGTGGATTGCAGGGCCTGTTCTGTGGTTACCATTAGTGTGTTGCTAATCTATATTAAATAGGACTGCTTTCAGTGAAAGCAGGGAATGTAACACAGGAGGTGAGGTCCACTTTTAAAACCGCTTCCGTCTATCCTGTTTTCTAGTCTGCTGTGTACAGATTCTTTCCATCATATACTCCAACTCAGTGTAATTTATGTGTGGTCCTAGGAGATGGCCTGTAGCAGAACTCAATATGCATATTTTGTCACCTTTTTAGTTCTGAGCTGTTCGAAAAAAACAYAAAAAATCCATGCATTTGTAAAGAGGGGTTGTCGCTGTTAATGAAACCACAGATAGAAAAATAAAGAGATTTCTTAGGTGCAGTGTAGAGCTAAATCAACCCTGAACAAATTGACTATGTTGAAAAGTTTGATGGAGACTCAACATCCATTGCGAAGTCTGGCAGAGATGCGTGCAAGAATCTATGTGATCTCAGAGACACTAGAATCAAATGTGACCTCATTTGGGGCTTATGAAAGCAATGCTAGCTGTGGCTTGGCCCTGCACTAATAAAGTTATACTACAGTTGTTTGGTTTGAAAGGATGCATGAACTGATTTTCCATTTTACTGTGTATTCACACATGTAAACTACATCTGGCCCTGACCTGATGAAATCCACATGCTGCTGTGCTGTGTCACACAGTGTAACTAGCTCTGATTTGCATTTTCTGCCATGACTGCTGTATAGAAGAAATATTCACATCTAGAAACTTATCTGCAGCCACAGGATATTAAGGGTGCTTTGGTTTTGGTTTGGGGTTTTTTTTTCTCAATTTAAACATTCAGTTGTTCCAAAAGTTTCATCTTAAAAATACTCAAGCAGGCAGTCACAGTCTGGGGCAGACATGGACTGCTGGCTTGGGATGGTAGGAGACATGATAGGATGATTGAGGACCATGAGGCAGAAGGAAAGGCTGCACTACTTTTTGCTTGTATAATCCATAAAACAAGATGTCTGAGATAGGTTCTCTTCCTGAATACTGTACATTGAGAAAAAGTCATAGTTATGTAAGTGGTCCCAATTAATGTTATAGTATGACATTGAATTGACAATGTCTCTGTGATAGGGTCTTACCTGTAGGTATGACACAGTCAGTAAGGGTTTTTTCTCATGGATAAACTTCTAGTATTTTAAAGGGTAAATTTCAGTCACTTAACAGACTTCAAGCAGGTGGCAGTGAAGATCTTAATTGTCCTCTGTGTGAGCAGTCAGTCATTGTCTATCATCATCTAATACTTCTTCCATGAAAGAGAAAGAAGATAGAGGAATGGATCTGAACACCTTTAACCCTGAGGGTCCAATGAAAGCCTTCACATACAAAACAAGGTATTACAAAAGATGCATGATATCTCATCTACTGCACTCACACAAGTTGCTTAAGACTATACCTTACAGAATGGTTTGTTCTAGAACAAACCTACAAAGGTAAAAAACATCTGTAACTTGTCAATATACAGATAAAGACCAGAAAAAAAAAAAATCTTTTGCTTACTGGTAAGAATAGGGCACTCTGCAGAAGCCCTTTCTTCATCAGTCTCTGGTGGGTTGACCCTGACTCTCCCTCCTGCTGTGGGAGGGGAAGAAAAAAATACACAAAAAAGATTATACAAAGGCATTCACTCACAAGGACATTGATGCACAGCCAGCCTCCATTCAATGGCTACCTCCCCAAAAATACCCTCTCCTCAGATTTTATTGTTGAACGTGGTGTTATACACTACTTTGTTCATTCTGGATATGTCCTGCTTGTATCTTTTTCAAGTTCTTTGCCAACCCCCAGCCTACTTGCTATGGGCGGCATGGTGGAAAACAGAGAAAGCTCTGAGGCTGTGCAAACATTGTTTAGCAATAACCCAAAGAGTTAAGAATACTGCTTTAACCACATATCCAAAGCACAGCACTCTAGGGGCTGATACATGGAAAACTTACTCATTCCCAGCCAAACCCAGCACACAGTCTTATTCCTTCCATTTAAAAATATAATGCCCTTGTATTTAATCTCAGCACACACATTTTGTCATTTAGCCATGTTAGCAAGGCAACATGAGCATCCTAAAAGTTTCCAGGGCCATCTACACCTTCTGTAGGTATTCCACCTGTATCTAGATAAGAGTGATACAGATCACTGCATCAAACTGTGCATCTCTGGTTAAGATAGATTATTTTCTCTATCAGTCTTGAAAATGCTGCTGGAGCTTACTATAAATAAAATTGACTGTTAAAATTAGTACCCCTCATAGAGTATAGAAAAGGCAGTGGTCCTCTAGAATCCGAGAAGCTAAAAGCATCTGCAAATATCACTTGTTAAGTCAAGTTTARTTACATATTGGCCATTACTCAAGCCCAGTAGCATTCTATTAATCTGAGGTATTGGATGTACATCTGAACCAGATATTACATTTAGCTTCCAGAAAATCGATACAGAAATCAGATATGCTGATAAGGTTCCGGAACTAATGTAATTAGGCTGCAGCATTCGCTGTCTAATGCTGTAATGACTAACTGTAGCATCTCCCATAATTTGCCTTTTACTATATTCCATAGCTGTTCAAGATCTGAGTCATTTGTAAAACTCTTCCAGGTTCAGGTGTTTCTGCTATAGGATTAATCACTTGCAAAAGCCTTTAATTATCTATTTAACTTCTTCATGCTTCCCAAGAGCTGAATAATCCCAAATGGTATTTCTGGTCCTTTCACCAGATTTCTGAGGTTCCAACTGCTTCTGAAATAGGCCACTTGCCAGGTATCTTCTACGTCTACCACTGTTACAGGATAGCAACATGATAAATCTGAGCTCTTCGCTGTTTCCTCACTAGTAAATTCCCTTACTAAACATTTCTATGAGCCCATAATGCCAGACGACTTTGGACCAATTATTCATCTTCTGCAAGGGAAAACAACAATATCTGATGGCCCATTTCTGTATCAATACAGGATAATCTTATTAAAAAATTGCTTTGCATACTGCTGCTGACTCTAGATTTTTTCCAGTGAAAGGATTGTACTTTCTTCTGTCCTAGTATGTGTTGTACAACATTCTGATTTGTAGCAGTCCTTTGTTTCTTCCAGGATTCCTGGAGGTGGGTCAGCAGGCCTTGCAGGTTGTTCTCCAAAAAGTACCATAAAGGGTGACAACCCTATAAAATCTTCCAGATTTTGAAGATCTTACTGATTCTGGCATCTGCCAACTATTTGCTTTTGAAATGTTTTGTTTAGTGTACATTTGCACCATGCAGGCACAGTATCATGAACAAAAAAAATAGCTTAAATTTTGAACACTAAGCAAATCATTGAGAGTATATATAAGGGCGGGGTGAATATCCAAAACCAAAACACAAATACTAGAGGAACCTCATGTAGGAGAAGCACAGTAAAAGTTGAAGGAGTGTCGGAATAGTCTTTACAATGGTGTTGCAAGTACCTGGGGCCTCAACTACCCCAGGTTTGGCACTTGACTAACGTAGTACACGCATCCCTGGGACTGTCTGCTCACACCAAGGGAGCACCTTTGGCCTATYGCACCACTGATAGACTGGTAGCAATTCCCACAGGCACTAGGTGAGTATAACCCAGAGTTTAAATCTTTCTACTAAAGCAATTTACGGATGGAAGTACTAGAAATACCATGTGTCAGAACTGAGTTTTGTAAATCTGAGATTCAGCCTGTAGGCACCTCATTCTCCTAATGTGCATGCTTCCTGTTTCTTGTCTCATTAAACACCATAATAATTACCTCTGTTCCAGCARTCTTAGCAGGCAACATATCAGAAAAGATATTAAGCAAATTCAAAATTAGTTACTCTTTTTCCAAAGCTGGAATATCTTCACAGAGGTGAAGAGGGGAAATAGATGCTTAGCTATAAATTGATAATCAGTCATAATTTGAATTCCATGTATATCCATGGGGACAAGCTTTAAACAGCAAAGATGTAGTTTGCTTGCCATGAACTACACAGTTATACACTCCAAAATTATTGTATAACTGTCTTCTGCTAGCGCTGTGTAAAGCTCGACATTGCAATTCATGGAATTTGGACACATTGAAGAGTCTCATTTACATGGTTTTCCATCCTTTTAACTGGCAAAGCATTTGTGTAACAATGACATCTTCTTCCAAGGGTTCTTATTCAAGGGTTTTCAGATTTCCATCATACCTTTTCAAGGGAAAAAAATAAACCATTATTACTCTCTACTCCTGGTAACCTTAGAGAGATGCAACAGTAACAGGACTGAGATAAACAGCTGAATAATAAGCTAGGGAGGGGTTTCTATCTCATACATCTTCAACAGTAGAGTTAACTAAATTCCATTAATGGTGTAAATTCTACCTTCAATTACATCTGTGCAACCTAATGGAGAGAGTAACAACTGCAGAGACTTCAGCTTTGTAGATGCTTTTTTTGCCAGTAAATATGAAATAGCCTGAAAGGATATGTCATGTCTGAAATCTCAGGTTGAGTGTGCAGGTGCAGGGCTGCAGCTGGGAAGATTTTTATTTTTTACCTAGGACCTGAGCAAATATGATACAGAGTCACTAATCATAAAAAAATCCTATCATGTTGCTGTTGCACTGACAGAAGACAAGACTGTTCTACAACTCAGGAAACAGACACAGCTCTATTGTAACATGGTTATACTCCATCTTAAGTTATATAATTTATATGTCATGAACCTGGCTCACATCTCAAAATCTACATTTGCTGAACTATAACATCATCACTTCAAAATTGGCTTGTTAGATGAGAGTGGAATAAAACATGCTGTTTCTAAGAAATAGCAAACAGTAGACTGAATATATTTTGTAGTCCCTCTGAAATATGTCTAAAGAGTATATTTTAGAAACGCACATGGAAAATAAAAAAAAGACTGCTGTGCTGCCATTAAATAAGAAACTTTACCATAAATCTAAGATACTGTTTTCATTATCAGGATGAAATTTCTTGAAGATGTTGGAAGACTGAAAAAGGACACTCAACTGCTGAATCAGGCCTAAAAAGGAAAAATGACTCCTACAGTATATGGCTAATCCTTTGCTATCACACATTGCTGGAATATTTCACTTAAAAAGTTATCTAGAGAAAATATTCGTGAAGTTATTAACATTTTTATGGAACTCCCATGACAGCACTGCAGGGAAGTTTTGATGCAGTTGCTGTATCTTTCCATAGAGCCCTGCACTCTGGATTTCAATGATTTTATAACACTTTTAGCACGCACTTAAAATATAGAAAACACATTTTATCAAATTCTGTTGATGGTTGCAAGATCTCACTGCAAGATCTCACTACCTTTTAAGTATAATCCCCAAGTGTTCAAAATACAATAGAAAAGGATTTCCATATATTATTACTTTTAAAAGAACATGATTTTTAAAGGTGTAAATTTGAGAATATTGAGTAAACAGAACTCTTCTATTACTAGGAAATCGATTTTATTTTACAGAAACATTTGTACTTATTGATACAAATTCCATGCAGAAACAGCCAATTACAGACAATAACAGACCAACTTGTGGAACATAAAAGAAGAATTATAATAAATATATAATTTTAATACTGAGAACTGGAATATGAAATGCAAGCTCAAAGACACTACATAAGAGTAACTTAAAGAGAAGTGTGTTTAGACAAGTATTCACAAATGAATCGCACTCACCACAACCRAGAAAAAGTGCATGGAAAGACCAGTGCACCCAGAAGTACCTGAGAAGTACCCGAGAAGTACCCGAGCACACTGACAGACAATACCACCTTTGCTCTTCCCCCCATGGGACTGAAGCCTCTGTACTGAAGGTCACCTCTGATGTATCCCAGTCCCAACAACCCCAGCCCCACATAAGGCAGCTGTGGCAGCAGTCCAGGTATGCAAAAGAGCTGCATGAGCTTCCACCCACACTCCCTTTTTCACTGCTTTGGGAGCTGCATTTGCTCTCATGCTGTGGCTTTTCTATTTTACTTGGTGTATTCTAGGCACATGTGTGCCTAGCTTTCCACATTGCTAATTCTTGCTTCTCCTCACCTTGGCTGATTTGACTTCCTGGCTTGACCTCAGACCTGTCTTGTTGCTACAGGCTTTTCCAACAGTCCCTGAACTGTGGGTAACCCCCATTACTGCTATGGGACTTGCTCTGCTTAAGTGCCTAAGGACTGTATTGTTTGCTAGTGAGCCTACYCGGCCATCACCCTGAGCTCCTGGCTTGTCCTCTGCTCAGGAGCAACTCAGCTCTGGATGTTACCTCCCACCTTCCCAAGAAGTTTTTCAGATGTGTATGAACAGCAGTCTCTACAGAGCCTACTGAATCGGGGGAGCCCACCAAGCTGCAAAATGACTATGGAAGTGCTAGAAGTTAAATTCTGTAGTACAACTTAATGTGGAAGTAGAAGCTCTTCTGAGTGCCAAGCTGTATGTCAACAAATGAGGTCTTTAGTGTGCATAAGATATGCTGCAAGGTGGAAAATGAGAAACACTAGCATCTAAGAAGTGGGATTTCCTTGCCTCTTTGTTCTCTTAACAACATAATTATACAACACAATAGCTTGGAAAACTATTCTTACTATAATTAGTCAAAGGTGATACCACAAATGTCAATTCACAACATGTTAATTTTATAGGCATATTTATATGGATCTATATAACTACACAGGCCTGTAAGGGCTATATTTAGACATAAGAGCTAAAGGATTTATCTAACTGTCATAATATACCTAAATGTTTAAAGGCACTTCAGAATTTGTGGATGTAATGCTGATATCTGAATAGAAATCAACTTCTATACAGAACCTTTAAACATTGATATTACCACTATAATATATATATCCCAAAGGACACAGACTTTCTATCAATATTAGAACATTCTGAATGATTGACATAACTATGGCCTGTAGGTTTTTCCCGCAATGGCTGGATACTTTAAGCCTTGGAGGCAAAGAGTGTGGTCAACCATTGATAGGCTTTTAATTGTAACATTAGATTTGTGGTTTATAATAATGACTGCTATCGCTTTGGCCCCCCTTTTTGCTGTATTCAGCTGGGGCCGGAGCGATCTGTAGGGTTTCTTCACAGTCCACAAAAGCTGACAGCTTTTTACCACAGGCAGTTTCACAGGGGCAGCAGCGAAGGTAAAAGGAATGAGAGAGCCGGACTCTCTGTAACCATATTCTGAGTTTATTTCTTCTCTGCCCAGGAGGACAGGGTGCATATCTTGAAGGGGAGGTTAGCAGAGAGGCGATTTCCCGCTCTGTCTCTGCTGCTTTAAGTGGTAGGGATAACAGTGTGCAACCAATGAGCTTAGAGATACATGAGAGAAAACCAATGAAGTATCTTCAGAGGAAGAACACATTCAAACTGACTAATGACAATACAGTTAGAGAGAATTTCAAACCAAGCTGACCTGTTACAAAGCTTAAGACTCTGTGACGGAGAAGAAAGCTAAAGTGACAGCATCTAAGAAATCTTGCTCTGTGGCAAACTGAACTAAAGCTGGGTCACCGCAGCAGACTGCAGCAATAAGTACTCAGTAAAGCTTAGAAGCTAGACTCTGTTTAGCTAGTCATCAACATAAATGATTCTGTTCCTGAAAGTCCTCTTTTTCTAAGTGGAAAACACTCAGATCCAGGACGCATCTTGTGTTTGTTAGAGTTGTCATTCAACAGTAGTTTATTAAAGTCTAAATAAGATCATATAATCAGCTGGTTATACTACCAGTAAACGGGCACGAAGATCAAAGGGAAGCAAAAATCTGAACAAGCAGTGTATAGTCTCTACACACAGTCTTGTGTTATACTTCAGCTAAATTTTGCTTCTTAACTATAGGGATCAGTCATCATTAAAACTGCAGAAAGCAAGCTGAGCAAGCCATTGCAGTATTAGCTATACTCACCCAGCTGAAACCACAGCACTCAGTTGCTGACATTTCTTTTCATTCATCTGTGCCTCTGTTACTATTCAGTAGGCCACCCACTGTTTCCTTGCATATTGCTGTATATGCACATTGGAGATTATGCACTATCATGCTCTATTTCTTCAAATTTTCCTTTAAATAAAAGATCCCTAGGGCTTTCTAGATCCATGGCTTTCAATCACTATAAAGCTTGGATTAATGGTGCCGATAAACTCATGTCTTCCCTGATAGGTGTTTTTCAGTTTAGCATATGGGTATATAGGCTAAAATGACAGGTTCACCACCTGATGCTTTTATTAATTAGTACTGGTGTAACCATAAGTGTTTGCTCATCAGAAAGATTCAGATCATAAGAATATTAAGAATGTGTTGAAAGTAAAAAATATTGACTGGATCAGAAAATATTCTTTAAAATTTGCGTTTTGCCATCAAGAAACTATTAGCCTGGAGCAAGTATAGAAAATAAGCTATACTGCATCCATTAGTCTGACAAAATCATCACGCTTTCACAAGATGAGTAGTCAAGTATGACTAGTATTGTGCTGTCATGGTCAGAGCCTGAGGGCAGACTGCAGACTCCCATGATGATATTCTTCAGAGGATATAAGATGGCAGAAACAAAGCTTCAAGCTTGAGAAATGATTAAATAGTTTTATTCACTAATACTACTAAGAATAGAAAGAATAATAATAATAAAAATAATAAGGCATAATATACAAATACCATTCTCCTCCCAATACATCCCTATCTTTCTCACTGATCACGCAAAGGACATAAAACATGGGATTCTGATCTTTTGATTAAGAGTTCTTATTGCCACTTTACGGGATAAAGAGTTCTTTCTGTTGTGCAGTGGGATTCATCCCACAGAAGATAACTCCCTACAGAGTGTCTTCAGCATGGTCCCAAACCTTCAGGAAAACACCACAGCCCGCCCAGATTTTGCACTGGTGAATCTTCTCTCCCACAATACTCTTGCAGTTCGTGGGTCACAAGAAAAGTCTGATGGGGTTAGGTTTTTTAAGGACAAGGCATTCCAGCTTAAAAATACAAGTACAGTCTCCCTCTCTCTCTTATTCATTATCTCCAAAGGCTGCAATTTCATCTGCTCACAACATAAAGTGTTCTTATTCTCAGGCTGTGAATTCCAGATCTCCCCATGTTGTATTTTGTGAACTACAGAGAAACTTAGTTTGGTTTTATCACAGTCACTCCACAGCTTACAGGTGAATCTTGATGGTAAAAATGGCTTCTCCTCTACCACTTCTTGCTTCTTCCGTCTCCTTCTTCGGTAACCACTGGTCCCCATATTTAGTCCGTTCACATGACCTGCCTTCCTTTCTCTCTGGCTTGGAAGAGAGGTTAATATTCGCAGAAAATGCCTGCAGAAGAACTTTGTAGAGTTCACATGTTCCCATCGGATAACATTTGGCTGCTTTCTCCCACCCCGGCTCATTCGGCTGCGTCTCTATCAGCGACAGGGAGGGCAGTCTCTCCCCCCGAGCCGAGCCGCTTGTGCTGGCAGCTTACAGATGTTTGCAGCAGTTTTATTAACTGCCTAATTAGCTATAATTCATGGAATCCACCTTATCTCAGCAAGGTCACCCTTTGATCCCACCACATCCATCTCTGAGAGGAAAAGGAGGGGGGGTTTTTTCTCCCGCAAATCTCAGCTTTTGTTTGGCTTGGCTCCTCTTGGGTCCAGATGGAGCGGGCTGGTGGGGGGGGGGGGGGCTGGGACCCCACCGGGCCCTGGGCCGTGGGCCCCACGCCCAGGGAGCCACTGCTGCCCCTGGGTGCAGCAGGGGAACAAGAAGAAAGCTACTGCCTGGGCAGTTTTTTATAACATATTTCCACAGAGGCATTTCCTAAATATCAAGTGGCCAAAACAACTGTCCATCACCTGTTTTAACCAATCAGATGTTCTCCACACCGGGCCAAACTGCCACATGCGCTATTACTAGTACTAATTAGACCTTAAAACAAAGAAAAAATAAAGATAAAAAATAAAGCTAAAAACTGTTATGTCATAAGAATTAGCTGAAAAATAATGCAGGCTGAATGAATAAAAATAATCAGCTGCCTGACTTACAAAATTCCACCACAGTATTTTTGCCTTTCTGACACAGGCAATGAATGTGCTAGTCAAATCTGAACAGTGAAGTAGCCAGCTCATATTTGCAACAAGGAAGGAAGATTCTGGGGTTTTATTTATTGGATTTCCTCATAGTCTCCTTCAAATGTGTTTATCAGGAGTGCATTTATGTATAATGTGCAGAAACCCCCCATGCATCAGTGCACTGAATCCTTTCTTCCCTTATATGAGTAACCTGTATGTTATGATTTAGGCTGAGAAAGATTCAGCTGCCAATAATCACTTTTGGTCCAGCTAACTAGGATTTGGACTATAAAAGCCATTGCCTGCTTGATGTTCTAACTTTCCTGCCTTTTGACTAGGACATTTCTCTCTAAGATTAGGGATCAAAGTCTTGCTTTGTTCTCTGCTTTAAACACTTGCAGCCTGGAGTGTCAGAACGATGCTGAGCTCGGCTTTCTAGTTGTGTTTCTCACACCAGCAACCAAAGCAGGCAAGGAGCTTGCACTAAAAGCACAGTGTGGCTATCGTGGAGCCAAAATGGAGCCACAAGCAAGATCTGAATGTGTGATACAAGTAAACTGAGGTGTCTCTGTCAGAATAGTAGCATTGGTGTATAAATTTGTAAAGGCACATTGAAGCTTGTTCCTGTAAAGACGAATGTTAGTTTAGACTCGTAACACCTTGGCACTCAGCTGGATTGGCAAGCTTGAGCCCAAATTTGTGCATATCCACCTTCAGAGACTGTTGATGTGTAACTTTTCAGATTCTCTATGACCTCGTATAAATACTGATAAATTTAGTTTCTAACTTTACACTACTCACAAAAAAATTATTCGTGTTATGCTAAGAAAATTAATCAGTAATTGACTTTTTAAAAAACATATATATGTATACATACATGTATATATCAGAGAGGTTAGTACTAGATTTTTAGATGCAGGGACTGAAGTAATTTTCTAATCATTAGGCTGGGTGAATGGCTCTTAGAGCCTGATGTGTGCTTTTCCACATCATCCACCTAATGTGTAGCACAGGCTTATGAAGGTATCAATATCCACCTGCATCTTCTGATCCACACATCGCAAGAAATTAATACGGTGGCTTTCCCCAAGAGCTGGGTKCAATGTGTTTCATGAAAAAACAACCTTAACCCACCATATTCCAGAATATTAACAGACAAAAGGCTTTATACTGTTTATAATTTGCTTCAAAGACAGCTCTAGAGTGGGTTTTCTTTTTTTATAACCTGAAATATTGCCTTTTAAGTTGAAATATTATGTTTAGCTCTGCAATATTTAGTATGAAAAGCACTAGCTGGCACATTGTCCTCTGAACTAGCAGAAGTGGGAGGAAGAAATATTAATCACTTACAATATAACACATAACCTAGTTCTGTGGTCAACACTAAAACATGCTACATAACTAAAAGTATTAGATTGGGAACTCTAGAAGATGGAGGGAAGGGAAGTTCTGACTAGTGCTATAAGAAAACTTTTTGTTATTGATTTATATTGCACATTATACTAATCCTTAACATCAATTTTAAAAAGCAACTTTGCAGGCCTAGCTCAAAATTCAATAGAAATTATACCATAAAGTGATGTAGCTCTTCTGGAGATTTTTCTCCTGATTAAAACATGATTAACATATAAAGGGTAACAGAATATTGACAATGGTCTGAAAATGTATAGACTAGAGGTATTCACCCCCCCAGCCCCCAATCTGTTTGACCCTGTTCTATACGGTTCAAACAGTGTGCAGTAGGAAAGAAATTCATTACTTATTTCTGTGGGATGCTTCATAAAATGTTTAGGACATTTTCCATTATTCTAGCAAATTCCCTTCTCCTAATATCAAAGTGAGTAAGATTTAATAGGTAAACTAGTAGTAGCTAATGTTCTTTCTTTCATGTTCAAAAATCTCTGAATATTTATCCATGCTTTGAATTCTAAGCGCCTAATTAATAGGATTCTTAACATTTTAATATTACTTAGACAGAAGAAATAATGATTTTTGTGCATTAAGAGGAACATATTAGCTAAATCACCAAAAGTTCAAGCTTACAAATTATTTTTTTCATTGTACCAATGATGAAATCACAACACTCTTGAAGCTTTGTATTTTCTATAGAACTTCCACTTTTTTTCTTCCCTTTCCTGAGACTTTCTAATCTCTAGAATAGACGTGGGGTTTTTTTTGTGATCTTATTAGAAGGTGGCACTGTAAGAACTCAACTCCATGTTGTTGTGTTGATTTTTCACAAGAGAGACTTACTGATAATGCTAGGAAATAACTCTGAAAAATAATAGCCATCCCCAAAGAAAAGTGGAAGGGCAATAGGTAAAGGTTTTGGAAAGGAAAATAATAATCTGGTAAGACTAAAATTAGGTAAGACAATCTTTAGGACTGGGAGGAGATGGATGGAAAAGAGAGCTAAGGTTCAGGAAAAATGTTATAGGATTGGGGATTTTAAAAATGTGAAAACTAACAAAGGGTTTGGAGTATTTCCTAATACATCAAGAGCAAAATCAGGGAGTAGAGCCTAAGACCGTATGAAGGAAGCATGAAAGAAGCCCAGGCTTCAGAAGACTAGAGGCTTTCAGAAAATTCCAGGATGAAAGACTTGTTTACACCTGCTCTGTGAGTCTGCAATCCTTCCAGACTTTAAATTGCATTTAAGGAACTGCTGAGATGTATTTCTAGCTAAACATGCTGCAACCTGATGAGCAGACAGAAAGAGAAACCTGAAACAAAGGCATGATCCTACGCTGGGTTTGCATAATCCTGCTGTTGGATGATACTCTAAAGAAATAAGTCATTGCGCTGATCAATATCATCAGTGACAATGTATTTGATCTGTTTTGTCTAGTAAAATGAAGTATAGACAACTTGTGCAAACACAAGCTTTTTATCTTGTTTCTAAAGGATCAGAGATCTTTCCATGCCAATTATATTCAAGAGAAATGTTGGGAGGAGCATAGCTTTCAGCATGAAGGCTTGAACTTAGATGTCTCTCATTGAAGATTTAGCTTATTGAATCAATTTTCTTTGATTTTTCATTGGAATTAAGATATATATAAAATTGACAATTATTTTTACACAATTATCCATATTTTTCAGCATAAAATTTTGGTAAAATTTTATTTTTAAGAGAATATATTGTGCTGAGACTGTCCTGCACCTTTTGCAGGAGCTTCTAATATTTTTAATAGTCTAGCAAAACAAGACTTATCAAACTGGTGTTATGATGTGAGGAAAGGAAAATCAGATAATATGTAAAGCACTGCAATGTGCTTTTATCCAAATGTCATTCTTTTGCAGCAACAAGTTGTTCGATTTCTTATTTGAAATAAGAAGTACATCAAGAAAAGAATCTTAATCAATCTATTTATTGTGTTAATTACACAAATAATTCCTGTCCCACTTCCTACATTTTTCCCCCTAATAATCCTTCCTAAAAGTCTAAGATGCAAGGTTTAAATCTGTTTTCCACACTGATTTCAAGTCTTGGACATCTTTTGCTTTGCAGTGTGTTTTTAATAAGAGAGGAAATTAAGATATTGTACAAATCTTAAGTAAGTGGCTGGGTATCAAATAACAGTAGACTTTTTTTTCCTATAAATATGTATGTTAAAAAATTTTCCTAATTCAAAATAAAATTCTCATGTTCTGAGATAGGCTTTATTGAGTCTGTCAAATAACAGACTTTAAAAATTATTTTGATTGTTTATTTTATACATTAATCTAACAAACTGGATGAACTTCTGATGATTAATTTCTCAGTTTTGGAGACCTCAAGGAAAATTGTTAATATTTCTGTTAGCACAGCAGGTTCAATTTTCTTTTTTGCATTTAGAGGTGTATTTTTATTCATATTTGTTTTTCAGCTCCAAATATGAAGTGATATGAACTCCAAATAAGTTCAAGATTTTCTTTTCAGTTAAATAACTTATTTCAGTTTCTTTGCTATAGATATGTAGGACTTCTAACACTTAACCATCAGCAATTAATTAAGATCAAATACTAGTGATGGGGACCCCAAAAACATTTGTGTACAGGTCTACAGAACACATATTTTGGTGTAGTACAGAATTTAGTCTTAACAAGACTGGTGGCAGTACTCAGTCCACAGTCATGCTTAAATGGCTATAATGAAGAACAAGAACTGCAAAGATGTGGAGAAATTATGTGCTGAAAGTCTATCCCTATAATATCATTTGAACATCCAACTTTCCATGGATTGTTCTTAAAGTTTGGTATTTGATCTCCATTGTATCTTGCTAGTCTCTAACTCAGGGTGTTGACATAGATGTGTTGGACATGCATATATGCAAATTGCACTAATGTGAATGACTACAAAAGATAGAATTTGAGTCCATATTCACAATTCTGTTCTCACTAGAAATAGTTAGCTTTGGATTTAAAGATGATATTTAAAAACTCAGCCCTTGAAGGGAAAGTCTGTGTTCTAGTTCTTTGTGAATAGCACAAGGGGGACATAGAGATATATTAATTGTGCTGTGCTAAGAACCGGGTGAGAGGTAGTAGTGTTTAATAGTGAATAGGAATTAAAATGTTGAGGGCTTTTTTGTAATGTAAATCAGCAAAGGAGGGAGAAAAATTGTTCTACCATTCTTTTCTTCAAGAACTTCCATCTATTTGTAGGAAGAACCATATAGGACTATTGTGCTATAAAATCCATGAACATCAATTCACTTCCTGAAAGTCCCTTAGCTGTGCAGGAACAATGATCAGACTTGCAGTGCCAAGCACCAATTCCCTCACCAGACTCCTTTATAGAGGCTAATTTCCCTGCTGTTCCCAGAATCTGGCTCCCTTTCCCCACTGCCCCTTCTCAGCTGGAGCCACTCAATAGACTGAAGGAGATATTTTTGCTGCCTGTTTTGGAAAATGGCAGATGAAAGATGGAATTAGCACCCACCATTCCGAAGGACTCCAATACCATAGTTTTCGCTTAAAGTGAGATGAAGTGAGGTGTCCCAGTCTTTGGATTTCTGCTCTTTTATTTTCAGAGTATTTCTCTTTTTTGTTGAGAAAGAACCGTGCCAAGATATCACTTATTTCAGGCACCCAAGTGGATCTATATGGCTACAACCTTCTCCAGTTGAGTTAGAAGATGCTGTTGTCATTATGCGGGAGAAAATGATGTTCACCTCCCCCGCAAAATGTGGGGTAGCCTATTATACACTGCCTCTAGACTCATAGCTACAGGACCCTTCAAACTCCCTCTGATCACAAACCTTGGCCAAGCTGTGACACAAAACAGCTGTTGACAACCGTATCCTCCAATTCTACCAAATACCCTGGTGAACCCAACTTTACCCTAGAACCAAATAAAACCTGGAGATGACAATCACTACCTTTATTTCTATGGGAGAGATTGAAATAAATTAAAACTTGGTTCAGTGAGAGACAAAGTATGACCTGAAATCACCTGAATACAGATGCAGACAGAAAGATTATCTCACATCACATCACTGAATATTAGATGAGTTTGATAAGTTTTACTGTTTTTAATTTGRGAGAACTGAAAAAGAATTAAGTAAATACTAAATGTCATACCAAAGTGAGTCCCAAGATGGAGATTTGTATAAAATTAACAACCCTGTGAAACTGAAGGCATTAGGAGTGGTATAGGGAAAGAAAGGAGGAGGGAATGTTTGAAAGAACAGTAAGAAGGTGAATAAAAAGCAGGAGGATGAGATTCAACCAAGAAACTCCAAAGTCTCACTTGCCATTTCAAAGTGGTTTTTTCCTCCCAGCATACTTTTACTAAGCATCAAATGGATTTCTATATATAGATCTTCCTTCACTGATTTGTGTGGTACTTAGCCAGGAGCCTTGAGTAACTGTTTTATAACTTGTTCCACAATTTTAGTGCTAGACACATGTTTAGTGGTGATATAGCCTATTGATTGCAGAGAACACATCACATTTCTCCTATATTATTTCTGTCTCATAAAACTAGAACTTCAGTAACTCTTTGGAGAAAGGATATCCTTAATATAGAACAATGAATCCAAGGTGGAGAAATTTTACTGCAATGAAATAAGTTGTTCAGGATGTTGTTTCATAATATTTTGTTTCTTTCATATCCCGTGCTTTCAGCAAATGCTGACAGGTTCTTTTGGGGCTCCAGTGATTATCTTGAAACATTCCAAAGAGTCTGGCAGCTAACCATCTCCTATAGATCTCTGTTGCTGTCTGAATGTGCCATTTTCAGCTATCTACTTGGGAARCTTCATTTCCATATGCTCCAGATTCTAGTAATTCCAAATATACTTTCCCTGCTGAAATGAAAAATCATTTCATCTCAAAAGTTTCACACATAAACATGATTATTCTGAAGAAAAAAAAATCTGAACAAGACTGAACAGAAACTTCCTATTTTTTTAAAACATTTTAAACCATTGCCCTTCACTTAGTTGTGAATGACCTTTGTGAATGAACACTGATTTCAAACTGAAATGCCTGCAGTTAATTGCCTATGCCTCTTTCCTGAACTAGAAGTTCCTACTTATTCACTTTCAGCTTGAGATACTGGGAAATGGAAGTAGAGTTGCAAGAATCCACATTTCTGATAACTACCACAGTGTTTGTTAGTAGAGGGACATAGTGAGTTTCATTCCTCTATCTTACTAGTGCAAGAGAGTTGCATTTAAATTTCAGCTTACTGGTCAAGAAGAACAGAAAAAAGGAGTTTCACTCTTGAGATCGAAGAGATAAAACCCATATGGATGAAAATCCTAGAATTTCCAGGGCTGAATATAGGTTCTTGGTGAGTGCATTAATTAAATGTTACTAGCAAAGCTGCAAATTATTTTCTAAGACTATATTTTCAAGCTGTCATCTCTCTACAGAATGATGTCCATGGAGACATTTTCCCTTGTTAACTTTGGCTTGGTACTGACAGTGGACCACCACAAATAGGGCAGCTGATTACCACCAGAAGGTTTACTGCTGTGTTTTGTAGATGTGTGTCTACATGTTTAAACAACTAGAACTTTAAAACAGTCAGTGTTAGCCTGCTACCTCGTTGACAGAACCGCTACACATCTGGGCCCTCCCATGCGGTTTTTGCTACGCAGGATTGCTTTGGATGAGCTTGAACTGTGTGCTTGGGATTTCCAGATGTACTTTAGCTCTGTGTCCTGAGGCAGGTTCTGTGAATCCACGAAACCCTGCATGCATTCACCATGTGTGTCTCAGTCTGAGGGCACATACACCATACAGGGGATGTACTCGAGAGCACTGACACTGCCTGTGACATTGCAGGAGGGTAGCTTGCCCAGTTAAGCAGACACAGCAAGGGTCGCAAGAGTGGAAAGAAACACAGATGTGCTGCACATGGGCAGTGAGATTACAGTCTGAAGCCCTGCAGCTGACTGCATTACGGAAAAAACGTGGTGATATATACCTGCAAAAGGGATTAAACCATTTTTGGCATATAAAGACTGCTACGGAGGAGAGAGAATGAACTGTTTTCCATGTATATGGTAAACAGGATGAAAAGGAATGGCCTTAAATGGCAGCAGATGGTTTCCAGTCAGACAGTGGCTATGTTTTWTGTGTCAGAACTACAAAGCACTGAAAAGGGTGGCTTAGGGAGATTGGAATCTTCATTACTGGCAATACTTAATGACAAGTTAAACATGCACCTGTCAGGAAATAGATCCTGCTTTACTAAGGACGCTAGGCTAGATGATCTCCCAAGGTTCCTTCTAGGTTTATTTTCTTATGATTTTATGAACAATAAGTTTGACATATCCCAAAGATTTCCAATTACAGTGCAAGAACGGACCATCTGTGCAAAACAATCTCAATATGCCTGATGCTTCCTGGAAGCATTTTACATACTGAAACAGAAACATAACAGTTATATTCATTTATACAAATGTCTGTCCAGAGTCACTGGGTAAAAAATCTGACAGAGACACCAATGAAAAAATGCTTTATTTATTTATTTAGCATCTTCTATTGAATTTCAATAATGCCTGATTCTCCAAAGAATAGTGTATGTTGAAGATGCCGAACATCCCACAAGTGTTAAGGTGTAGCCATGCCTTTCGTTGAAAATTACCATAGGATCCCATCCCATGTACTCATAAAGGAAAAGATTCACCTTTGTTAAACCTCTAAAGCAGTATTTTAATGAGTGTTTTCAGGATCAGGTCCGTAASAATATTAGGTATTTATTGTACTGAAACTGTTAGTCCTGTTTAGAGAATGTATCGAACAAATTTCTTTAAACATTTCCTCATAGAAGGAAAAAACAAATCTAAAACTGAATTGCAATACTAGTGGATGGTATTTTTCAAGCTGTCTTTAACTGCAGTTTTAACACGATAGGCAGTCATTTGTAAACAGCTGAATTGAATGGTTGGATATGGAATCAAAGCCTTGAAGTGTTTTGAAATTCCTCAGCTTCAAAAACATGAGGTTCAAAGTGAAAATTGCTCCTGGATAAACCACTTATAATGGAAGGCTATGCGGGCAAATACAATGATATTATGGACATTTAAGAGCCAGTGAATCAAGTATTAACTCACTCAAGACCACTTTTGAAACTTTCTTGAAGTGATAGTCATGACTCCAGCGTATATTATTTCTGCAGAGTTGCATTATTCTTATAGACATTGAGAGATATCTTTTGGGGTTCATATAGCATACACAAAGGAAACTTATAAATATATGCAGATTAATAATCTTTAAAGTCTATTTGCTAAAAATGTAATATATAGGTAACATAGCAACCTGCCTAGTCATAGAGTGGAATTTGGTAAAACAATTCAATCTTCTTAACATGAAGAACTGAAGAAAGTATGTGAAGACATCTCTTACTGTCTTTTTCCCTTGTTTGTTGCTATTGTTGGTGTTCTTTTGTGATAGTAGTTGGTGGTACTAATTAGATCTGGGGTAAGTTCAGAGACACAAAAACAATGTATCCTGTCTGGTGCGCATGCTGCAATGATTTTGGCAGTCTTGGAACCTCTCGTTGTAAATGAGAACTGTGATAATGTAAGCTAGGAGTTGGGGAGAGTTCAGTATAAATTTTGAGCCTAAAAGAAGGAGTCCAAAGACAAGGTGAAAGATACATASGAAAAGAATAGGCAGGTGAAAGTTTGCCTAAGCCGTCTAATATTGGTTTTGTTTCATATTTACAGCTTGTTTTATAGCTGTGTATATATATATATACACACACTATATTTATAGCTTGTTATACTTACAAAGTTCCACATTGTAAATTGGACTGCTGTATCAACAGACACAGAAAGCAAGCTAGCAAAACTCCAAGATGATATCTGAGTTTCACTAAAAACCTAAAGGATATCAGATTCATCCTTCAGCCTGTGGGAGATGGAGTTCTATTCACGAAAATATGCTGAGAATCAAGTTTCCTAAACTAAATATTTAGTTTAAGCCTTTGATGCATTGGTATGTTCCAAAATTTCATTAAATAAACTAGACCTTTTTTTTTTTTTTAATTCAGCACAATTTAAAATTGTGCTGCTTTTAAATTATTATCATTTTTAATAGCATACTAAAAAATCTCACGTATCTGTTCCCTCTACACAAGAAGACAGGGAAAGGTCAAAAGGCTGAGATACGGATGGGAAAGTCTTCTTGTGGAGACTGTGAAGGAAGGGTCGAAGAATAAAACTGGCATGGGTTAACAGCATCTTTTTCAGAAGGTCATGAATATTACCCTACATCTACATTCAGCTTCTAAGACACCTAGATCAGAAAAGAAAGACTGCCTAAAACAAAGAGCAAAGGAGATGCCCAGAACAAAGTGAGGGACAGATGAAGCCAAACAATAGATTGAAGCCAATAAGAGATCCTGGCAAGAAAACAAAGAACAAGTTGGAGCCATTAGACACCAAGATAAAGAGGCAAAAGCCAGTGAGTACGAGCATCATACTCATCAGCAAAAATGCCTGGTGACTCACTCACTTAAGGCTGGAGACAAAAGATCACAGCCACTGACAGTTCCTGAGGAGTGCAAAAGCAGCACATTCTCCTCAGTTGAAAAAGAACTCAGTAAAGGTGGTGAGGACTTGTAAGTTAACGGTTTTTCCCTTCTGCATCCTAAAAGAGACTTTCATCTGGCATCTAAAGCACTCCTGGGAAAGTGGCTTTGGTCCCTGCAGTGGATGAAAGCTGAGACTTAATCTTTTGCTTCCCAGGGACCGTTAGGAGAGAGAGTAGAAGCCTCTCCAGTGACACAGGCATTGGGGAAATGGTGGTGAAAAACACCGCTCTGGTCAACACTGTGGAGGGGAGGAGGAGGAAGGGTAAGGAATCTTTTTTAGGGGATTATTTGAGGTGATGGATAGTGTTGCCCGAGGGAAATCAAAAACCAGTTCTTGTGCCCAGTATTTCTTATTATCTCAGTGGCTTCCTACTCAGCTTGCTGGGTAGCTATATCCCATCCCAGACTTGCCTCAGGCTCTGTGTTGAAATTTAAGTTCTCTAAAACAGGTACTGGGGTTAATAAGCACCACTTGCAACTGTTTCATTGAGAAAACATCTTTTATTTTTCTTGATACCCTGACAAAATTTAGAAACATTGCTTGTGGTAAATTTGGGGAGGGATTTTTGGTTTTATTTTCTTTGGTTGGTTGGGTTTTTTTTTTAATATGTCTTTGGCTTTGCTTTAATTGGTGAAGTGATCTGTCATTTACTTAATGATGGGAATAGCTGAACACTTTGAATTAAATCAAGTTTCTATACCTTCCAATTTGGAGCAAGGATGGCACAAAAATACGTTAACTGTCCCTTTAGACAAAAAATACCTGGCCAAAAGACATGATGCAAAGGATGGTGATCAGGACAGAATCAGATCTTATGTGGGATAAATTTGCAGGGGCAAATTCTTAGATCCTATGAATCTGTCTACTTTCACTAAAAAAGACTTTTTTCCCATCACAGAATGTATCTGACATTGTCTTCAGTAATAGTTCTGTGACTTCTTAGAAAGACCATTTTACTTGAATTTTTGGTGGTAGGATAGTTACTTAAAATAATCCCTTTTAGATAACTCAATTTGGGAAAAAGCTAGGAGAGAAATTTATGTCTGTTGAATGCTACTGAGCTCTGCACCCCATGCTGACTTTAGTTACAGAGCTCACTGATACCTCTAATGTAATGAAAAGACTGAGGCTCTTTGCTTGATATACTGTGTGTTGATGAATTACTGCTTAACCATTGGTCTTAGTGGTTTATACACAAATATATTTCTTGATATCTTCCAAGTCTTAGATTGTAAAATAGAAATTTTGCTTTGTTGTAGGTTTTTAGTTCTTTTTTTTTTTACTGTTGTTGGTTTTGTAGCAGCAAGCAAAAATGGAAAATTAAGTAGTTGCACTCTTATATACAGCTTATAATAGCCAGATGAGAAATCCGTGTCACTCCTGTGTATGATTGAAGTATTTGGTCTGCTCAGGAACTGCCTATTTTAGGATGACATTAGTTACTGCAAATTAGTAATCAAGCTAGACGAATCTGGAGGACTAAAAAGAAAGATTAAGGATGTAGTGAACAATACGTATGTCTCTGCCAGTCATAACAGCTGTTAAAAATGTCTGTTAGATGCTTTCATCAGCTTTGCTTTCATCCCGTTATTCTGTGATATCTGAAAAGAAATGCATGGTCTTTTAAATTTTCTTTTAAAATTTATTTCATAGGATGAGTTACTTTAGACAAGAGGTGAACCAGGGGGCATGTAAGAAGTATGCTTAATAAAAAAGAAAATGGAGATATAAATTACATAGTCAGACCCTCTCTCATAATGAAAACATTAAAAGAATCTGGAAAACAATATACTGTAAAGCAAAGTATATTTGCAGGAAAAGGCTAAGCACTACTGATGGCATGGACTTGATCCCTTATTGAAAATATGACAGTTTCTCATTGGCTTTAATGAGCTTTAGTCTCTTGTGATATGAATTTGAAAGCCAAAAGTGGGAATATGAAAGAGACTTGTGCCTAGTGAGAGAATACACCTTGTTCCACCAGAGATTATTTTAGCTGTGTTTCTGCCAATATAAGGCTTTGCACTGTAAGACATCAGCTGAGAGCTGGAGAGAAACTCCCTCTCTTTGAATACAGCAGTGAAGGTAGAGAGATTTCTAGATTCCTACCAAAATACAGGTCTGTTTGTCACCAGCCAAGAACACATATAAGATGTGTTATATACCAGAATTACATACCAGAATTTTTGTTGCAAGATATCATCCAGCAAATTTCAGAAAATAATGCTTTTTAGGACTTACCTGAACAGATGGAAAATGTCCATTGGATAAGGCAGGGAAGACAGTTAAAGCACTGGAAAATTTTTATCTTCAGTGAAATTTTTTTGACCTCTGAGAGCAAATGGAAGCACAACAAGGAAGACGAACAAATGGCTCAAACACTAACAAATCTTCAAGGAAGGTTATAGAAAGCTTAATACTTGAAAGTGTGACTAGAGGAGGAATTGTTTACCTCACAGCCTAAAGAATGTTTGGGCTGAGCTTGGTCTATACTGGCAGAGAATGCTTAAAATATTAAGAATTTTGAGAGATATGTATGTAACTTTACACATGACCATAAAACATGCAGAGAAGAGCTGATAAATGAAGGTGTGGCAGCAAATAAAACAGGATTAGACTTCAGAAAGATGTATAGATACAGGTGAGAACTGCAGGTAAGTAATGCAAATAGTGAAAGCTTAGATGGGACAACAGAACAGCAAGCAGTAGTTAAATGGCTTGTGCTCTGTTCAGGACTTCAGACATCAAATAGTGCCACCAGAATTATTGAAAGCAGTTATTAATGTGGTGATCGTGACAGAGCATAGCTACTGCCGGGCATAAATCATTCTGGAAAGACAGATATAAAAGTAAAGATGATGAATACCACTGCATGTGGTTCTGTATCAGATGCAAAGAAAAAAGGATAGCCAAGAATAAACTAAACTCTGCTTCAAGAAAATATTCATTTTAGGAAAGGTTTATAAACTAGATTGTATTGGGGTAGTACTGTAATAGAGTCCCTGGATTGAATTTGGATAGGAAAAAAATGTGCAGAAAAAAAAGCAGGAAAATAAGTACAGAAGATTATGTCAGTACTGAAGACCTTAATCTCCTAATGATAGATCTGACAACACAGTTATAGGTCTGTATATTCTGGAATCTCATAGCTGACAAAGTTTTTCATCAGCTAATCAATAATAAAAAACGATGCCAGAAGTGATTTCAGTAAGATATTAAAATGTGATCAAACTGGTGATCATGGGAGTGAAAGAGGGATGGGGGAAAAGTGATATCAACAATCAAAACTTTATTTCTGTTAAGCAGAAGATTGAGTTCTGTGATAGATTTTTGAACTTCAGATGTTCAAATTTGATCAGTGAAGAGAACTGGTTAGTAAAAGTATAAGAACGAAGAGCTTAAGGGCTTGAATTTAGAACAGGTACAGAATTTCTTGAAATCAAAGAAATCTGATTTCTTAGCAAGGTAAAAATGTTATCAGAAATTTAAATAGATTCAAAATCCCTCTTCAGGGCATGTTAGAATTAAAGAATGAATTTAGAAAAAGGGGGATGAAAAGCTTCATTTTCAAAAAAAGTTGAATGTTACAGATCAAGAACTGCAGGGATAAAATAAATATAGCCTAAAGTAGGTCTGAACTTACAATATTAAAATCAATAGTAAACATTAAACACACTATATACAAAAAACAAGCTACACAAATAAAAGCAGAATAAGGAAAAAGTGGTCATTAGCAGTTCAGATGATATTGATACAGTCCAAAAGACAAAAGTGAAGCCTTCATCTCATTTAATCCTAATGGGGGGAAATGGTGAATAAACTAGAATACCACACTATTAGAAATGAGGATAAAGAAATTTCCATTGCCAATTCAAGTAGAAATCATTCTTCAAGATTTTATTGCACTGAGATTTTCATGAACCAACTAACTCTTACTAGGAAATTCGATTTAAAAAAACCCATGACAATAATGAACAAATGAAGTGTCTGATTTGGAAGTAAGGATTTTTAGTAGGCCAGTATGTTCTGGGAGAGAAAACTGTTTGAACTAGATGACGATGCTAGTGGAGAACAGGGGGTTTAAACAGGTCACAACAAAATTCATCTAAGAATTAGAAGATTTAAGTACTGCAGGAGTGGTGGTCTGAATGAATGAGACTACCAACTGGAGCATAAAGAGCCATGAAAACTGGTACAAGTCAGTCTAAGAAAAGCTATACTGAGCTGTGATTTCTCAGGACTACCCTGCAGAGGCCCCTTCTAATTCCTAATTACTGGAATAATAAATTCTAATTTTCCCATTTTTTTCTTACACTATTCTTCCCTACTCCGTGATATTTCAGTTTTAAATGTCAAAATGAATTATGCAAGCGAGTTCTCCTTTGTCCCCTTCATTTTGACAGACTTCAGTCTTTTATCTTAGACATAATTTTTCTTGCAAAATTACACTGATTATTCAAACACTCAAAGCAAAAATCAACAGGAATTCAAAATGGAAAAATTAACCTGAATTGGATATATAGCTTAAATGTATTAAAATCCAAGTTACAGACTTTATTCATTTGTCTTTTCCAATAATTTTCAGGATATATTACTTGAAATTTTTGCAGAAATATTTAAAGGTATTCAAACCATCAGAACAGTAAAAACAAAGCCAAAATGCTAACAAAAAAACAACAGAAACTACATATGAAGCAGACTACATTCTTTGCTCTAGCAATCAGTTTTGTTTCAAAACRTCCTTTGTTCCTGCTGTGCCTCTTTAGCAAAAATGTTATTGCCTGGGTCTCTGCCTGGCCTTTGCTGTAATTAGTGCTAAAGTTCTGTTCAAAGCACCTCTGAACAAGTTGTCATCCTTCATTGCAGCTTCCATCTTCAGCAAAGCTAAGCTTCTCTTCAAAGTATGAAACATCAAAAGAGTCTTAGCATTTTCAGAAATAAACTTTAGTTTGATGCTCCCTGTGTCTTTCAGCCCACAGCCTAAGCACTCTTGTGGTTAGGTAAAAACTAATTCCTTCCTCTGGGAACTCCTGACAAGGACTGGGAATACTGCATGGTTTTGACTTTTTTATGCTGCAGAACCCATAAAATTTCAAAGACTCTCCAGCTAATTTTATTAAGTAAAATGACATCACTCAGCAGTCCTGAAATTCTAGTTCAGTGCATATAGGAGAGAAAAAAGGGCTAAAGAAACCCAATAAAATCTCTCTCAAAGTATTTTAGTTATTTAAGTTTCAAATCTCAGATACTGTTTAAAATTAAAGCTTTTCTGCCTCTAAGCTGTTGGCGTAGAAAGGATTTGACTTTTTTTTACCTATCTTTGTTAGACTTGTAGGAAATTTCAGCAGCAGAAATGAAGAATGCAATTAATTTGCTGAGAAATATCTATGCATACACATGAGTTTTTACATCTGTATGCTGACATATAAATATACATTACTGGAAACTACCAGATGAAACATTTGTTAGACAATCCCTAAGCCAGTAAGTTTTCTTTTGACTTGCATAAGGCCCCTTATCAGGCAGATGAGATCAGTGCCTACACTGCAATTCATTAAAGATTGCACATAATTTTCTTCAATCTTTAACCAAGTGATATTGTCGGCAGTACATCCAGTATATCTTGCACTGCAACTTGGACTTCATTAATTGTTGATTGTTTAGAATGTTTTRCTTTGTATGTGCCCTATATTGTTCAGCATATTTTCCTCCAAATTCTGATTTTTTTTCACACACTTATTTCATGTCCTTAATTTAGTTTCAGCACTTTCCAAAATTCTTACTTCTTACCAATGGCAGCTATTTATCACCTGGCCCTTTTTGGATTATGTCAGGTTTTAAACACACTTCTGTAAAGTAGTAACTCAGGGTTGCCAAGTTTCCTTCAAGGCAAGTAGCCCATAACACTGGTGGTAGAAATCATAGCAGTGTTCTTAGGAAAACCTATAGGAAAATGCCATTATGCAAACTTTTGCTCCTTGATTTAATTTTGATCCTAGGTGGGCAACAGTCTGACTTGCACAGATTTTCATGCTTTTTTAAACAGTCTCTTTAGATGTGCTTTAGAGATAAGATCTATATATGTTATAAGCAAAATAAGTCATATAAGAAGCCATATACAAAATCATTGCATGACATTTATGGGTTGGTTTAGAGCAGTGTTAAGCTCATGCTTAATTAATTGAAAAGACTCTGTATTGGATTGGCCAGGTTTTGGTAGTGGGGGGCTACAGGGGCAGCTTCTATGAGAAGCTGGTGGCAGCTTCCTCTACATCCAGCAGCGCCAATTCCTGGTGGCTCCAAGAGGGATGTGCCGCTGGCCAAGGCTGAGCCAATTAGAAATGGTGTCAATATCTCTGATAACAGATTTAAGAAAGAAAAAAAGAAGTTATTGTGCAGTTGTAATTGCAGCCAAAGAACAGGGTGAGAACATGTGAGAGGAACAACTCTACAGACAGCAAGGTCAGCGGAGAAGGAGGGGGAGGAGGTGCTCCAGGCACCAGAGCTGAGATCCCTCTGCAGCCCATGGTGAATACCATGGTGAAGCAGCTGTCCCCCTACATCCCATGGAGGTCCATGAGGGAGCAGAGATCCACCTGCAGCCTGTGTGGAGGCTTTGAAAATGTGGGGAAACCTGTGCTGGAGCAAGCTGCTGGCAGAGACCCCCAGACCCATGGAGAGAGGAGCTCACACTGGAACAGGTTTTCTGGTGGTACTTGTGACCCCATGGGGGACCCACGCTGGAGCAGCCTGTCCTTGAAGGACTGCACCCCCGTAGAAGAGAGACTGCCATTGCAGCAGCCTGAGGAGAACTGCTGACCATGGGACAGATTCATGTTGTGGCAGTTCAGGGAGAACTGTTGCCCATGATATGGACTTACATTGGAGAAGTTCATGAAGAACTATCTCCTGTGGGAGGAACCTCATGTTGGAGCAAGGGAAGGACTCCTCCCCCTGAGCAGCAGGCAAATCAACATGTGATGAACTGACATAACCCCCATTCCCTGTCTCCCTGCACCACTGGGGGGAGGAGGTAGAGCTGGGAAGGAGGGGGCGGGGGGGAAGGTATTGTTAAGGTTTTATTTTACTTCTTATTATCCTGCTCTGATTTTGTTAGTAGTAAATTTGATTAATATTGCTAATTCTAGCCTGTTTTGCCTGTGATGGTATTTGGTGAGTGATCTCTCCCGGTTCTTATGTCAACTCATGAACCCTTTGTTATGTTTTCTCTCACCTGGCCAACTGTGGAGAGAAGTGAGAGAGCAGCTTCAGTGGGTGCCTGACATCCAGCCAGGGTAAGCCCACTACAGACTCATGCCAGCTTCACCTGGAACTGAATTTAGCCTCAACTTCAGCCCCTGAAGACAACAAAAACATTATTCAATTGCATGCCACAGCATGTGAAGTCTTGTGTGACACTGGTGATACATTTCTATGCCTACTGCTGTAATACCTTTTCATCACTTAGACCAGGGGAAATCACCATTAATTATTAGCAATATTGTACCCATAACACAAAATCAGGCAAATCTGTTTCTGTTCAGTAGAAATCAAAGATATGCTGTAGATGAGAACACTGATCACTCTATTCTAATATATTCTGCCTGACAACAATCACTGTAAATTTGAGAAAAATGCAAGAACAATGTGGTAACCTATTTTTAGAAGCTTTTTTCAATTCCCCTCAGTAAGTCGTTGCACATGTCCTGAAGCATGAAAATGTCAATGGATTATTTTAATTTTCTCTAATGTAACTGCAGAATCCTTATTTTTATTAAAAAAATGTAGATTCTACAATGGATTAATTACACTTTCAGGTAAATAAAGGATGTCATTTATTAACTTTTAATTGTCTATCTTGTAACTGGAGCATGGCGGATTATGGATGACAAAATAAGGTTATTTTAATTTTAGTTAACTTTAAAATCAAATACTGTTAATGCAATTTTATTTATCCTTCTTTCATTTCCTTATACGTTTATCTTTAAGTGGTAGGAAGTTTTTCTCTTGAGCCATGACACTTCATTTTCATTTTGGCATTCACATCTTGTGATATGAAAATAATGCTTTTCGTTTTGGATGAATGGCTCCAGTGGCAACACTGATTTCAAAAGCTCCTGTCACCCTCCTAAACCTTCACTGTGCCTGCTCTTGTTATTGCTCCTGCAACTTTCTAGGTTGTCAACTGTGTCAAACCAAATTACTGCATGGCCAGGTTCAACCTGGACCAAAACACTCTCTTTAAACACTGGTGTATCTTCCTCCCTCCCTCCGTCCCTCCCTCCCTCCTTTTTTTGTCTCTGTGTATTTATGTTTTAAGCTGCCCTCAGTCCACAGGGGAATCCTGCAAATAGCTGAACAAAGAGGACAGTGAGCTGTGACAGCTTGCCAAGGTAGGAACTTCTTAAGCCATACCGTTTCCACAAACCCTTCATCTTCAAACTGAGGCTTCTGTCTGTTAGAGAAGCTATTGACAAGATTGGATTTTTGTTGTAGGGTATTTGAGCCCTAAAGTGTGCCCCAGCCAAACCATCTTTAGTTATTCTTATCAGAGCCCTTAGAAATTCATCAAGGTTACTGAAATGTAAACTGCACTAAATTGGGAAAGAAAAAGCTAAAGAACAGAATTCCAAGACAGCAAGAAATAGATAAAGAAAGACTGTGCCGCACTGGACTAGAACCAATCATATTTTCTGGAAGGTGCATGCGGAGCGCGTGGACAAGATAGAGAGACCAATCAAGTAATGTGTGATCACATGGACAGTAGTTGTAGAATGTGTAAGTAGAGTGTAATGTAAACAATAAAGTGTCTTCTGCRAAATCATATTGATTCGTTGTTCAGAAGTCCTGAGCTCCCGCAGATTTTCCCAGAGAGTCAGGAAGAAAGTTTCATTGCTTACATATAATGATTTGACAGCTATGGTGATGTGCCCCTGTTCAGCGAAAGGCTCAGCAGTTCTTATTTCTAACCTTCTGCAGATACAGGTGCAGCTCTTGCAGGTTGCACTTTAGTTCACTGTAAATATTGCTTTAACTTGTTTGAGCAGGTGTAAACTGATAGCTTTGCCTCGTATAACTCAACAGCTTCCCACTTCACATCAAGTGCAGATCAGATTTTTATTTCTTCAAATTTTTCAAATATAGTGTGCAATTTTCATTTTAAAATAGTCAGAGAAGTGGTTGTGTGTAGTCATTTCCTAGTTTTATGTAGAGCAATCAAGAACCTAAACTGTATTAAGTGATGCAGTAGATATTTGTCTGACAAGGTCTAATTTGCATATATTTATCTGCTCAAAAGTTCATGAGCTTCGTGTTTTACTCCACATTCTTAGAGCTGTTTTTAAAACTTTATAGATTAAGCAGCAGAGACCTGCTACCTAGAAAAGCTTTCCATCTTACAAAGGTTGAACAACAGTTGAAGCCTTCTGTTCGAAGAACAAATAAAAGGATTTTACCAGCAGCATAGTAGCTTAGTTCCTCCAGATTTGCTCTTTTTTCAGGTGTTGGTTTTTTTTTTTCCCCTGAGATCTCAGGCGGTTTTCTGTCGCGGCGGGCTGATGGTATGCGCCGCAACCTTCCCGAGAGCGTCGCAGGTTCGGCGGTGCCCAGGTGCAGTGTGCAGTGCCGGTGATGGTGAGTTGCCACAGCCTTCCAGAAGGGCCTCCGACAGGGGAAGCCGCTTCAGCCCCAATGGCCAGACGACGACTGGGCAACAGACGCTCTTGAGCGCCCACACACTCACGCACACACACACTCGGCGCCTGTAGCCGGGAGCAAGGAGTCGGGAGAAGCTCTTCTGAGGTAGCAAATTGTTCCTTGCACGGGTTCGGGATCAGGGGCAGAAGAGCACAGGAGTGCACAGGGTTTCATAATGAACTAAACAGGGGCGGAGAGAACACTGGGAACCAATCACATGAGGGTAGGAGGGAGGAGAGAAAGGCGGGACTACAATACATAAACCAATGGGGGTAGGTGAGGGGAGGAACAGGGGAACAAGGCCAATGGGGCACCAAGGAAGGGAGAACTTTCCAGACCAAAACCATATAGGGGTACACAGATTGACAGATTAACTGAACAGGGGATGTACCAAAAACAGAGCTTGKGGGGAGAGACCTTCCTCACCATAGTCCGAGAGGGGGAGACCTTATAGGTGAAAAAACCACCACCACAGTTTTCAGACCATTATTTATATCCAGGATATACTGTTTCTGCCTCACTTCCAATGCCGCTTATCCTCATCTGTTGCTGAATTCTGCTTTTTCCTGAAAGATGTAAGCACTTAAATGTAACCTACAAAAGCTGTAGATCATGCTCAGAACCGTCTTGGCTTTATAACTGCATAGAGAAAGTCCTTCATCAAACTGTGGCTCCAAATATGTTAAAGTTTATAGCAGCCCTGGCTACATAAAGTAGATGACATTAAGGCTGGTCTTTTTTTCTGCTAAGAACACTTTACATTTTTCTAGCAATTTAATTGTGTTTTATGACTTCTTTAGGCTGAAGCTGGTTTTTAGGCTGAAGGTGAGAGTCAGTCATTAGAGAAATGAACTATATCTGGAATCTGGAAATCAGATTTCTTTGGATTTTATTGTTCAAACTTGACACATGAACTTTCAATTTTTGTATGAGACAAGGAGGGAATGTGAAGCACTGATACATGGGTTTTCCTGCCACTGAATTTGCAGACACCTGGTCATGTCTATGGAATATAACCAGTTCAGCCATACGGCGCATCTACAGTAAAGCCGATGTCACACCAGATGCACGTATATTGCACAAATGATTTGACTTGCTCAGGGTGGGAGCATGGGATATAAATTCTCTGTACATTTGCAGTTAATGTCTAGCTGGTCTGACTCTTCCAGAAGGTATGAGGCTGACTGCATTCATGCTGAACGGCACCTGTGTACATACCCCTGCTCAGAAGAATCCCATCCAGAAATAAGGAAGTATTTTCTTAGCAATTAGCTGGCATGTATATCAAAAAAGACTGATGTGGACTATAGAACCAATATGTAAAGACCGTAATTTTCCCTTGTAAACTATGGTGCCAGGGTTACCTGTACATAAAATGACTATTATTCTGGCAAATATATTTGGGGGGGGGRRRAAATTCAATTTTTTATTTTTATTAACACAATGAAAAATGAAATTCAATTTTTCATTTATACTAACAAAACCAAAACATATTTAAAACATGGGTTTGGGCTTAAATTTTAGCACTATAAGGCATCTTGTTCAGAATTGGAAAAGGCAAAGATATTTTTAAGAAGAATTCAGTCGTTATTTAATTCAGTGATTAATCCATTTTAGAATACATTTTAAGAACTTGTTATAATGTGAACAAAATTTCTGGTTTAATATCATGGTGTCATGGTTTTGGCAATTTAGGAAAAAAACTTGGTTTGTAAGGATAGAAAAAACCAGTCTGCTGGAACTTTCTCTGATTCGGCACAGAGCCCAGAGTTGACAGGCCGGTTGCCAGACCAATGGGATAAGTCGGTAATGCCTCTGTGATGACATATTTTGAGGAAGGAGGAAGTGGAAGAAGAACCATTTTTTCTTTTTCCCTGCCGAGGGGTGGCAAGGACCTGGGCGTGCCCAGCTGGCGGGCAGCCGAAGCCAGGCCGCCAAGAGAGGCCACCCCCAGCAGCCGCTGGCAGCCATAAACAGCCGAGAGCAGCCGGCGCAGCCTGGATCGTGCGGCAGAAGCCTCTGGGGCTGTGCAGCCTGCGCGGGCCTGGCGGGGCCTTCCACGTGGCTGGCGCGGCTTGCGCTGAGCCGGGCAGAAAACATCACACAGCTGGCAACAAGAGACATGGTGAGTATATCCCCGATGCAGACACAGATGAGATCAATCCTTTAGGTACGGCTTGCAGATTGCTGATTTTCTTCCAAGTCAGAGAAAACGGAAAGGTGCGGCCACGTGAAGGAGCCAACGTGGCGGCGCCAAGGTCAGTAGGGGAAGCGAGAAAGCAGAGACACACCAAACACTGGAACTGAGATTTCTCCTGCAAGCCGTGGTGAGAGCTATAATAGAACAAAACTGTTTCTCTGTAATTCATTGAAGGCATTGGGAGAATGTAGATATCCACTTGCAGCCCGTAAAAAGAGTACTCACATCGGAGTGCATAGGTTCTGAGGCTTTTAGAGATTGAAGAAGCAAGCTTTTGCTTCCAGGCTGGGATAGCTCATCCTTAAAAGGCTAAACCCTATGGACTGTTATGACCCACGCTGTCAGTATTTGGAAGACTGTGAGAATCGTGGGAGAGATTTTTCCACTGCAGGAGGTTTTGGGCGGGCCTGTTTGTGAGGCTTGAGACTACACTGGAGAGGTTAGTGGAGAGCTGTCTACCGTGGGATAGATCCCATGGCACGGCAGAAGATACTCTTTTTCCATAAACAAAGAAAGACTCTTAAGAAATAGTATACTGACCAAAAACCCATGTTTGTTTCCCTCGTGCAGTCGGTGGGAAGAGGGAGGTACGGGGAAGAGAAGTGTCTGGAAGTTTGCTTTAATTTCTCATTATTCTTTTTTACCTTTAATTCTATTGGTAATAAATCTTTACTGTTTAAGTTTTGAACCTGTTTTGCCTTGAAGTTTTTTTCCATTTTCCTCAATAACCCTTATTTCCCCTCATGAAAATACGTTTTAGTTTCCTGTGAGTGAGCTTTTCGTGGGTGCTTGGCGTTTGGCCACTGTCGAACCATGACATATGGTTATTTGGGGAATCAGAAATTTTACTGCTGATTATATTAAGGTGCATATTTAAGAGCTGAAAATAATGTTGATGCATATCATAAAAAAACAGAGCTTAATTGCCCTTTAAAAAAGGTGTTGCAAAAGATTTATAAGCATTATACTTAAAAAATGTAGATATGTTTACAGTGACAGTGAGCACCATCCACTTTCTACAAGGCAAAAGAATTTTTTTTTCTTGTTTGTAATAAGTATAAAGGACTAGGGAAGAGGGAGAGAGACACCTGATCAGAGATTTTCTATAATTAAATAATTAACAAAGACAACTAGCAGTCCCAAATCCACTCTCTTCCATCAAACCTTGAGTGTTGAGGATACAATTTAGCAACCTCACTGGCACTTCAAATAGTATTACCAAATAAAGATAAAGCAAATGTTTTGTTTTCAAGGAAACAGTAATGTAACATTTGGTGCCTTTTTTCCCCACACTTCTTTCTTAATTCCTGTAATGCCTGATATAGGAGTGTCTTGGGTTAACCAAAAAGGATGTATTCTATCACCACCCACATAATTCCTTGATAACCTGGGTCGTTCATGGTTAGGTGGTTACACACCTGGTCCCTGAGGAGAGGCAGATCATGTGAGGTGGTGTAGTACTTCTTATCTCAACTGTGATAACTTCCCCAGGAAGCAGCAAGCACCAACCATCCTGAGTGGACCATCCCTGCTAATGGCCCATTACTGAACTGGATAAGCACTGACGAATAGAACATCAGAAACATCCCTTTCCATTGTGGAAATCCCCACCCCTGAGGGAGGTACCAGCTAAGAAACACCACATAAAAGCAGGCTTGGGGATTGAGAGAGATCACCACTAGACAACCAGCGGATGGGACCATGACCGCTGGATACCCAGAGGACTAGACCCACCAACACCACTGGGCACCCAGGCCACTGGATGCCCAGAGGACCAGGCCTTTCTACAGGACTACTGCTTTCAACAGCACTGCAAGCACTGGACAACCAGAGTTCCAGACCTTCAACAGGACTGCAACCACTGCCAGGTTGTACCATGACTCTGTTGGTTTAGGCTGGTGTTTCTGTATTAYTGCATTTATTTTATCTTTTCTATTAAAATTGTAATTTTGACCTAAATGTCTCTCGAGGTATTTGTGTGGGGTTAATTTCCCCTTCTGGTTTACAGTCAAACCAGCACAAGGGGATCCACGTGGACTCCTTAAGCTTTGTTAGAAAAGGTCACTACTAGTGATGAGGGCATTCTATAGTTTTCCATGCTTCTTCATAAAATGAAAGTATTTTTTTTTTCATAATACTCATTTCACTTGCAATAACAGCACATGCTGACCTTTTACCTGGGTTGTTGGGAGCATTTAAGACTAGTCCAAAATTCTTCATGTGAACAATCATCTGCTTATAATGTTCTCTACAGGACTGTTTCCAGTTKTGTGGAAATGGAAGAAACTAGATTTGGCATTTTCTCATTACCTATGAGAAATTTGCACAGTCTTTAAAACTTCCTTAGAAATGTCAGCCAGATCACTGACACAGGTTTCATAGAACAGTTCAAGGTATGCCTATGCTCTTGCTTGCGGCAGGCTAACAGATGCTATGTACTATAGTGGGAGAAAAAAGCCTTACAAGAAGCAGTTGAAGTGTTGCAGTGACCTAAACAGAGCTAGCTTTCATGTCCAGGAACATGACACAGCACACCACCTCTCCTGTCCCAAGCGACCACCAAAACAGATGGACCCCCAAGTCATGGGCTAAAAGAACTCAGTGGGCATGTTTTAGGACTGGATCATAAGACTAAGTGATTGATATCTATATAAATCAAAGGATGTCAAGGGGATTAATAGTTAATGAAAACTTATTGGATAGAGTGGGACCTAAGAATGACCTTAATGGTGTGGAATGAGGAGTAGCGATTATGTAGTTTTGGCTGAGATAGAGTTAATTTTCTTCATAGTTGCTGGTATAGTGCTGTGTTTTGGATTTGTGATCTAAACAGTTTTGGTAAGACAGGGATGTTTTATTGATTGCTGAATGGGGATGGACAGTGTCAAGCCTTTTCTGCTTCTCACATTGCTCTGCTGGGAAGTAGGCTGGGAGTGCCCAAGAAGTTGAACTCAGATGACGAAAGGTATATGCTGTACCATATGACACCATGCCTAGCAAAAAAAAAGCCTGGGGGAAAACAGAGGAAGGAAAGCTGTAACTTGGAGTTAAGGCATTTGTCTTGTCAAGTGACTGTTACATGTGATACAGTTCTGCTTTCCTTGAAATGAATAAATACGTGCCTGCTGATGATGTCAAGTAATGAATGAATTCCTTATTTTACTTTCCTCAGCACACAGCTTTTGCTTTCGTTATTAAACTGTCTCTATCTCAACCCACAGCTTTTCTCACTTTTACCCTTCTGATTCTCTCTCCCATCTCACTGGGACAGGGAAGCTGAGCAAGCAGCTGTGTGGTACTGAGCTGCCTATGGGGGTTAACCCAGAACACCACAGTTAGCGAAACCATGACAACAGCAGCATGAAGAGGAACAGCACTGTCGATGGCTTAAAAAAATTGTTTTATTTTTAAGAATATAGTAATCCATTTTAAGTAGAAAACAAGTTGTATTATATATCCAGTTCAAAATTATATATTTGATATAATTAGATACATAGGGAACAGTGTTAGTAGGGTTGTTTAGATGAAACAGTCACAGTTTGTATTTCTGCAAATGTTGAAACAAAAAATCTTTCCTTGGTAGCACCATGCTGTCACAGGGCTGAGTGAGAAAACCAAAACCCTGAGTGCAGAGAAACCTCAGAGTGTCTTAATGCTTATCTAGAAATGCAAAAACTAAGGACAAAAATGAAAAAAAAAAAAAAAAGGCAAAAAAAGACAGGGTTAAACTCTAGGAGTAATAACTTGTCACTGGAAAATATTTGAAACTTGCCTAAGTCAGGTGAAACAGATAAAAGCCTACTTGGGACTGAAACTTTCTCACCTCCACAGAAGCTTATGTTGTTTCAAGAATAAAAAGGATTTATTGGGAAACAGTATGTAACAGAAGAAGGTGCTTAGCAGACTGGCAACCTATCCCGCACATTTGTAAAGAAAGAGCTTTCCACACTCAGGGCTTCACTTGAGTTATCAAAGATGGTACTCAGTAAGCATCTACGTCCTGACCTCAAAGGTGGAGGAGATATTTGTGTTGTGTTCTGCCATTAACAACTCTAGTCTGTGCAAAGTCTTGTCGAAAGACATTTTAAACAAGCTGGCACTTGAACACATTTTCATCCTAGCAATCATATTAGTAGATTTATCAAAGCTTGTCTGCATGTCGGTGTTAGTATACAGTATTCAGGGCCGTGATTTACAGCACTAGCTACTTGATACAACTTCCACACATTGGCACTGATAATGAGCATTAGTTACTCACAAGCTGACATAAAGTTTCCTTGCCCTGGGTGTATAAGCCAGCAGGTGAAGGCACACAGCTCTGCCTATGTTGTCTCCAAAGCAGAAGAGCAAGGTAATAGAGACACTCAAGTAGAAAGGCTCATCTCTGGATGCAGGGGTCATGTTTGGTTTAGTTTTTCTATTTAGTGCAACAGATTAGTAAACTACATTTCATCTAGACATGAGCTGGACCCTGCAGCCTTAGTACTGTAGGTGTGCCTTGCTTGGATCAGTTCTCTAATTCATGTTATGATATTTATCTGCCTTCAGTATACATTCAGGGTATGCAGGCTAGGAACTATAAAGTCACAACCTAACTAGTTGAAATTAATTTCATATAAATCTTAAAAGGATTACAATTTTATTTGGAGATGTAAGCTAAACAAATCTTTTTTTCATTTCTCTGTAATAGGGGTTGTTTTAGAAAATTAGTGAAGCATTTGTATGACCAGTAAGCCATTAAAAGCACTGCTTTCCCTATCACTGATCCTTGTAAGAAAGATAGAAATTTTTCATTTTATCATAAACCAATTATAGTATCTTCCATAGTAATCATAAAAGAAAAGAGCTATACAAAGTCATATTCACTTACATACACACTACTACATTTTTATTAAGATAGAATTATATCAAAATGATAAGTATTATTTCTATTGTGCCTACATAAAGGGAAAATTCAATATAGTACTAAAGCTTGGGCAGTAAGAGGACAGCATTAAACAGCTCTAAAGCAAAACCTGCATCTTTTAGACGTCTTTCAAGATTATATTTGTCTTATTCAGTTGCATTTCACATGTGCCTTTTGTAATGTGCATTCAAAGACATTCTTAAACCTGTTGGTTTTAGAGGAGGAAACAAATGATTCCCGTGTTAACTTCTATAATAGGCCAATAATTGAACCATCACAGTGTGTGTGCTTTGTTTCAGAGGCAAAGATGTTGTAAAGTCCTGACTCAGCAGTATCTTTATTAATGTAGAAATAGGGGTTATACAACTTTACAGTGAAGGCTTGACAATCCAGAATCAGTCTTCCTAGGGCCCCAGCATGCTCACTGGTAATTGCTGTGATCATTGTGATCATTCTTTAAGAGCTACAACCCCTTTTGCCACTGGCAAGTACCTTCAAAGATGCTGCTAAGCCAGGAAGGATGGCTTTCTTGCAAAACAGATGTATATTATCTCACAAGGGGCCATACTCTGCCCAGAAATTATGCAGATGTATGCAAAAAGAAAGGGGAATCAAGTTTTTCTCTTCATCCACAGCCTGTGAGGCTTTCATAAGGACATTGCCTAATTGTAGCCTTTGGACTTGATGGACCACAGGGATTTCTCCTTTGCTACATTTCTAGATTTGTGAGACTGCCCCAAAAGGGAAGTGGGAGAAGAAGAATGCTGCTTGTAAGCCATCTATGTCGACTTGAAATATGTAGAGGAGAGAACATAGGTAATGCACTTTGGAGATCAATTACCCAAGCAGCATTCAAGTGCCTTGGCTTTACGGTTAAATACAATTAAGAAGGTACCTTGTATGCAAATTATCAAAACGCACTTGATTTAGTCATTTGCCCTTGAGACATTGCTGAGAAAAAACCCTAAGTTAATAGTAATTACCTCTAGAAACAAACTAAGCAATGTCTCAACTTATTTCCAAGGGCAAGTTCCCTCCATCAGTTTCTGAACTATGAAGTCCTTAAGCTTAGACACTAACATGTAATTTAGATATTGATTATGAGCCCTTTAATTCTGGTCATGAAGTGTCTTATCAAAATCTATTTATGAAGTCTTGCACTTCCTTCTGAAATTGAAATGTTCCAGACCTCACTATACAGACATAGGAATGCCCTTTTATTCTGTGTGCTCTTAAATAATTCCTCAAAAAACTGTCAGGTTGTGCTTTAAACTTGGACACAACAAATACTTCAATGAAATGTTTCAAAAGTCATTAAAATAAACTCAATTCCTATTAAGACATTATGTAAAATACATTCCTAATAAGAAATACTAAGTTCTGGCCTTCATGTTTTGTTTTGGAAATACCAATACTACAATTTTTTAATTTTCCTTTTTCTGTAGAGGACTTCTTAACTAGATGATTACCAGTTGTATTTTTCATTCAGGATTACTATGACATAGTAATAAATAGCTGCCAAAAAAATATTCCTGTTAATTTCACACGGTTTAAAATCTGTTGTAACTACTATCAAGCTATTATGTGCTTGGAAGCTCCAACTTTAAATCAGACAAATCTACTAATGAAACATCCTTTTCTAGGTGTTAGGACTTAAGACCACCTGAGGTGTTAGATTTGGCCACAGAGAAAAATATCACCATATAAATTTTGGCTTTGCTAATTTGTTGCATTAATTCTTTTCTCTGCAAATTTCTCATAGAATTAACCTTTATTCTCTAAGAAAATATGTAAATGAGTTTAAGATTATTCTGCATGAATTACAATTGAAATCAAATCCACCTCAATTTTCTTACAGTTGGCAAATATTTGCAGATATTCTTTCCTAGTACTACCTGTACTAGTATTATAGGATAGTATAAGGTAAGATACCCGATAAAAGTTTTATTGTTTGAAAAAAAAAAAGGTAGTTGAGATATTTGGACCAATTCTTACATTTTAACACATAAATGAAAACCAGAGGCAAAAGAACAGCTCGGAGTGGATTCATCTAAGGAATAAGAAGGAACAAAATTAATATACAGCCTTTAAACAAAAGTTTTAGAGTTTTGACTGATTACCACTGATTAGTTTGACGTGCTGTTGTGGTGAAGAGCACATAACATGGTGTGTTAGGTGGGAGCCAGGCATTGCTGATGCCAGCCTCCTGATGCAGAGGACCTGGCTGCACTGTAGTACAGTCACTCATGATCTGTTAAGTATTTCTAGGGTCTCAAATAACTGTGTGAAGTTCCTTTTCAAAGGACTTGGCCTTTGAAGAACTTTACATACACTAGATTCTTCTGCTGAAAAAAGTATTTTGTGATCTAGCAGGTGGGATGTGCATAAGGAGTAGGAGCAACCATATCACCAGACAACAGAATATGTGTGCTGAAATGTCATATACTGGTTATCTGCTTGGTCACTTGATGAAGGATACAAGTGACTTGCTGTCATTGGCACAGAAACTAGAACTATATTTTACAGCATTGGGTATTGCTGCTCAGACTTCGTCCTCACCACGTCAAGACTCCAACTTAATTTATATACCATTGTTTGAGTTGATTGTACTATATGAATTAAGTAGCTTTGTTTGCCATAATGCTCTACTCAGACATCTGATTGTAGAGTTCAACACTCAAAGAAGTTGATGCATATTATTAGCATCTACTAATGAAACTAATTATTAGCATCTACCCTGAAACACGCTAGTGAATGCAGATGCGGTTTTTCTTGGTAGTTCTGATACCACTTACATAGTGGTATTTTTTACTGGTGCTAAAGGCCAGAAGGGAGCATGATGTCGTCTACTCTGACCTTATGTATGATATCTGCCATTGAATTTCACCCAGTGGATGCCAACAATTTATATTGTAAAAGGACATTTGGTCTTGTACCAAAAATCAACAGTTAGATTCTGTCTCTTTCCATCAGTTTGAGTCAGTGCACAAACATCCGTCTTTTTAAAAATTCATGTCCTCTTTCTACTTTGACTCTGTCTGGATTTTAGTTATTATGGTTTATTAAAGCTTTTCTTTGCTGAAGTAGAAAGATCTTTAATGCCAGGTATCCGCTCCTCAAGGAAATACTTATGCATTGTATCAAGCCACCCTTCAATCTTCTTTTTGACATGCTAAACAGATTAAGTTTTCAAGTCTCTTCCTCTAAGGCATTTTCTCCACACTCAGTGATTTTTGATTCTTTTCTCTGCCTTCTCCAATTTGTTAAACATGAACAGCAGTAGAATATGCGGTATTCCAACAATGCAGCCAGCCGCATTACCCTCAGAGATTAAGTCCCYGCTTCTTTGTTTACAGCCAAGGATCAGGTTACACTGAGGTTAATATGAACTGTTTTTCTCTTGTAAAACCATTCAGGTTTCACATGTCCATGACCAAGGACTGAAATTATTTTTTATAGATGTATAAAACATGATTTTCTTGAATATCTTAAGCCTACTATGCGATCTAAGTGATTCAACAAGATCAGTGATAATAAGAGATAATAACAAAGCAGTCTCCAAGTTTTGTCAGCAGTATGTCTAAGGAGTTTTTTTGTGCTAGAACAGTAACAAAAATGTTCAATAGTAACATTCAGCTGCTCTCAGCAGAGCACCACCAGAAGCACCCTGATTTGATGACTATTTAACAGATATTCTGATATGACGTGTAGCTGTTCTAGATCTACTTTGTTAAAGCTACTTAGTATTAAACATGTAGTTGTATGAAAAATAAACCTGCCAAAAGACCAAATTTATTAGATTTACAGTTACCTTTATTCATCTAAAACAATTTCATCAAAAGCTGAATATAATCCATGTAGATACATAAAATCCACAATAATTAAAAAACCCCAAAGATTTTGATGAATTTTGAAACTGCTTACTTTGTTACTAACATTGTTACTTGCCTTGATTTCACTAGGATGTTTCACAGGCTCCTCTAGGCCCTAGATCAAACTCTCAACTACAGCTTTGCATGTAGGTAATGCACATGGTGTGAATCCAAGTGTTATTGTGTGGTCACTGACACTAAGATTACACTTGGTTGGCACAGTGGCATTTGCACTTCATAGTATTACAGAAAGCCAGAATATCAATTCTTCCTCACTGTAAGTTTCACTAACCACATGAGCAAAGCATCCATGCAGCTGCCTGGATGTTATGGTTTAACCAGGATATTGACCTTTGGGAGTAAGTGACAGCRGTCATCAGCTGATGTGCAACATGAACCACAGAAAAAAAAAAAGAAAAATGAACTGGGAAAAAAAAAATATCTCCATTTTTAGCAACCTAACTCGCAGGTGAAGAACATATTTGAAGAGGCCACAGAAGTTTGCCATTTTTCTGATCACTTATAACTTCCTAAGCAGACTAAGTGTACTTTGCTCTCTGAAAACAAGAAATTGACAACCAGGGAGCAAATCTAAACATAGCAATTAGGAGTTGAAAACTAAACAAAAGTAAGTGAGAAGAAAACCTTCCAGAGCAGAAGTTTTACACTATCTGGAAGTCTGATCTCAGGGGTCAATGGGTTAAACAGGAATTTGTGCAACATTTGTTGCAAGTAACTTAGCAAGTATCATGTACAGATTACAGTATAACACAAAAGATTTAAAATACATTGTCACATATGGTAAAACAAACAAACTAAAAACCAAACCCAACAAACAAAACAAGCAATAAACAAACAAAAAACCCCATTCATCTTTAATCACCTGCAAGAACAAAAAATAAGCATAGTGAAAGTAATTCCTAAGTGCATTACGTGTGGCTAATCAACTGAGATCATGGGTGGGGGATTTGTATCTAGCATTGAAAGGCATCTAAAAGTGCTGCCTTTCTGAAGACACTAGTAAGTATTGCCCAAGTTGCTGCTAGAGAGAAGCACTCATACATGTTAGTTTTTTCTCGCATATACATTTTGACTTGTTAATGGTCAGATTTTTTACTTCAAACTAATTTGAGAGTAATTTACGACTAAGAGGATATTACTCTGTCTTAAGGAAAAGAGAAATACAGCATTCAAATCTGGTAAAGTCTTTAAGATCAGTCTTTTACCTTGCTTCACAAACCAGCAAGCATGAGAACGACACTTTTAAAGGCTGTTTCTGAATCTGGCCATCCAACTGCATGTGTTGCAGTAAATTACTGAGACTTAGTAAGTAATATGTCAAAGTTACTTGTCAAAAGTAGTAAGATCATAGGTACCCTTGTTCTTTCCCACTAAAGAGCCTAAACTACCCAGCTGAACCTGAGGGTTCAGGCAGAAACTATAGTCTTTCCAACGCAAGTAAAGGCTTATTGTATTTTTAATAATGAAAGAAAAAATGTGAATCTAGTACAAATATTGTGTAGGTGGAAGAATTTTCCAGAACATACAATCACTGGCATTATTGACTCCAGCTTTCAGGAGTGCCATGGGGGAAGGCAAAAAGGTGGGAGGAAGATGAATTTGAACACTCAACAGAGCATAACATGTAAAGTACCCACAGCTTTATTTAAGCCAAGACTATTCAGCAACATATAGGAGACTCAAACTCTGAAAATAGACTCTGAAATCTTCACTAACCATAAGTTAAGGGAATTAAAAACCCAAGCCTTCAGCTTTCTCTTAAATAACTGTTTTCTGGTATTGCTGATACCATATTCTGTGACTTGCGGTAGAGGGTTATAACTGTAGCAGACACATCATAGTTAAATAGAAACACGTGATTTTGGTATTGCAGCCTTCATTGCCATCACCATGAAATTGTTTTCCCAGAATCTTAGGAGACTGTCAGCCTACGAGATTAAGATGCTTACATCCCACAGAACTGCCATAAAGACAGTTGCAGTAACTTCACATTCCACAGGAAATACTGTCACTTCTTTTGACTTAAAGATTATATTTTTATGTGGTAAAGGTAGTGCTGCAGTTCAAAAGTTGCAGATATTATTCTATATTTTAGTAGTCATAAGCACAGAATTCTAAGTGAAATATGGCAGGCACACTTGTCTTGAAGGTCAGTTACCTATAGCAGCAGAGGGAAGATAGGTTGGCAAACAGAACCATCTCCTCCTTAACCTGCGCCACTCAGGTGTGACACCATCACAAATACACTCTTCATTTTAAGGCAGGTATAACAATGATAGGGCTTCAAGAATGAATGGTTTGAGACTGACTTACTCAAAAGTGAAATAATGTGCAACATGCATGCCACAGATATTATATCAGCATAATTAAATTGGAAAAGGTAATTAATCTAGCATCTCAAGTAAATTTGTGTGGATAATTTTCATTTACGGCTGTCCAGTTTCAATGTAACAACAGCCTACTAAATAGGGATGGCAAACAATTTGTCCTTTGCATTGGTTTAAAAGTCTTTACGAAGTGCTGTCAGTGGAGAACTAGGTGCACAAATTTACTTCAATGTCCTTTCATGCTGCTGCTAATTCATCTATGACAGGTATGATTCATTGAAATATTTGTGAAGAGCAAATGCTTCTGAGGGGGTTTAGTCCAGATCATCAGAGAAGTATACATGAACTTTAATGAATGTGATGGAGCATGGTGCTTTACTTGCATTGTCTGCAATCTAAACTCAAGACTGGGATGAAGACCTTGGAATTTACATACTTTAAGTGTTTAAAAATTTATGTGCCTTTAATTATACACATCAAGTAAGTTAACTCCTCATCTGGCTAAGAACAAAACAGTTGGTTTAGAGAGAAATAAATACATACAATATGTATCCACTAGGGGAGGGACAGGCTCTAACATATGAGGATATTCATAATTTTTTATTATGCTTTATGCGTACTTCCAGCTTTGCAAAAGAAGACTTCCTAATTAATTTGCTAGCGTATGGAGGTATTTCCCCCAGTCTTTAACTTTCTAAGGGGCTGCAGTTTTGTTGTTGGTTGGGAAAGGACTTGAAGTTCCCTGCAATTATCTTTCAGATCCCTTATGTGTTATAACTTTCCTACTGTTTCCAGAACAGAAACTGTAGAGGTAGCTGAACCTGCAGCAGAGAGTGCTGCAGTGTTTGAGCCAGCCACAGGAGTGACCGAGCAGCCTATCATTCCTTGTTCCCTTATAAGATTCAGTTCTAGAGTGTTCTCCCTTACTCGGCATCCTACGTATCCCTGTCCCCTTACTCCTCCTCTCGTTTACCCCAATTGGTTGAAGTTGTATTACTCTGCCTTCTCTCCGCCCCCTGACCCTCAACCCTCTGGTCCATGGTTCTCTCCGCCCTCCCTCCTTAGTAATTGGTTGTGGTGGTTTCTCCCCACCTTCTTCCCTCCCCTAAGCCGTGGTGATTGGTTGCTGGCYCCCCCGAGCACGCGGGTTTAAAARCCAAGTACCAKGATTRTTTAGGTCTCWTTYGCCTYCTACCYYCTTTGCAGTTGGATTGGAATAAACTCCCCGGACTGTGGAACGTAGTGCGTTAAGAGCCTTCCTGCCTCTTTATTTCTGGACTTGTGGCTGGCTACGCCGGGTGTGAGTATTTCTCAGTGCTAATAACTGCACGGGTGATATCCCTCGTTGGTTTGGTGAATCTGCACCCCCAGAACGGCTTCTTCTCAAAGGAGGTTTTGGGAATAAACCATGAAGGGAATTTGCTTCAGGAGAAACAGCACCAAAAGGCATTAAGAAACCATGTAATTACTGGCAGTTAAAACGTTAAAAAGCAGGTCAAACCAATTTCTTAGAAGAAAACCAGAGCAGGTAAGAGTATGAGAGTTAGGTTGGGTATGTCAGATACGCTCAAACCAAATCAACTCCAAGCTGCTTTTCAAGAAGGTGTCTGTCACCCAGTCTACGGAACAGAGGTAATGAGAAGCAAATGCTCTCTCCCATTGAAGCAGAACGTGGAGTTGAAGCATTCAGCTTATAAGAAAAACCTTGATAATGATTTCAGGTGAGACCCYATCTGAATTCAGCTTTCTCAGTCTTTTCAAACTTGCCATGCAAATAGATAGTACAGTTCAGCATATTGAGCTTGGATTTTTTTAAGTGAGATATAATTATAATATAAACATATGAAAATAAAACTGAAAATTGTGAAATAACCAATGCGGTTCCACTATTCTGTGGACAAAATAAACTTTGGGTGTCAGTTTCCACATTTCAGGACAACTTTTAGTTACACTAGTACAATTGCCAGTATTCCCTAGGACATAATTCCTTTAACATTTTATTTATATGATCTGTTATTTGTACAGACCTTCGAACTTCTTGTTCTCTCAACAGCACACCCTTCTTTTGACTGATGGGTCATTCAGGTTTGTACTCATATATATATATGTGTGTGTGTGTGTGTTGGAAACAGAAGTAGTATCAGCCAAGTAGCCAAGGTCTCTGCCTAGCTGTTCTTATGTTCTACAAAGCAAACCCATTTTACCTGTTTACAAGGGGACTCCAACTATCTCTGGACAGAAGCATGCTTGAAACTCAGCTACTGAATAAGGTGGGTAAGGCTTTGAAATTAAAGTACCTTGCTTTAAAAAGCCCTCTTGGCTTGTACCTGGTTGGATGTAGTAAGTCTGGTGTGAAGTGTATGTTCAGGCCCGTGCTTAGAAATATAGTGCCACGTATTCACTGCAGGAACAGTTTAGTGGTTTTACCCTGAACAGTTTCTTTCATAGCTATTCTTGTTCTCATCTTTTTTATGTTATATTTTTTGTTCATAGTGATAAACTTGTAAGCTCTTCTGAATGGTAATCCCCTGTTAGCTTTGCAGCTTCTATGTTATTCTCTTGTTAGCTTTTCTGCTTGTATTCCTGAAGATGATTTGCATTTTCTAATCCAGAGCTGAATCTCTTTGCTCTGGGTACTTACTTTTATGTGGATATGTATTAAATAATTAGCTGAAAGATCCTCCCCATACAACTTAACACAGATTGAAGACACTTTATATAAGATGATGTTTAAATGGCTTTCAAGCCAAGTATGATTTTTTCTGATTTATCTTTTCATCTGAGAACAGACAAACCATATATTTATGACACAAAACAGTAAGGTAAGTAGGACTGGACTTGTGAGAATCTTCCTTTCCCTGGGATCCTCTGAAGGCACAGATCTGCTGTCTTTATTATACTGTAGACATTCATGCACCCAGAAAAAAAGGATATGACCATTGTACTTGACCCTTCAGATTATGTGGTTGCAAACAGACAGTAACAAACTGAAGCAGCTCTGCCTTGTGTAGCTAAACCACGAGTGCCCAAGATGTCAAGCATTTCCATCTCCTATGCTTCACATGCCAATGACTGTAACAGTAGGAGTTCTGTTGTATTAGGAACACTAAAAAGACTGCATGAAGTCTTAGAAGTCAGATAAAGTTCATTTTTACAAATGTGTATTTTGTTTCTGAGAATCCTGGCAACATAACTCCAAGTCATCTACTCCACAAGATAAATTACACATATTTATCACAATATATTTAGCATAGGTCCATAAAGCATAACAGTGGCTGTACTCAGAGTATGTAGCCTAATATTTGAAGAGTGAGCAGTAGTAGATGACCACGAAAGAGTATGAAAATGGAGTACAAAGATTATTTCTAGCTTGAGATTGACATACTCTAATTTGAATTAATGGTTGAGAGAAATAGCCATTTTCTGCCTTTTCTGTGACTGTTCTGCAGGTTAAGAATCCCAGTTCCCTGTATGGAAGTTGTTTCATACCTTTGATTATTCTGGTTGCTGTTCTGGTGAACATTTTTAAAGCTCCTTTCTGTCCTTTTGGAGCACTTCTTCAGTACCGAATTTTTTCATTTCTGGTTTAGCACACTCTCCAAAGTGAACAAAGAATCAAACTGTTGTCAAGCTCCCATAACTAAATATGAGAAATCTCATTTATAGCACAGTCCTTAGTTTTACCTATACTGAGGATTTACCAGTTTAACACAGCATTGTTACTTAGTCACATTTAATTTTGAACAAGAGCTATGAAACAACCACTCCATATTCTCATTTGTAAGTGTATGCAATGAGTGATTCTAAGCTACATATTAAAAAAATAAATTTAAATAAATGCAGAGAAGATATTACTTTCACCAACTGGCTCCCATAAAAAGGACATATTTACAAAAAAAGTAGCATTATATTGGGCTTGCATGGCAAGGTTTTTGTAGCATGGGGTATAGGGGGTGGGGTGTAAGGCCCCAAAAAACCTTGCTCGACAACCCTCAAAAGGGCTTATGGTTTTTCACATACTCTGAGTTAGATGCATGGGAAAAATACCAGCAAGATATTCTCAAGAGGCCAAAACCCCACAAAACTTTACTGGCGCTTCAGAAAATCAGAGAATTTTGGCAAAAGTTTAGAGCAGCATTCAATCCACATAAAACACTTCACAAAGCATTAAGTTAGCCAACTCAACTCAGCAAACTCCAAGCCCATCCAATTTTAAGTTACTCAAAACTCCAAGGACAGGAAACTAGAAGAAGAAAGAGAGAAGAGATATAGAAAAGAACAAGTATAGCTAGCACTCCTGATTCCAGCAGTGCTCAGCTGAAAGAAATTCCAAGAGGAGATAGAGTCAAGACATATACACCCCTCATGCTTTGGTTTAAGTACCCTTTGGCTTTCCTGGGCCCTTCCCCAAGGTGGGACTTCCAGTCATCTAGTGACTCAGAAGCTGGGTTAGGGGCTCCAGGGGCAGCATGGCCTCTGGTGTGGCAGGGATGGGTGGCACCTGTGGGGCTGGGATACAAGCCCCAGGGAGGAGTGGGGTGTATGGAGTAGGGCACCACTGCACCAAAGGCAAGGCTCAACTTGTCCCTTTTCCCCACTCATGCACACGAAACATTTTGAGCTAGCAATACTTCTAGTCTCTCACAGAGGGGACTGCAGAAGTAACCTCTGTGACAAGCTGCCAGAAGCTTCCATATGTCCAACAGAGCCAATTCCAGCAGGTTCCAAGGTGGACCTGCCACTGACCAAGGATGAGCCCAGTAGTGACAGTGGTAGCACCTCTGGGATAATGCATTTAAAAAGGGGGATAATTGAACAAGAGCAACTCCAGCCAGAGAAGAAATGAGTGGCAGAAACAGCCCTGCAGACACTAAGATCAGTAAAGAAGGATGGGGAGGAGATGCTCCAGGCACTGGAGCAGAGATTTCACTGCAGCCCATAGTGAAGACTATGGTGAAGATCCAGCTGTGTCCTTGCAGCCCATGGAGCTCCACAGTGGAGCAGAGATCCAACTGCAGCCTCTGAAGGACCCCATGCCAGAGCAGGTGAATGCCCAAAGGAGCAAGATCCTGGCAGGACCTGTGGACCCATGGAGAGAGGAGCCTGTACTGGAGCAGGTCGGCTGGCTGGAATTTGTGACCACGTGGGAAGGACCCACACTGGAGCTGTCTGTGAAGAACTGCAGCCCATAGGAAGTATTCAGGTTGGAGAGGTTGGTGGAAGACTGTCTCCTGTGGGAGGGACTCCATGCTGAAGCAGGGAAATATTGTGAAGAATCCTCCTCCTGGGGAGGAAGAAGCTGCAGAGACAACATGTGATGATCTGACTGCAGCTTCCATTCCTGTCCCCCTCTGGGAGGGAAAAGGCAGAGAATTCTGGAGTGAAGTTGAGCCCAGGAAGAAGGGAGGGGTGGTGGGGAAGTTTTTTTAAGAGCTGGTTTTATTTCTCATTACCATACTCTGATTTGATTGATAATAAATTGAACTAATATCCCTAAGTTTAGTCTGTTTTGCCTATGATGGTAACTGGTGAACGATCTCTTTCTGTGAGAGGAAGACCCTTATCTTAACCCATGAGCCGTTTGCTGCAACAGGGAAGGGGAATGACAGTGACTTTAGTGAGCATCTGGCATCCAGCCAAAACCAACCAACCACAAGTTTAAAATGTTTTACATTTGCAGTCTGGATATGTTCTTACACTACGATACTGATTCTTCTTTTCAAAGAAAATTGTCCAAAAATGTCAGCAAACACTGACACACCTCATGATACTTGAGGTAGTAACAGTACAGTAACATAGAAAGCAGATTGTTTATTGGACTAGCTATAAATTACACTTTTTATATTTCTATATGTACTAGAAAATATAGTACTGGGGGAGAATATAATTTGTGGTGATTAGATTAATTAGACTGCTGGGATTAATTTTTCAAGAGATTCTATCCTCCTCATGCTTATAACCCTAAATTGTGATTAAGCCTATATATTCAATATATATATATATTTCAAGCTTGTAACCCTAATTGTGATATTAATACAGAGCTAAAGAACACTTGCATTTCATATTTTTGAATACCCCCTAATTGGAAGAGATGATTCAATCTAAGATTCCCATTGAATCGCTTAATAAAGAATGCAAATTTTTTTTATTTTCTGTGAAAATGGTAAAACAAGCGTGACATGACAGTTACCTTAAGTTCAGTCAGGAAACGAAGAATTAGTTTATTGTTTAAAAATTAAGCATAAGTCCTTGCTTATATAACAAAAGGTTATTGCAACACTATTCTGCAATGCTGTATTTTTGCTGATTAATTTGTTTCACAATGTATAGTGATACACTCATCTGCTGACATGGCACTCATTGTTCATCTTTTAATTAAATTGTTAAAGAATGATAGAGTATACCTGCTTGTATGAATACTGTTTGTATTTTACTAATTCCAGTCTGCTTCTAAACCCTTAGATGTCAGTTGGTTTGAAGCCTGTGAACATTTAAAGAATAATGTCTTTTTGGGGTGTTAATCCCAACACACCTTTTCTGCAGCTACAATTTTCTTCTTATACTCTGTCTAGATGCTAAATATTTATGCAATTCATAAATATTTCTATATAGGCAGAAATAAAGAATATAGTTATTTTGGTACAGGCACATGTTCTCAGCCATATTTGTTTCATTCGGGTACTTTTATCTATTGATATCAATCAATCACAGTGTAAACAGTGAATATGGAACCCTTTAGTTTTGTCTGTGCTAATTTTATCATGAAGAGAAATGTCTAGAACTTAAGCATACTGATTGTCTAGGACTGGTAATCACACACAAATCACCTCAAGTCTTTCTATCTTGCTGCTCTCTAAAGTACCTGAAAGGCAGTTGTGGAGAGGTGGATGTCAGTCTCTTATCCAAAGTAACAAGCAACGGGACAAAAGGAAATGGCCTCAATTTGTGCCAGCGGAGGTTTAGGTTTGATATTAGGCAAAATTTCTTCACTGAAAGCGTTGTCAAGCACTGGAACAGGCTGCCCAGGAAAGTGCTTGAGTCACTATCCCCGGAGTTATTTAAAAGATTTGTAGATGTGGCACTTAGGCACATGGTTTAGTGGTGTTTAGTGATGCGTTTAGCAGTAGCAGGTTCATGGTTGGACTCCATGATCGTAAAGATATTTTCCAACCTAAATGGTTCTATAATTCTGTAATTATTTGATTGATTGAGTTTTGAGAAATGAAGGAATAGAAATTGTTCCTTCCTGCAGTTCTGTTTGTTCTAGATCATCTGAAAAAAATTTGTTTTATCACTGATTCTGTCCTCCAGATTCCATCTGTACGATAGTACATATAAATTTAAATAGCTTGACAAGCAATTCTAAGCAGTACTAGTGAACAAACACATCTAAGAAGTTTTGTAGAGAGGCAAATTTTAGGAAATTACGACTACAAAGTGAGTGAAGCAAAACAAGTCTGACATCTCTTGCTTGATCAACGTTTTTTACTTGTTTCTGATTACACTTGTGTCAAGAACAATCTGTTTTGACATAATATTTCAGACAGTTTTTGTAAATAAAATCAAGCAAGTAATTTTGCTTTACATAAATGTCCTTGAGCTGAAAGACATAATTTCATCTTTACTGTTGACTTTTTCTTAAGGAGCAGATTCTTTCACTGTTTGAATATTAAGAGCTTTGAAAAGAAAACTGAAAATATCTATTAATGAAACAACACAAAACAAAACTCAAGGCAACCCATTGTATTATAATATTACATAGATTATGAATGCAAAGAATACTCCTGAAAACACGTTTTCAAATATCTGGAAGAGACCACTGAAATTCGCTTGTTCGCTCTGGAAATAAGCTGTAACTTTGGACTACAATGTATGTGTAAAAATGGCATTCAGTCTTGATTTCAAGTGATTGGGAGTATCTAGAGTAGCTTTTGAACAGCACAGTTCTAGTATTGTGGATATTTTGCACTTTACTTGGAATGAACCTAACTTCATGTTTCTATTCACTGATCCTTTTTAATGTCTATTTCATATATGTTAAAGAGCTACTGTCAAATTCTTTTCTCTACACGTATACCTGTTAACTCTAATCATGTTATGCTGTACTAATTTTTTCAATTAAATAATTTGAACTTCTTCAGTCTTTACTGTAAAATGTTAGAACTCACATTAATCTCTTAAATAATTAACTTTTCTACATTATTCTGGTTTTAGCTGCATTTCATGAAGTGAAGGTACTATATGTAGATAAAATGTTCCAGTATGGTCTCAGTAGCTGCTATAGAGAAGCAGTAGTACTTTTTAAATTCACTTTTATCTCTTTGCTTATGCATAGAAGCATTGTGTTAGAGAACTGCCACATGGCTACTTCATGGCAATGGGAGGTCATATTATATGAGTTACTAACATAACCCCTAGGTCACATCTAATTGCTKTTTTTCCATCCTGTAACTGTTCTCTAAATTATTTTTTTTTTTTAATAATTTCTCTTTGGTTTTCATTTGCTGTTATTAGCAGGTGGTACCCAAGTTTAATAAATTAATGTAAATTACATTATTTTAACAAGAGGATACAGAATGGATCTGCAAAAGGACAAGGATTTCCTCCCATGTTGTGAAGCCGATTGTATTAGTGGCAGCTGTTGTAACAAAACTCCCAAAACTAAGAATCCATCAAATACCACATCTGGCAAACTTTGCTTTGCAAGCAATTGAATTCTGCTTTGGCACTGGTCTTACCATGCTTACAATAGCATGAGGTATTGGGTCACAGCAGCGTAGGTAACAGCTGAATCATGATGTAGGTAGGGTATGTGTGTGATGTTGATAATAAGCTGTTTGAGATGGATGGTTTAGGGTTTCCTACAAGAGGTTGGAGAGGTTATTATAGCTGAATGGGGAAAGGGTGAGGTGGCAGGTGGTCTTTGCCTGCTATTTGTGAGAGAGGTGATTTATGACTGGCAAAAGTGGTCCTTAAAGCTCTCGTACACAGTTTATGGAGGCGTGTCAGTCCTTGTCTTACGTGGGGCAGTACTGGTTAATCTTAGGAAGTTCAGAAGATGAATTTGCAGGTTGGCAGTTCATATGGGTACTATAATTATTATTTCTTAAGATATTGTCCCAAGCCATATTAGGGAAACAGAAGTGTTATTTATGAAAACCCTGATAGTTGGCTTTTGCATTTTTAGTGATTATGTTAAAGGCTATTAAAATGGTTAATGAGTTTAATTGTTAGTTTGGGATGTTGAAAGGTTGTTAAAAATGTTTTATAAAGTTTGGTTGTTATAGGATAAATGTTAAAAACCCAGTTTATGAAGTTTGCCTTTGAGGTTATGTTTTTGAACAGTTTTATGAAATTTTATTGTTGAGGGTATGTTGAATAGTGGGCTGTTGGATTGTTCCAAGTTATTTGTGTGTTGCTTTAGTTAGTTTTCATAAGTTTTCCTTATGTTAAAAGAAGTGCCTATTCCCTTTTGAACATTCTTTAAGCCTCAATACTAAGGTACAGTAGACTCTCCTGGAGAAGCCTCGGGCTATTTTTAGCAACTAGCAGTTAAGCTGCCGTTTAGCCACACCCTGGCCTGCATTTCAATTAGGATGATTTTCCCACCGAAAGATTCTTCCCCTGACGACAGCGAGCCATTGGAGGACGTGTATGACTTCACTGCGGGACTCCATCAATCCTCCTGGACCTTGTGGGCTGGACTGTGGGCGGTCGGGGGTGGAACCAGGAGACAGTAAAAACCCCTGCACAGCCACGGGAGCTGCTCTTTTGCCGTGGACTGGCCGGGGCAAAGCCCGATRCTGGGTTACAGGCCTAGCTCCTCGGAGAGACTGAATTAATTTACCCTGTTTCGGACTAGCTGAAGCAGACCCCAGTGTTGCGAGGCTTCGGCCCTGGGTTATCAGCCGGACAGGCTACACAGGTCTCTGATCCTGCCACCCGGTTTTATTTTTTATTTTTATTATTTTCCTTTTTTTTTTGGATTCCGGACTTTATATTTTTTTTACTAATTATTTTTTTCTGTTAATAAATTACCCGTTATTTTAATTAAACAACAAGAGTTGTCCTTTATTCCTGACAAGAAGGATTGTAAAAAAGTTTCCCATCGGTCCCAGGTCTTCACAGAGTAGCGGTGGAAGTGAAGGGAAGGAAGACTGTTCTCACTGCCTCTAGGTTTCTGATACCTTATTCCCTCTCTTTTCTCTAATACAGCTGTATAGGTAGGCTTTAAGATACATGCAAATTAAATGTTAAAAATTTATCTATATGTAAGGGAGAAGACTAATTATGATAGTTTGAAAAATTTGCGCAGTAGAGAAAACCTGTTTTTCTTAGTATGAGTATTAAATAGTTTGCAAAGAACACTAAAATGATTTCAGAATGATAAAAATGCTAGTGGGAGGCATTCATAGCCTGTAAACTGAACTGCCATCCCAACAGTATAATTTACTAGTCTTCCTATTTGGAGAATCTCTCCTGATGACTTTCAAGAGGCTGACTAAACTCTGTCTCCAGTGGAATTGATGATGGATTTCTTTTTTAGGAAATAAATAGTTATCAGCAAAAATCTCTCTCCTATAACACATGTACCAGTGCTATGAAATATGTGATCTTTCAGGAACATTAGTATTAAAAGTAATAATAGTTAGACAGCTATGAAATTCAGTGTCATTTTCTGTCTATGAGGAATAAATATCCACAGGGACGCACAAGAAGTTGTTAAGAAAATTATAATACTTTACTCTGATTATTATAGATCATTAAAATATTTCCATTACCTTCACTTAATATCAAATGTTTAAAATTATCTTCATATGCTTGATGAATAGCATAATTTACATATTTGTTGTTGCTTACTGTAATAAGTAAAATATTTAAGATAGTTAAACTTACAAAATCCTTTTCCTCTGAAAATGTCATATGCAAAAAGCTTCAATATGCGTGACTATTTCTGTTATGCTAAAGAAACACACTTTAGGTTACCGTGTTTGGTATTGGTCTTACTAGAACCATTTTATTTTTCTAGATCATAGCAAGAGCTGTTGAAAGTCAGGACTTGCTGTTTTAACTAAACTTGTTGTTTTGGTTAAAACAATAAACAGCACAGATGAGTTTTTTACACAGCAGAATCTTCTGCTTCCACTTTGAAGAACTTTCTTTTTCACCCTGGGGTCTTAAAGAAGTTCATACATTGCCCATCCATGCGTGGTCTAGCCAGCTCTCACAAACTGAGTCTAGGGCCCTTTATCATACTTTAATTAATTGCACACTCTCTAAAGCAAATTTCACCTTTTATACTCACATGAAAAAAATTCTGAAAGTGATGAATACTTAAAAGGGGCAATGAAAACTTTGTGTGCTATCAGCATTCACCTAAGAGTACGCTTGAGTAAAAGCACTTTAATTCTCTCTTAATATCATTCCTTAAGAGATTGTTTAGAATTTAAGTGATGCTATTGCAGTTGACTAACTCTTTAATGGCTTATTTAAAGAGACTAACTGTTTTTTTTTATTTTCATTTTGTATTCTTGTCATCTTTGGTGATTAAAAATAGTTTTGACCATCCACAGTAAACTAAACAATATTCAGTAATCCTTAAGTTATGTTTTTTTGACTAATAAAACATAAACTATTTCTTCCATGAAAAGTACACAATGTGAACTGGTGTTTTACAGAAATATTTAGTATCTTCATTTAAACAGCATTTCAATACTCTATAATAATTGTTATTGGAACAGATAAAACCTTATTTCGTACAATAAAAAGACATTATTGATGCATAAATGATTTATGTTGGTCTTAACTTTCCTAGAGAAGAAATAACTAGCATTCTCTAAGGGGTGATTTTTATTTAAACCTTTCCACAGGGAGACATGTAAGAGAGTGTTACTGAAATAAATACCCTTCCTGCTTGACTTGGGATTTTTTCCATAGTCATGTCTTTTTGTTTGTCAATGAAATATTCATACCCAACACTACTAAGTATTTTACATGTCCTGAATTTTGATGGTCCTCAAGGCTGTAAAAAATGGCCTGCACCAGAACCCTAAATTAGCATCCACATGGCAGTAATTGAGACAATGACTGAAAATGGGATGATAATTTTTAGTACTATAAATCTCTTAGAAATTTTGTGCATGTTGTCCCCCTTCCTGTCTTCCTYGTAAGTACTGTACCAACTATACATTTATCGTTGCATTTCCAGAAATAAAAATCCAGACTTTGTGTGCCAAGATAAAGCTCCTACTCTTGTCAACCATTAGGAAATGCAAGGTTCAGGGTTTTCAGGGTTGTAATTGTAGTAACTGTACTTCAAAATGCAGACTGCTTTTCATTCATTCATTCATTCATTCATTCATTCATTCACCCAAAGTATTAAATTTATTAATTACATTTTTATGAATGGTATTGATTTGTCTCATCTTTGACCAACCAACAGTTCGATGTCTACTCTGAAAAAAGCTATCTATACTGTCAGCGAAAATAAGTGCTCTCAAAATGTGATTCCCCTGATCCCCCCAAAAATTGTCTAAACAAGCTGGTATCCATGAATAGTGCAGAAAAATTTAACTCAAACAGAGTTAGGTGACATGAATCTACCCTATATCACCAACAGGGATCACTTTGACATTCATGTCATGCCTGTTGGTCTTTCAAGAAACACTTGGACAATGCCCTTAGAAACTTTTAGATTGCTCTTGTGTAGACTCAGGAGCTGGAATCAATGATTCTCATTGTTCCCTTCCAATTCAGGATATTCTATAATTCATGTCAAGCACCTACGTTCGTTTTGATTCTGGAGTGAGGTATAAAAATGTATGAGCAATTTTGCATCCTTTTTTTATAATCAAATGCCAAACTTTGAGTTTTCATAGATAATAGCACAGCTGTTGAGACGGGACTGGGTTACAGTGACACTCTTTTAAGACTTACATGCGATCATTGGCATAGTTTTTAAGTTTTACCCGGTATTATTTGCTAGCAATGGAAAATTTCAAAAAGCTTTTTAGCCCAGAGGTTCATGAGCAAGAACTGGACAGATAACCCAAAAGTCAAGTATACAATTTCAGCTATTGAATATGCCAACATCTTTAAGACAAAATAAAATATAAATTTTAAATTAATTGGAAAATTGTATGAATTTGCCACTATTACAGAGTAGTTAAAAACTTTATTAATTATTTGCAAATTATTTTGCTGTTAATTGGGAAACCGAAATATTTTTCTAAATGTTTTCATTTTTGCTTTCCCAACTCAAGCTTTCCATGATCCAATAATGCTGATGTATGTATGTAACTTTTCTTTAAGGTTAAACGTATTTCTGTGGTATTACAGATCACACACCACTGCTTACAGACAAAGTAACTTTTAGGATAGTGTAGCCAAAACTGCCAAACCAAAACAAGGTTTGTAACAGGGCTAAGAAACTAATCTGAACCAAAATCCACTAAAAATACAACCATGAAACCAAAGATCTGATCATATATTTATTCATAATAATACTTTTTTTTCCTAAATTAGCCTTTAGGTACACACATACACAGAGAAAAAGAGTGGTGCACTGCACTGACACTTTCTTGATAAATAAAAGCTCTGCTTAAAAATTTTTATTGCATGTACTAATTTACCAGCACTTGTTAACAAGGGTTAGGATCCCTAACCAGAGCTACATTTGTTTTAACAATATAGGGGCAAAATTAGGCAAATCAGTAGTGTAATCTGAGCTTTAACCCTGCTCTCAAACGTAAGAGCATGCATTACTGATCTAGATTTACATACATCTACGTATAAGTTTAAATCTTTAAATATATATGCTAAGAAGATTCTTGATTATGCTTACATTGCTGTTTTAGTTTCCTTGAATATATGGATTATTCTATTCTGTCTCTTTATCCAAGATAACATGTAATGCATTCATAATATTATGAAATTCATTTATGAACAAAGCAAAAGGAAAGTTTACAAACAAAAAGAAAATTTTAAATCTATGGTGTGTTGGTGCAGATGTAAATGATTTCATGTTGAATATTCAATTCCAAATATTAATTCTTTGTATACTATTTCTTGGAATCTTTGTTAAAGTCAGTGAAATAGGATGATAAAAATATTTAAATCTGTAGAATTGTATACATAAATAAGAATTTTACTAAAAGTAAACATAACGAAAAATAGCAAAGTTAAGTTGGTATGAGGTTTTGTAGTCAATCTGGTTTCATAGCACTTATCTTTTATATGAGGGGTATAAAGCATGCTAATAAAATTAATTTGCAAAAGCAAACACAGTGTGCTTTATTGCAAGTACTATAGCTGTATTCCCAAGTAAGAGATTGGTATCTTGTTCAGGAACAAAAAAATATGAAAAAATTGCTAGTCTTGTTTCAGTTTAGGATAGTATTTTTCAGTATTGCCAGCCTGGGCAACTGTTCCCTTTCTTTTGGTTATTTTTAATTTTTCCCTCTCTTTTCTTTTTTTTTCCTTTTTTTTTAAATTTCCCCTCCCTTCCTCACGCACCYCCCCCAAAAAAAAAAAAAAAGGTGGGGTGAAATAGGTCACTCTGTAAACTGATAAGCTTGCATGGCTGACAGGTAGCTAAGCAGTTTTATCTTCTTTACTGAGAGCAAACACAGTCCAGAACAGTAATCAGCAACTGCCACACTGCTGCCAACCATACGCCATGAGCAGGTTTTTTTCCAACAGCATGCATCAGGATCTGTGCCATGCCAAAACTCTGGAGCCTCAGTATCTTGAAAAGCACATCCATGAGAAGTGATAGTCCTATTAATGGCAGAAATTGATTAATGGCAACTTGCCTCTCTGGGAGGCAGCTTCTCCCAGCAACTCTTAAGTTTTGTTTTGCACACTTCATCTTCAACAGGAGAAAGAAAAAATATAACTCAGTACACCACCTTTCAGACCTGACTTCGATGTGATGTGGCTCATTGGGTACAGAGAGGTCAATGGGGCATGAATGAGAAAGGGCTCTCATTCGGCTGAAAGCCAGAAGAGAAGATATCTTTATATTTGATTGTAAGAGTAAATCCGTCTTTCAACATTAAAGTTTGCAGCTTCTGACTTGTGACTGTTAAATGACCATATAAAAGTAGTAAAATATTTTCCTTAAGAAACTGTTTGTCCAGAAGTTTGTAATATTTTCTCTCGAAGTAGCTCTTGCTACCACGTTTGATACTTTGTCTGTATCATCACCTACACACCACACCAATCTCCTAAAGAGTGGGAATTTATACTACATTGAATCACTTTGCAAGCCTGTTATGTTTACAAATTTCAGACACAGAAATTAGAACAGAAGTCTGAATTTCTTGCAGAAATTTCTGACACATTAATTATTTTGATCCTAAATCACGATGATATTCATCTTTTTTTTCCATATCCTTGGAATTTTAATGAAAATCATAAAAATGTTTTAGCATCATTAGTTTTAAGGAAACACATAAGCATTCCCAGAGCTAAGATGCTTCATCATAGCTTAGTAGAATGACCAAACTGTATCATTTCATATCAGTTAAATGTTAACTTGTACTTAACAAATGCAATTCCTCTTTCCGTGAAGCTGTAGCATATAAGCTTCACGTGACATTTCTCTCATTGGGCCAGGCTGCTACTGTAACAAAATGTTCCAGTGATGGGTTTGATAAGAATCAAAACCCCACTGCTGGATAAGTGTGTAATTTTGGAGGTTGTGATGCTGTACTTCTGCAGAAAGTGTTTGTAGGGTTGTGGAAATTTTTTTCCAATTAAATTTGGAAAATGACAATACCTGACAATCAGAGCAGTAACTTTTTTTATGTATGTCTGGATATGGCTAACCCTAACTTCTCCAAGTCTTCTGGCAGGACTTGATTGGCTGTAACTAAGGTCAGACTTAAATTTCAGGAGACTACTTAAAAATAAAAAAAAAATGCTGGCTTGAGTTCCACCTATAAACTTTTGGAGGTTTATATTAAACTTTCCAGTTCTGCAAGAGCTGATTCTCCTCACTCATGAATACAAATTAAATAGCATAGAAAGATTATTCTTATTACAAGGAAAAAAAAAAAGCCAAAAAAGTATGCACACAGGATAAGAATAACTACTTTTCAAAGCATTACTAAAATGCTTTTAAACAGTTCACTTTTTTTCTTTTTTTTCTCTTAGGGAAGTGTTAGGCTACTATTTCCACCTCGTGCAGCTCTCTTCAGTCTTTAAAAATGTTTAAGTCTTTCTGAATTGCAAGGTCAGGTTTGAATTACTGATCTGTTGACTTGTCATGTTCATTTCATTCTCTCTAGCCAAACTTCACTCTTCTTGTTTCCAGAGCCACATATTGGGCAGCTGCTTACTACTGCACCTTCTTTTCATGTGCTATTGTTTTGCATACTCTCACTCCTTTGCCTGCTCCTGCACTCATCCCGTCTCTGCTATCTGAGCCTCACACTGCTTTTTTTTTTTTTGCTCTGATAACCACTCTAGGCAATTCCCACAGCTCTTCTCTGGCTATTCTATCACATCTTAGGAGGGCTCATGGGATATTGAGAAAGGCAGTCCTTCAGCTCACAGGAAGCTTTTAAACAATTTTATTTAACATGTCTTGCAGGAAAATTTAAGTTCACAAGAAACCCATAAGTCACCTTTTTTCTTTATTGAGCCTTTAGAAGACCTCTGTCTAAAATGTACTTCTCTTGTTGTCTGAAGGTCATTTGCATTGCATTTGCATTTCAGCACCCGAAAATGTTCTAAGATAAGGACACCCATTCCCCTCATCACTCTCCTAACAGAACTAACTCAAGAACAATAACACAGCAAATGCAAACCAACCAGATTTCATGTAATTCTTTGCATTAATCTCAACTTCTCCAGCACTGCACTTCTTTCCAGGCTTATGCTCCTGCCGTTCCTTGAGGAAAGAATAAAGGGCTGTCTTCCTTTCGTTTTAGGCCTTCCTCACCAGGTTCATATTCATACATACCATGAAACAGCAGCTATGCCTGCACATAGAATCTATGAGGTTCGTTCTATCAGCACAGACCCCAGATAGCCTCAGAGAACCATATTCGTGGGAAAACACTTTGCAGCTACAGGTTTACTGGGTCACTCTTTGTATACAAGTACATCCTGCTTACTGCAACGATTGTGTGAAATCTTCTTTATCCAGTGAGCTCGATAAAAACAGCCTGGTTATGAAAGTTCTGGTCTGTATGAAACTCTGAACAGAAAAGAAATAAACCAAAACTGTCCGTGTTGCTGTTTCCTGCTTGAGGTCTCGACTTCTGGTGACCAAAAATGGAGATTTTTGATTAAAAATAAATGTAAGAAATTTGACAGCTAGCGTTGAGTTGTCCCAAATGAGTTTTGTAGTCTTTTCAAGGAATGAAGAGCTCTCAGTGGTTTTCAAGTCCTCAGTAGTTTTAATGCTCTTTTCATACAGTGACAATGTGAAAGGTCTGTGCTTTATTAGGCTCAGGAGGATACCAAGGATTTTTGAAAAAATGTTCCAGTGAGATCACCTTCTGGATTTAGCAAGAGTGGCCTGAGACTTTTTAATGAATGTTATTTTTTAGCGCACTAATTAACGTATGCCTCTCTTGTTCCAGTGCAAAGTTTTTGTTTAGTTTTTATATCCTAAATGGTGACAAAGAAAAATAAAGGTCTTTTTTAAAATACACAGTTCCGATCAATACGTATATCCTGTCTCTTTAGAGCAGAGGTCTCTGTAAGAAACCTCTGTAATCCAATGTCATGGGTGCATACCATTTTATGGTTATTATTGCCCAACAACAGTCAGAATCTGAAGCGTGTGGATAACAAATGGTCTGAACTCTCTTGAACTTATTAAACGTTTAGTAGATTATTTGAATATGTTCTACTATTCCTAGGGATATATGTAACTTCTGAAAGACACATTGCAAATATAACTGAGGAGAACACAATGGCCTATTTAATGTTTTAACTGCTCGATGCTAAGATGTCGGCAGTGTCATCAGATTTGCATCTGATATTATCATAATACCACCTAAAAATTCTGTGCCCAAAATAAGCAGATGCTTTAAAATACTTTTTTGGTCCCTCAGCTTTCTATTTCATTGTGGTGTTTTGATTATACAATGCATAAAAGTTTTTAGTGATATAACAAGATCTCCAAAGAAATGAATAGTTCTGCTTTCTGGGTCTTCAGCACAGATGTGTGTAAGTAACTAATGTAGCATGAGGAGCATACTTGGAATTCTAGGGAAAAAAAAGAAAAGTGTATGCTCATTAATTTAACATTACCTATCCTGTGCACTGCAATGTGTACTTTCAAGAAACACAGAGTCACTGATTTGAGGACTGTATCATGAATCAGAGTATCAAATTAAAGCCGCATAGTTAATGTTCTTGGAATTAAATTAAAATTAATTGTATTAGCGTATAGCATTAATATTATTTTCTGTAGAGATGGCTTTGCRTGTGTATAGTGAAATCTGAAAAGTGTATGAGCATTAACATGTAGGAAAGACGTCTTTATGTTTCAGGTTGTTTTTTAAAATTTTTGTTTGTTTGTTTGTTTGTTTTGTTTCACGGTCTTGATTCAGGATTGTAGTCCGTGCCCCAGTTTGGGAGTTTGGAGCAGCAGCGAAGTTGTGAGCGCAGGTGTGCAGAACCCCCAGGGCGGGCTGGGAACCGCCGCGGCCCGCGGGAGACCCGGCAGAGCCGAGCGCGACCCTCCAGCGCAGGCCACCGCCAGAACTACATTTCCCAGGCGCCGCCGCGCCGCGGGGCGCAGCGATTGGCCGGGCCCGGCCCGTTCAGCGTGGCGGCGCGGGGCCGCGGTGCGGCAGGTGCCGCCGGCGGGGGCGGAACATGGCGCTGGGTGCCGCGGCACCGCGGTGGCTGCCGCGCCCGCCGGCCGGGGGCTGCTTGCCCCTGCTGCTGCTGCTGCTCCTCCTCCTCTGCGGACAGCTCGGGGGAGGACAGAAAAAGAAGGAGGTAGAGATGTTCGCTTCTTTCGCCGTCGCGCCCGGCTGGGGGTACTCTGTCGCGCTGCCTCCCTCTCTGGAGTCCCCGCGTCCCCGTCCGCCCGGCGCCCCTCACCCGGCCTCCCCCGCGCTCCGCCGGTCCCTCGGCCTCCCCAGTCCCCAGCGCGGCTCGGTGCGCCGGGCAGCCGCTGCTCCTGCCCTGCCCGGGAGATGATGGCCGGCGGCGGCGGCGGCGTCTCCAGGGCAGCGGGAGCGCAGCGCCGGGATCGCGGTCCCCAGCGTGCTCTCCCTGCCCAGACCGGTGCCATGCGGTGTCGTGGGCCTTGAAGTCACAGGTTCTGAGCAAACAGGGGCAAGGGCCGCAGTCCTGCGCCGGGCAGGGCTGGGCTGGCCGCCGCGGTGCGCCAAGGGGCCCTGGCAGACAACCGGGGCGAGGAGCGCTGATCTGCGGCGAGCCCGCGGCAGATCCAGGTTAAACCCTGGGCTTGTGGTGCCAACTAAAAGAAATGCCCAGAGTTAAATAGCACCGAAGCGATGGCAGCAGGTGTGTGTGTGTGTGTACAGGTGTAGGTGATGGTACTCTCTTCAAGGTGTCCTCTCGGCAAGAGAGACGTGGAGGAAGGAGCAGTTTTAATTAAAACTCATATCAACAGTTTATCTTCACCAACTTTTGTATTTAAATAGGAAAATGTGCGAAAATGTGTAATGTATGTACTTGCCGTTTTCAGGTTTCAGTGCTACTAGAGCTGGCTACACTTCTTTTCCTAGCTTGCCCTCGATTTCAGGCCGGGTTTTTGCATACCAAGTGCTAGGCCACCCAGTAGAGTCTCTTTACAGTTTCACTATAACTTCGCTTGTGGGAGGTGTTAGCTTTTAACCAAACTGTGGAGTTTTGTCATTTTTGTTATTTCTTTTTTTCATCTGTTGTTAGTGTTGTGGGAGGACTTGTGTTTTGTGGTGGTGAAGGAGAAGGAAAGAACAATTTTTATAGGTGATCGTTTCTTTGAGCTAGCGGCTCAGACAAAGAGAAGGATGGTCAAAATTCTTGGGGCTTGCTTGTTTTTTTTTTCTTTGAAGAACTCTGTGGGTTAGTCATAGACTTATAGGCCAAACGTGTAAAATGACAGTGATGTCTTCCCACTGGTGTCCAGTGACAGGAGTGGAAGGAATGGCTTAAATCTACTTCAGGGGAAGTTCAGATGTGATATTAGAAAAGAGTTCTTAACTGAACTCTTGGTTGGGCACACAACAAGGTACCCAGGGAAGTGATCGTTGCCCCAAGCCTGCTGGTGTTCAGGAGACATATGGAAAACATCTTTGTGCATATGGTTTAACTTTTTGCTGTGTGTAGAGTTGGGGGTTGGACTCCATGTCCCTTCCAAATCACGATGTCTCTTTCAAGTCACAATATTTGATAATTCTACAAGGCCAAAGTTAGTATGCAAAATTCTTGTTTAAGTATCTAAATAATGGTCTGACTGTGATCTTACCAAGTTATCTGATCATTGAGATAAATCCCTTGGGTGTCATTGTTAAAAATGAACACCTTCACTCTAGGCATTCTTTTCCACTCTTTCTGGAAAGAGTTAGCAGTAAATGTGTTGCCCTTCTGCTGCTATAATTAACTCCTTTCGAAAACTTTAACTAATTAAATGTGTTTAATGTTTGACACTTTTGATTCTCTCTTGCTGTGATGTGCTGGTACTGCAACTTTTGTTGACACTTTCATGTGGAGTGCCAGCTGTGCTACCAAGATAGCTGAAATAATCTATCTTTTAAGTGAAATCCTTRATGCTTAAATAATGGCAATTTAAAATGGACATCTGCAACTACTTTTTAGAAAGTTTCCCAATCCTACCATGGAGCTGGTACGTAAAAGGATGGAAATGCTTGTTTGTCCAGCTGTTTGGTATTACAGTTAAAGCTGGTATTTCTCCTCTGTAAAGCTTGTTATTCAGTATTTTCCTTTTTAACTGATTTAAACTAACACATCACAGTCTTCTGGATCTTTTTACTGCCATTTTTCATTCTTGTTTAATATTTTTATTTTAACACAATGGACTGCTCATGCAGACAAACCCCTGGCTTTACCTAGACATAGTGTATCTACGACTGCATGTTTACGGAAACTAGTGCAATATTATAAGTGCTTGCTTCACTTTAAATGCAAGCTTAAAATAAAGTGTAACTTAATGTTTTTCAGGGTTTTATACGTTGAATGTGTCTCTGTTGTATATGTTAGAGCTGAAGTCTGGCTCCTCTCCTTGCCCTACAACTGTCATGTTAAAAGCTGTAGTAGTTTACCCAAGATATATGGTGARAAAACACTGTATGTGAAAAATGAAACTTGTACTTACGGTGTGTAGTTTGGAAATAACATTTTAAAACTGTTCTGAGTGAAATTATGTGAATTGAAAGAGCACAGGATCTTGTGTGGTGTGAGGTTCCTGTTCACAGTACTGTCCAGAAGCACAGTGTTAACAGGTAAAGGTGATTGAGGTTAAAGGTGTAAAGTGAACCTAAGATTTTCTATACAAAGACTGGTAAAATTGACATAGCTTCTTTCGGAAGTTGGAATAATGGTGGAACACACAGCTAATGGTTTCAAGGTGAACACTGCAAAAGAAAAGCTAATGTAGTAGAGTTAAAATGTGTATCTCATGAGATAAAACCAAGTGATACCTCAGTTTCCTCTTTCCTATGTGCTTTATTTGTGTCTTTGTTGATGTGGTTGTTTAGAAAAAGAGGTTAAGGACTAGAGAGAGGAAACTGCTTTCCCAAGAAAATTTTTTTAAAAAAACTTGATTACTTGAAAAGTACTTCAAAATTAGAAGAACTTGAGATGTTGGAATTAAAGCTTAAGGAAGAAAAGTATTCTTGGTAAAGACAATGATTTTAATTTTTTATTAATTTATTTTTTTAAGTGTTGACTATATAGAAAAGTATGCTTAAAGTCTGAACACTTGGAGGTATCTGGATCAGTTGTATGAGCCTGGAAGCAGTGGAAATGACTTTGCAGAAAGGAGAGCACTGAGTTAAGGTATTAGATGTTTCTGAAGGACTTGCTGCTAGCAGAGAAAGATAAATGGGGAAACTGGAAAACATTGTTATAACTTTCTGTCTTGATTATGAAATACTACATTAAAGCTGTATTTAGAAAATATGCAAGTTCTTAAATTACTAAAATACATTGTCCTATACAGTAAAATATCCTTAATGATAACTAAAGAAACTTTCTTCTCTGGCAAATTACTGAGAAGTGCTAAGGTTGGTTTTAAATTTGATTAAATCTGCAGGAATTTAAAGAACTGTTTGAAAAATAGATGTGAATTAGTAGATTATTAGTCATCTGATTTCATGGAAGCTGTTTTTAAAATGACTTCATGAATATGTAAACACACAAACATTCCCATTGCTTTGCTTCAATCTTGCTGTATACTTTCCCATATTGTGGACACTCATGACAGCTTTCACAACTCAGGAGATAAATAGAAAACACTGGACTGCCTAATTTGAAAATTACATGAAGAACAACACCATAACTTTTTCCCATGGCTCACACTTAGCAGCTAATTAGATTTGAAAAGCCTGCTTTTATGATTTTAATTCTGGTGCTGAACAGTACCTTTATTTAAAGCAAAGTAAAAAAAGGTTCCTGATTGTGAAGTAACAACAAGACATTAGAGAAGGACTGTTCTCTTGGAAACTATGCATAATGAGAGAAAATAATAATTGACTCTTTCCCTAGCATTTGAGATAATATATTTGTATTAACATGCATGCATTTTCTGTAGGGAATGTTCCCAATCCTTTCAATGCTTTTTATATATCTTATTCAAACTTGAAGTAGGTTAAACTGTTAAAAAATAAAAGGAATCAGAATAATTCACTTTGAAATACATTGCTTGGCTTTTTATTATAAAATTTTTTGTGACTGGAACATATAGAAGGAGAGCATTGGGTTTGTGATATTAGAAGCATTTCTCATAGAGGGTAATGTTTATTTTTGAGCTTTCAGGTGGGTGATTCAGAAGCTTAGTTAAACCACTAATGTGCAATTGGAGTAACTATTTTTCTGTAGGTAAGTTTGTCACTACTGCTGATGCAGGGAAGCTATCTGTATTGATCAACATATGAGCTTTCTTCAGGTGGAAGTATTTTGTTGAGCTTGAATGTACTAAAAAAGATGCTGAAGATATAAAAATGTTGTAGTAATTTTACTCTTCTGTAATGCACTCTCCTGTGATGTCTTAGTTTGCCCTGATTATTTTTAAAGGATTTCAAGATTCATCTCTATAATTTTTCTTTACCTTTTTCTCCCTGTCTCATTTGCTCTACTGAGTGTATAAGTTATGGCAGGTGTGAGAAATTGTGGCAGATAGAGTTGGAAGGAAAATCTAATTGATAGTATATCCCAAAAGTCAGCCATGCTTTTATTATTCCTGACAAATGTGTATTTGGTGTGCCCGTAGAAGTCTTTAGTGGTGGTGACTACAATTTCTGGCTTGCCTTGTTTTCCCCAAAGATCTAAATTTCTGTGTGTTCAGTGCCCACATTTTTGAGCCTGTTATTTCTTGTCCTCATCATGGCCATAAAGAACAGAGTATTCTTTGATGCAGAGTCTTCTCAATTTGGAGAGTTATTAAAGGCAGCATTTTTCCAGGGATTTTTGGTTGGTTGGTTTTGGTTTTTTTTTAATAAATAGAAGCAACTGTGTATTTTTTAAGGTTTAAAGTATTAAATATGATAATTTTTCTGAGAGAATCTTCAGTCCTGAACATACTTTTCTTTTTTATATGAAATTAACTGGGATAGATTGGCAGTATCCTCTTGTTTCTGCACCATGTGTTTTTGTTTTCCTTTAGGTTTTCATAGTGAACCTATCTTGTTTATTCAAGGTTATTGATTATTACCATGTTCCTTACGTTGCAGCCAGAATGGCATCTTCCTTTTTAAAATGTCTTTCCTATCTAATTTCTGGTAGTGGTTCACCAGAAGGGTAGCAAGTCTCACCCATTCAGAGCTAGGGCCAGCAAAACCTGCGGTCCTTGGTCTTGCTCCAAAATTGAAAGAGTAGTACTTAGTTTCTTGCTCTGTCTCTTGGTCCTATTTGCAATGATCTTTCCTTCTGATCAATGTTCTGCCTGCATATTTAATTGAAAGAAAGAAATATTAGGAAACATGGTAGAGCAAATGGAGAAAAAGAAAAGAGGAAAAAAGATGTGTGATGAATGAGGAGTGTTCAGCATATATTCAATTGCATGTATAGTTTAAGAAATACATTCTTCCTTTCTCAGGATCTCTGATATTATTTAAAAAACATAGTGATAATTAAAATTTAATTTTCTTCTCTTGGTCTACTGAAATTCTGTTTAACATTAAACTTGAATATAAAGCCTTCTTGGTCTTGTAATTGTGAAAATTTTGGTTTTGGTCTCCAGACTGTGGAGCACTGCATGTTTCTGCTTTTGAGACAGCATGCAGGAAAGTGTTTGGCAGTTATACCAAATGCAGACTCCTCTTTAAAAACTTTATTAAAAATTGAGATGTGGCAAAGGTTGAATCTGTGGAGGGAAACTCAGGTCTGACTGTAGATTAGCCTTTAAGCCATTTTAAAGATGTGTTTTAAGTGAAGATTTTATGTCCAGTTTTGTAATTGGACATTTTAGCTATTGTTAGAGAGAGATTTTTTTTTTCAAACAATGCTTAAAGCTTTAAAATACTCGGTTTGAAGTGAAATAACAGTGCTAAGTCATGCTGAAAATGTGAAATTTATTAAATGCAATTTTCATTTTTTTTCTCTACTCTGTCCTAAAAAGAATGGGGACAGAGTAGAGGAAAAAAAAAATGTTTGCAAGAATTCTTTATTTTATGCTGTTTTTTACAGCCCCATAAAACATCTATATCCCTTTCTCTTCTATTTCTAATTAACTAAAGTTTTGCAGAAACTTGGCAAAATCGACTAGCAGTTCTGATTTTAACCAATCTTTATAGAAAACTTCAGTGATTACATACAATAAGTGAAATAAAGGATGCTTACAGCAGCCTGGTAGCATTTTGTGATTGGATTACTGAAACTTTTCTCTCCCAGATGTCTCCATTTGGCATCCTTGCTGTCATAAGACAGATCAGTGACATAATTGATCTTTTCCCCTGTTCTGTTCTATAACCGTTTATACAGCACATCCTGTGCAACCACATGGAAAATACAGATTGTATCTGCTTGAGTTCTATGTGCTCTGGAAAAATCAGTCAGTAAAATTAGAGTGGGAAAGCACCGGGTTTTTTGGAAATTGGTTTGGGTCTTCAGATTTATTCTTTTAATTTTTAAAAGTGTTTTGAAGGTCACATTTTATTGGCTAAGATAATGGTCAGAACTAAAAAAGGAACTTTGCCTGATATTTGGTTTAGGCCTCATTCATCTGCTGTAATAAATCTGAAAGCAGTTATAATTAAAAAAAATAAGGTTTTCTATCTAATGCTATGAGATTTTATAAAAATATATAATAATATCATCTTTATTGTTTGTGTATATCAAATGTAATAGGTATTCTTTTTTTTGTTACAACTTTCAATAATAAGGGATTGCCATGAAACAAATGGAAGGATGTTTTATAGTGAACCTGAAAGCTGCATTTCAGATAGGGATACCCATATTTTTATGTGTGATTATCACAAGTCTTTCGTATTCTAAGATAGATAAACAAATTGATACATGCGTTGAATGGCTTGCTTCTGACAGAATTAAAAATAAAACCCTGGCAATAATTTGTTTACAGAAAATAATCCAACAACATGGAAAAGATTTGTACCCTTGCCATTGCAGGCTTCTTCATGAAAACACTCTTCTTCATGAATGCTAAAGTGGTGACAGGACTTGAAGCATTTCTCTGGGCAGACTGTTCTCCCACCTAATAGGATTTACTATTAGAATTTTTCTTTCTTCAGGTGATTGTACCTGATAATACCATTCTGGAATACCCCAAGTTCATCATTTGTTCTTAAGGAGTTGCAGAACTTAGCCCAGTTACGCCATTCCATTAATTTTTCTTGTTCTTTGCTGCTGAATCTAAAGCAACTAATTTTTGAATTTCAGATGAACTGGTCATTAAGCTTAGCAGAGTTTGGCTGTGTTGCATAGAACATTTTGTATATCAAGTTCATAACATAAGTGGTAATTACAGTTATGCAGTCCCCCTGTGGAATGACATTTTGAGCTCAGAGAGTTGCTCAAGGTTATAGGCTGTAGCATCTGCTCCTTGAAGGCTGGAAACCATTTGCTACTCTAAACTCATTTGCTGCTAAACTCTGTGTTTAGTTTGGCTTTTTCATAGTTTCATATCACTATTGCTGTCTGCTCTACTATTACAAAATTAGCATGTTCAGTAGCTTTCCTTATCCAATTGCCTTACAAACACCAATTATGGCAAAATCTAGTCCTGAATCTTGGATATTGACATTTCTGTTTCGTTTTTCTAGATCTTGATGAATATTTATTCATGTCTGAGCCATATAAATGTCTCTTCAATTGAGATTTTTGAGCTTGTCAAGGAAAAGTGTAGGTAATATTGTAAAAAAATCCCATTTACAGTATAAGGTTTATTTCTGGGGTTTATTTTATAATTTCTGCTAAGCATTTTTGTCTACTTGATTGTTTTAGAAGTCCTTTGATACTTAGCCTGTTTTTCATGAAAAGTCATCTACAGTTGTTCAGTAATTAATTAGCTAATTCCCTTTATACTTTCATATTTTCAGGTCGTACTAATTACACATTCAGGCTTTTTCACGTGTTTTGTTTCTTAAATCTCAACGATGGAAGAGGTGCATTCTGAATCTAAAGTTAGCCCTTTAACTCAAAACTTTGCTGTCCTACAAGAGTCTGTTTAGAAAAATGAATTGTTTTATTTATATTGCGGTGGTTTTTCCGCACTATGCTGAGGAATATGGTTATTTTAACAATAAAGTATGAGAGGTATTTTTGATTGGTGCTGCGTAAACTTTCCTTGGTAATTGTAGCTGCTTTGTTTACTTCATTGGTTCAAATTATTACTTAAAATATTTTGGTTTTCTTTTACTCCTCTTAGTTGTCAAGTTCATATGACCCATTTCTATTTTTGGTAGTAAACTACAATGCCACATAAATTGCATTTAATCCATAAGTACTTGCTTCACTGGGGTACTGATACACTAAAAATATGAAATTTAAAATTATTTTTATTTTTAATCCTAAGTATCCTAAAGTATTTTATCATGAATCTTTGTCTTTCTGTAAAAGACATAACTAGAGACTCAGATTCTGCAAGGGAGATTAATATAGGGGGTGGGAAAGCTGAGCAGGCAGAATGTTTTGAGATACAGTTCCTTTCTCTACTCTTTTTTTTCAAGGTTATCTAACAGTTTAAAGAAGGTATTTGAATATGAATAGAAATATGTTTTGACTGACACAGGTAATGCTCTAGATACCCTAGGAGTTGCAGGGCTAGGGCTACGTACAGTGAATAATTGATATATTAGCTATGTCTACATATGTTTAGGTGTCTTTCCAAAGAGAGGAATTCAAGCTACAATTAGGTGAGGGAATTGTAGAGCAATCTAGTTAACAGGAGTAGAGCACCTCATCATAGGTCACAGTACCAGCACTGCATAGTAGGTGATCTTGAACTAGGGAATACAAAATGCAAAAGGATGTTTCTGAAATCTTGTCATTCTCCAGAATTTGGATGCTAAAGTCAAAACTGTAAAGGCTGTGCTATCCAGAATATATGCTGCTAAAGTATTGGGTAGACTTTGGCTACAGGAAGAGGGTAGTGGTGATGACTGTGTACTAATTCTTCAATGAGGACTTTGTACATGGTCCTTAAAAATAATAACAATAAAAAAGGCGAAATAAGAATATAATAACTTGATTATTGTTTCCTTTTTATTTCATCACATGGTGATGTATTTAAGGTTAAAGTGGTGTATATACTCTGGTTTCTGTTCAGATCGTGTAAGGTGGTACAAGCATGCCTATTGATTATGGTTTACAGAGTAGGTTTCCGGAATTTCTGAGATATGGGACCTGCATACTTCCACATGCATGAAGATGATGTTGAATACACTTCTCCCTACTCTAAGCTGAACACTAAAATTTAGAAGCGTGTGTAAACTCACGCAGCAATAAGTGTTTTTTGTTTTGAAGTGAATCCTCCGTGATGCCTTTTACTGAGATATTTTCAGATATTAATTAGGTATTTTCAGATGATACCTAGGGGAACTAATACACTTGCTACCTACTTTATCTGTCTCTTAAGTGGGGCCATAACTTGATCTCACAGCCAAGTCTGGCATGTTTAAGTGTAGGGCATGTTCATTGAGTAGGTGAGGCAGGAATTGTTATGAAATGAACAGGAGTGGTGCATTAATGCTGAAGTTATTGCATAAATATTTTCCTTCTGTTTTGAGATACTTTCTCTCCTAAGCTAGATGTGGATAGAAGCTCTTGTCTAAGTTTTCTTCAAATCTCTGTTTATTTATAGCAGTGCACTGACTTCTTTAGTGGGCAATTTGTTTAGAAGCAAAAATAGAGTTACTAATCTGCTGGAGAGACTCTAGATATTATCATTGTTTTTTACTTCCATTATGCTTTTTTTGGTATGGGGTGATACCAAAATCGGCTGGAGAATAAACTTACTAGCACAATTTGAAGTCTTAGAAAGCAGGCATTCTTTGTTACAGCATTCAGAGGATTTTTTCTCTAATTGAATCTGTATCATGAAATTTTAAAACAGGGTATTTATTCCATCATGACCATACATATTCATTACAACGTGCTGCCAAGCTAATACATAAACATTACTTTTCCTAGAGCTAATTTACATGCCTCTGCCCCTTACTGGAAGTCCTTTTATGGTCTTAGAGGGTCATCTAAAGGGGTCTCTGGTGGTCATATTCACTGAGGACCCCCAAAATTGTAAGTGGACTTGCCTTGAACTTCTCTTAGGGCATGTACTGTTGTTTCTTGTTACATGACTGCCACAAAAACCATGTAGGTTCCTCATTATCTGTTTATCCACTGGTTCCAGCTACATTTAGCATCCTCTGTGTCTACTTTTACATTCTTTTATTTAATTTGCTGGTTAGTCTTTAAGCTCTATTTTGCAACTTCAAGGGAACTGAAAATTTCTATTCTCCGTGTTGTCTGTCAGGGGCATTGCTAATAATTTTCCACTTAAAATGCATGGTATTCCATGGCATTCCATTTTTTTGTTTCCTCTAAGCTGAATAAATCAATCAATGGAGATGTGGGGCTGTGTGCATATATATGCACACACATATATATACACACATTGGTTTGCCCTGGTCTAGATGAAATAGCATTTACTTTGGTGTGGTCATCTGTGGGTTTTTGTCCTGTAACTCTAGATGCTGCAAATGATCAAAGTGCTTTAACCAGACTTCATGGAGAGTGTAACTTTCAGAGTAAAATTTTGAACTAAAATGCTCTCATGTAACTGCATATTGGTTCTGGAGGCTGCTAACATAAAGCAATTGCATTATGTAAAAGCGATAGTTACCTGAAGTTATGCTTTAGTACATAAGGAAGGACAGTCCTCATCTGATTTGACATCTTGTATTCTGTGCACAGAAACTAAGCTTTCTTAAGTCACTCTGTGCCATGAACTTCTAACATTCACAATAGGAGTTAAATTTTCAATTAAATGTGTTATCTCAACCTTTCCTACAGTAGTATTGTGGTTAGAGCATGTTTGGGAAACTAATACAGTGGGAGCAGTTGATATTAATTTGATTTGTGGGAAATTTTATGGTGCTTCACATAAAGTACCCTGAACACTTGTCTGTCTGCTCCTCTGGGTGCTTGGATCCTCTTAAGATGATCTTCATTATTGTTTTAATTCAAAAAGCTCCTGCTCTGAAGTATATCAGTTTTTTCCCCCCTCTAGAGCATTGTTTGCACTCTGAAATGGTCTCCCAGTATATGGACTGGATTCTACTGTCCTCTTGCACCAACACAGAGATTTAGAGAATGTTGCAGGATTCACTGGGCCACAGAGGAATGACAAGAGGGAAGATAATTTTCTAGCTGAATGATGATCATTTGAAAGAGGGAAGTCCTGGATTCCCACAGCTATTTATACATTTAATCCAATAACTGTTCAGTGTAAAACATTGTAATACAATTTGTTCAAGTAGGTTTACTTGTCCACCATCTGGACGTGAACACTGCCTGCCAAACCAGTTGGGAGGGCAGTGAAAGAAATCAAGGTTACTTTCAAGTAATGAGGGCTTCTCAGGATAACCTCTGTACAGTTGCTTTCTCWGTTTAAGCAGCTATCACCTTCTCAGTTGTAATTGTTCGTGACAGTGGAGGTGGCTGAAGGAACTAAGTGTAGAGTGCACTGCGCCCAGTGTTCAAAGAGCCAGCCCTGGAATATTTAAAAGGAATAGAGGCCTTGGTGGGAATATGAGGGTGCTCAAATCTGCATTTTTCCTTCAGTATTCCAGGGTGTTTGTTTATTACAAGACTGTAGAGCAGAGGGAGATTACACAAAATCTGTTTCGTAAGTACCTGGTGGCAGGCAGGAGAAGCTTGTTCAGCTTTGGAAATTGCTCACTCTGGTTTCAGTTTCTGTTTGCTGTAGATCCAAATTCCTCAGTTAACTGCTCTGTGTGGATTAATCTAAGTACCTTGTTGCTTCTACAGATACCAAGCAAGATTATAATGATGCTTGATTTAGGTGGTCAAATACCACATTATGTGACTTAATTTTAATGAAATGCTAAGTAGGGAAAGAGGCACTAAAGCTGATAAATTTTAGTGCAAAACATTTTTGGGACAGGTATTCTGACATCTTAGGTGTGTTCATTTTACAAGAGCCTCAAGTGAGTAATGTTGGACAGATTGTAAGTTCAAGTATATATTTCACATTCGGATGACATGGAGAATCAGAGAAAGTAGAATTTTCATCTTTAAGCGCATTTTCTTGTCCACCATGTTAAAGTGATATAATTATGGTTCTGTTAGTGTATTCATCTATTGGTATGTATCTTAAGTGATTCAAAAATCTAACTGAAGCTGTCCAGTTATAGCAACATCAGGTTTTTTGAGCAATGAATGCATTGTGCTGTCATGCAGAACTCATGCTTGCTTGGCTGTGAGGGAGAAAATTATGAGTTCATTAGCTGATACAGCAGCTTTGCTTTCGAAAGTAATTTGGTGTCTGTACTTTTCCCAAGTGAAAACGGAACTTTTCCTGAATCTAATGAACTGTTTTGATAGTAAAAATGTTCTGGAGGAAACATATTTTCACTCAAGTAAAAGTTTTGGKTCACTCCTCTGCACTTCGTTTCAGTCCATTCCATTTCATTGTTTCCATTTCATGCCAGAATCTTCTTTTTTTTCCATTTCATTTCATTTCATTATATTTCCTTTCCTGTCTTTTCATTTCACTTCATTCCCTGATTCCTCATTTCATTTCCTTTCACGAAATGAAAATTCTTCATTTCGTGAAAGGAAGTGAAATCTCAAGATTTCCATGAGTATCATTTCATGAAGTTCCGATTCATTTCTCTGCACTTCGTTTCGTTCCATTCCATCTTGAGTCTACAAAGAATTAAAAAAAAAGTGTGCTTTAAAAATGGGCTGAGAGACACTTTCAGCTTGTTACCATGTTTTCTAAGAATGAGAAATGCATAGAATTATAATTAGAAATTTGATTTCATGTTTATTTTGGAAGCTAATTTCAGAAGGTAAAAGTTTAGACTTCATGATATTATGAGAATGAAATGTAACTTTGGTAAACACATCATATTTTAATTTTTCTGATGTAGACATTAATTCCACTTCCAGTTCCCTCCATGTGAGTTATTGAGTTATTCACTGTAAGGTACCTGAATTTTTAATATTCAGCGTAGAAAATGATGCTGACTATTGGTGTTTAAACAGCAGTTTCTTAACATATTTAAACCATTAGGTTTTGCATTAAAGCTTCCTGACTGCTTGTCATGATTTAACATTCAACAATGAACTACTGGTTTAGTGTTATTAATGACATCTTTTTGTATTTAGATAAAAATTACGTGCTGGCATCTATGAATAGGTTTTCCTTAAACTACTCAGAAATAGACCTAAAAGTGCAAAGTAATTATTTTACATTAAAAGGATTAAATGCTTTATCTGTCACTAAATATTGTCTACCTCCTATTGAACCACAGAATCCATTCATTAACTTAGCACCATGCCGTGTCCTTTGTCTTCTAATAATGACTTACTGGGAAGGTAGTATTCTGATTAAAGGAACTCCTGCTCAGGAAACTGTAATATTTCTGTTTCGTAATGTATGGGTAAATGGTAAGTATGCCAGAACCTCATGTGGATGGCTGAGATAAAAGGTTTTGTTGTTTGAAAATACTGACCTACTACTCAGAGGGAAGAATGCTAAACTTAGTGGTTCTGTCATATTTATGTGTGTGTGTTTGCCTCTTGAGAAACAGAATTTGCTAGGAAACTCTGACAATAAAGTGACCAATGAATTGATGGCACAATAAAATAGAACTATGGAGAATCAACGTCAGAGGTGTCAAAGAATTTATGAATAATCATTAGTAATCAAATGACAGTGAAATAATGTAAGTGAGGGTAGATGCAGATTTTTCTCACAATGAACTTGAGTCATGATGAAAAGTTCAAAGCAAGTATTAGGAGACATAGTGCTCTGAAACATACATTTAAATAGGTGTAATGGCTGCAATATACAAATTGCCTGTTTTTAAAAGTGAGGCTTACGCTCAATTRTGGTGCCTTAAAAACTTTCTCTACTGCCTGGTATTTCTAACTTTGTTTTAATTGTTTGTAGAATCTTTTTACTGAACTGTTTTATCATAAGAAAAAGAAGGAAAAGGATTGTTTTGCATWTCCTGAAAAGAAAGAAGGAAAAATCAACAGTCTGAACTTGCATCCAAACTTTAGTGATTAAATAGTTGTGCCATTTGAACATTTCTGTGTTACAATTTGTCATTTGTGACAAAGAAGAAAAAGTGTGAGTTTTCCTTAACATTAATTAGGATTTTTATGAATTTGAATGCACTGCTTTGGACCCTTCACTTTCTGGTCCTATAGTAGGTTGTCCATTACACTGACTGGATCATGTTGCTACTGTTAACCATGTAAAGTGCTGTAGATATTTTTGATTGTCTTTGATAAGTACTGTTAATGCCCTTAAATTGTACATCTGTTTAGAGAGGCAGATTGGCTGATATTTGAAGAAGAAAATTTCAGATAATTTCTTCATCATGGAAGAATTGACCTTGAAACCAAAGCAGGCTTTCACTAATTTCATGTGAAATAATGAAACAAGGTACTACTTTCTAAAGTCCTTGTAGAAAAAGGAAATTTGCTGTCTTACCTTCTCAGTTTGAGAGAGAGTCATTGCCAAGACTGCTCCTAATGCTAAAGTCATCTGGAGACTTCAGGTATTTGAATTCAATTGTTAGATATGTAACTGGTTTCCTGTGTAACTCTACCCAGTCTTCTTTGGTTGCTTGTCCATTTTATAAAAATAGCCTGTAAAGGTGGTACTTCCCTTTTTTCTAGTTTTTTCCATTTCATAGCCAAGAAGAGGGTATAAATTACGTTTTTTGTTGTTTTGGTGGGAGTTTTTTGTGGGGGGGGTGGGGTTTTTTGTTTGTTTTTGTTATTTTTGAGGTATGGTGTCTCAGTTTTGCAACAAATTTAAGAGAGGACTCTGTGGACTGAGTCCTTCTCTCCRAAAGGGTTCCAAAAATCCTTTTCAACCAATAGGAAATGAATACTAATAGATGAAAGTGAAAAAAAACCAAACGGTTGTTGTGGGTTTGACAAATGAATTTTTTGTCCCATCTAGCAGGGAGACCTGTGGTGGTGGGGAGGGGTTGCCCGGGATCTAGTGGACGATACTTAAGACACAAAGAATGTTGCTGGTACACCCACGTGCCACAATAATCACCCAGCTAGAGAAACAAGAGCTGGGAGCTTTGGCCAGAGGCTGCAGCTTATCATTGGGAGAGGTGAAACACTATGAGACTTGGCTGGAGGGGGCAGAGGCCGGCTGGGTCTCTTCTCAGCTCAGCATTCAGCTTGCATGGTTGGGCGTGCTGCGAGTGTCAGTTTGCTCCAAGAGCACTGCTGCACTGTGACATCTCTGCCGGGGTCCTGCCGCAGCACAGGCTACAGCATCAGGCTGTGACTGTCACCGCCCAGAGCTGCTCGCCTCTGCTGTCCGTGTCCCCAGCCTGGATTTTCTGCTGCACTTGGACCTGCCTGCGTGCGCTGCTTGCTGCCTGCTGCTGAGGTTGGTGCTGAGCTGGGCTGCTGCCCCGTGGGTTCGCACCAGGAGCGGTCTCCCCTCTCCCTCTTGCCTGAGCCGCCATTGGCACGTGGAGAGATCGCCATGCTTGTGCCACCGCGCCCCCTGCAGCCGCGGGGGAGTCACGGCGGYCTCTCTGCCCCAACAGAGAATCGCCCAACGACAGAGAAAGGACTGTTATGGGGTTTGTCTGTTCTCTTAGTGTTGCCGTGTATTTTTCTGGTTACATATATATATATAGATACATAATCCTAGTAAAGAACTGTTATTCTTTTTCCCACATCTTTGCCTGAAAGCCCCGTCATTTCGAGGCTATAGTAATTTGGAGGGAGGGTGCTGGGATTATAGGGGTTGGGATGACTGAGAGATGTCACGGAGATGATTTATTGCTGAATCAGTCTCAT